>CAVLGL010000024.1:37938384-38520884 GCA_963668995.1 Parnassius mnemosyne | reverse complement strand
GTTATTCTATTGTTTACAGTTATTATCACGTCTTAGCTTTACACCAAGAGTTACATTAGAAATTCTTTATAGGATACGATGTAACGCGCATACTTTATTTTCATCAAGAACTATAATATATATATATTTGGTTTTTTTTACCAGTAGAGTTCCAAAACAATCTTAAAAAAGTACAATGAATTAAAAACTGCTGATAATTATATAATTTCAAGTCAGTGTTTTACATTTAAAGATTAGTTTTAAAGTGCCAAAGTTCTTATTTTCATTTGGATTAATTTATTTCGAGACTAAAATAAATGTGAAAGGGCTTTTATCTGCAATAATAATTTTCATCAAAAATAACATAGACTTATAAAAGTCATATACACGGTCAATCATACTGAAGATTGTCAATTGTACTACAAAATATTTAAAAGACTATTTCCAGTATAATGACCCGAATATCATCATTAATGTTTGACTGGCACACTAAAAAGTTTTATCCCATGGCTAAATGATTGACTATTATATTATGATAAGGTCATGCTTTTCTATAAAAAGTTGCAAAAAATTTTAAATCACGGACCTATTAGTTTGTTTTACTTTTCACTTAATTAGCTAAAAACAAGATGGACTGATCTACAAGTTTACTTTCTTGTGTAAAAAGTGCTTCTTAGAATTTTATGCAAATGCTAATTAAAGTTTCTATGTAAATAAGTGTAACATAGCGGGTATTATATTCAATGGTAGCGGCCATCCGTATTGGCAAAGCCAGCATCATTTTCTGTACTTCTTCTTAAAGTGCCATCTTCTTTCGAAGGTCGGCGATCATTAAGGCAACTTGAATCTTTGATGCCGCGGCTCTAAATAAGGAACGGGTGCTCTTTCGAAACCATTGGCGTAGGTTTTTCAGCCAAGATATTCTTCTTCGACCTACACTTCGTTTTTCTTGGATCTTGCCTTGAGTTGTAGTAAATCGTATTTTCGGTTTCTCATTATGTGGCCGAGATATTCAAGCTTTCTTTTCTTTACTAAATATACAACTTCTGGGCTTTTCTTTATGCGACTTAGCACGGTTACGTTCTTTATTTTGTCTCTCCAAGATACCCTTAACATTCTTCTGTATACCCACATTTCAAAGGCTTCAATCTTATTACAGCTCGATTTTGTGAGGGTCCATGCTTCAACGCTATAAAAAGAATAGAGAAAACATAACATCGTGCTAATCGTACTCGTATCTGGATGTTCAGCTTTTTATTGCACAGAAGTGACTTTAGCTTAAAGAAAGCATTACGGGCTTGTTCTGTGCGGCACGTTATTTCAAGACTGTGGTCTCCTGTATCATCAACCCAACATCCCAAATATTTGAATTTGCTAACGTTTTGTAGAGTATGTCCATTACATAGTAGAGAAGGGTTAGCAGGTGGTGTTTTACAAACTGTCATATATTTGATTTTCCTGGTGTTGATACTGAAGCCATACGCTGAACTAACAGATTGAATGTTATCTATAAGGATCTGAAGTTCTTCCATTGTAGATGCAATAAGTACAGTGTCATCGGCATAACGGATATTGTTAATAATGTGACCATTCACTGTAATACCTACATCCACCCGATCCAATGCTTCACGGCAAATCATCTCTGAGTAAATGTTGAAGAGAATTGGCGAGAGAATACATCCCTGCCGTACTCCATGTAAGATTTCCGAGTCATCTGTTAGTTTGCACTCTATACGGACATTCGCCGATTGGTATCAATATAGGTGTTTAATGAACCTTACGTCCTTAGATTCGAGTCCGATGGATTGTAATATATCAATCATTCTTGCATGCTGTACTCTATCAAATGCTTTTTCATAATCGATAAAGCATAAAAACACATCTTGATTTATGTCCCAGCATCTCTGTATTAAAACTTGATACCCGAAAAGTGCATCTCTCGTTCCCAGGCTATTGATAAACCCAAACTGTGTTCTTGAAATGAGGTCTTCACATTTGCTATAAATTCTTTTGTGAATTACTTTAAGGAATAATTTTAGGATATGACTCATTAAGGAGATTGTTCTATATTCGCTGCATTTCTTCGCAGAAGCACCTTTGGGCAAAGTGACAAAGGTGGATTTGAGCCAATCAGATGGTATGACGCCTGAATCATATATAGTGTTGAATAACTTTACTATTATTCCTAAGTTAGCGTAATTAAGTACTTTAAACAGTTCCACGGGTAATTCATCTCCGCCTACAGATTTCCCTGATTTGGACATGTTAAAGGCATAAGCAATTTTGCTTTTATTAATAGGTGGTCCAGTCAATTCACTTCCACATGAACTTGGTTCCAGAGCAGGTCTAACGTCATGGAATTGTGTTGTTATGTATTTCTGCCAAACATTAAGTTTATCTTCAATTGTTTTGGCAGGATTTCCCTGATCATCCAGTAATACGTTGCAGTTCATGTTTCGTGTTTTAACGATACCGGTTATTTCTCTGATTTTCATATGCACATTAAAAGAATCATATCTGGCCTCAAACTCTTCTATCGCAATACATTGGTCAACCATCCATTTTTCTTCTGCTTCAACTACTTTTCTTTGGATTATCTTGTGTATAGTTTTGTATTGTTGAACTCCTTTGTATGTTCTACGCTGTTCTATTAACTTTAGGATATAATGCGTGATCCAGCGGTTTTTTTTCATGGTTTAATGGTTGGAGGATTCTTTTACCAACATCAACGAGATTTTCCTTTAATTTAGTTCATGTCTCTTCTACGTCAACATTTGGACCAAGCTCTTTGTTCAAGCGGTCAACAGCCATATTTATTTCCGTGGCTGCTTCAATCCGTATTTCCGGTTCTTTAAGTCTAGTCACATCCATTTGTTGTCTTTTTGATTTAGGTTTTAGAATTTTCATATTACAGCGGAGGGATGCAAAAACCGGATTATGATCAGAACCAATATCGGCGCCTGGGTAGGTTTTGACTGATGTTAAACTGTTGCGATATCTTCTGTTTATAAGTATGTAATCTATTTGATTACGGACGATCTCCTTCAGCGAATGTAATGGTGACGTCCACGTATACAATCTTCTTGGAGGTTGCTTAAAGTGGGTGTTTGAAATTATAAGCTCGTGTTCTTCGCAGAATTGTAAAAAGCGGTCACTGCGAGCGTATCTTTTTCTTAGTCCAAATGAACCAACGATGTATGAGACTTTGCCCTCCCCGATTTTGCATTAAAATCACCTTGGACGAGGATAATGTTATGTGGATTAAGATGTTTAAGGGCGGTTTCTACTTGTTCATAAAATAGTTCATTATCCTCATCAGTAGCATCGGTAGTAGGTGCATACACCTGGACTATTTGAATATTTCTGGGTTTTGCTTTTAACTATAAAACTAAAACTTTATCCGATATTGGCAGGAAACTGTGGACCTGATGATGTAAATATCTGCTGATGATAACGGCCACACCGTTGTAGTGATTTTTATCATTATTACCGCTATAATATGCTACTGTGTCATCCCGTACCAAGATTTCAGTTCCCTGGTGCCTAGACTTGCTCACTCCAAGGATATTAATCTTAAATCTTAGCATCTCCCGTTCTATATTCACCATTTTATATGTGCGGTACATACTCTTGACGTTCCACGTAGCAGTCCTCATGGCTGACCCGGAGATTCTTCGCACCCTCTGACCATCTAAGGTCTGCCGGGGACTGAGGGCCATTTTTATATTGTTCTCAGCCATAATGATCTTCCTGGGGAAGTATATATGGTGGTTTCCCGTTGCCTTCCACATGCTGTACTATTGCCGAACCGATGCACACCATCTCCGTCAATAGCTTCCTTTTCCAGAACAGTTCCAGCCAACTAGACTTCCTCTTCTGAAAATACTGTTACGCAGCTGCCCATAACAGAGGAGTGCTTATTTACTGGTGGCACGAAACGCCAGGTCACCTGGACATCATCGGATATTGCAGCATTTTATAAGCTATTCTTTCCAAAGGAATAACCACTGCATCCTAGTACCTTGTCGCTGAATGGTCGGGGACTGCAATGCAGCTAGCAAGGAGATAGCTTGGAGATACCAAACCGTTCCATGATCCGCCACTTATGGACCCCCGTAGTAGCTTACAGCTCAGCCCCACAATATATTTTCTGTACAGTAACCGGCAAAGTGTTGCTCAAGACACTATAAACAAAGAAACTGATAAAAATGTTATACTCATATCTGTTAACAAAAACTGTTTCTGCAAATGGTCTTATCTACATCTACACTACTATTATAAAGAGGAAAGATTTGTTTGTTTGTTTGAATTGAATAGGCTCCGAAACTACTGGACCGATTTGAAAAATTCTTTCACCACTAGAATCCTACATTATCCCTGATAAACATAGGCTATATAATATTTTCAAAAGTTAGGGATCCGTATGAAAAATTCGTTAATGTAACCCAAGGTGTGAAAAAAATGCCAAAAAGAATCCTTATATCGCGTACGCTGCGGAAAATATTGATAATAGAGCAAAGTAATGTACTTCAAATTTATAGAGGATATCAATATCTACAAAAAAGTCTGCGATACCATATGTTTAACTAACACTACTATTATAAAGAGGAAAGATTTGTTTGTTTGTTTGAATTGAATAGGCTCCGAAACTACTGGACCGATTTGAAAAATTCTTTAACCACTAGAATCCTACATTATCCTTGATGAACAAAGGCTATATAATATTTTCAAAGAGTTAGGGATCCGTATGAAAAATTCGTTAATGTAACCCAAGGTGTGAAAAAAATACCAAAAAGAATCCTTATATCGCGTACGCTGCGGAAACTATTGATAATAGAGCAAAGTAATGTACTTCAGTTTAATAGAGGATATCATTATCTACAAAAAAGTCTGCGATACCATATGTTTAACTATTACAGTTATGTCACAATAACTACTTTTTCATGTTAAAATGTGAAATAGTAACGCCGGTACAAATACTACTAATACGAGTACGTACTGATACGAATAATGTGGCCTAGACATTATTCGTATCAGTACCTGTATCATGCATCTACATCTACACTCTTACTATTATAAAGAGGAAAGATTTGTTTGTTTGAATTGAATAGGCTCCGAAACTACTGGACCGATTTGAAAAATTCTTTCACCACTAGAATCCTACATTATCCCTCATAAACATAGGCTATGTAATATTTTCAAAAAAGTTAAGGATCCGTATGAAAACTTCGTTAATGTAACCCAAGGTGTGAAAAAAGTACCAAAAAGAATCCTTATATCGCGTACGCTTCGAAAACTATTGATAATAGAGCAAAGTAATGTACTTCACTTTTATAGAGGATATTAATCTCTACAAAAAAGTCTGCGATACCATATGTTTAACTATTACAGTTATGTCACAATAACTACTTTTTCATGTTAAAATGTGAAATAGTAACGCCGGTTCAAAATAGGCCACATTATTCATATCAGTACCTGTATCATGCATAACCACCAGTTACGTTAACCATGTAATTTTAGTATTATATTTAACTTTTTAAATCTTTGTTAATTCAGCAACCGTCCGTCGTGATGTCTCTCTCGAAGTTCGCATGTCGCAAGGCGCAGATGCGTGATATACGCGGGTGAAACCGCGGGGCAGAGCTAGTAGATAATAATAACTATTCCGCCGTGTTAGGTGCAGGAGCTATTATTAGAAGGAGAAGGGGTGAAATTTTGTTTTAGAAATGCGCAATCAATATTGTTTTGTCTGCAATTGAGCATAAAATAAAAAATAACTTCATCCAAAGAGCATAACTGGCATTATACTCAGGCCCATCAATTGGTATGGAAAAAAATAATTTTACCAGGTTTCAAAAAATCAATCAAAATTCAAAAAAACATAAATATTAAAATCAAAAAATTTATATTTGTATGTCTATACATACATATAATGATTTAAGGCCGCTTAGTAACTGACGGTGACTCAGTATAACATCCTACAGTCACGCCGAAACTAAGAGGAGAGCATCACTGTAGGAAAGGTAATAATTTATTGCGGAAATTTTGTGATAAAATTAAAAAAATTACAAAGTTATCCAAGTCAATCTAACTTAGTCTAACTTATCCTTATGCGTTACAAAAAAAATAGTGAGATGGCGTCAGTTTTTAAGAAGATATAACAAAAATAAACAAAAAAATAAATTTCAAAAAAGTTCAGTATTTAATTGATTATATGCCGCTGACACTTGATCACGCTTTTCGAAACCACGCCAGTTGTAAACACTACTTGTGTGAAAAGACAAAATTTTCTTTTGAAATTTCCGCCGAGTTGTAAGTAGAAGGCCATATAGGTCATGTGTCAATTTTAATTAAATATATTTTATATGAAGTGATCTCGACTACGTTTCGTCAATTAACCATTGGTAAAAATTAAAACAGGAATTTTACAATTGTGTTTACAAGAAACATTATTAGTTGAACCTTGCAGCTTGTTCATTATTTTTATTATAAATACCTATAAATGTATATATTATTAATAAATAGTTCCCATAATATTTTGGATTATTTTTTATTTTGCCCTATCTGCAATGTTCTACGCTCTATAGAAAATGTGGCGTATGACATGACTGACAATCTCTCGAACGTTTTATCTAGATACAAAGATGTTTTACGTTTTCGTCGCCTCCACATGATATTTTGTCAGCATAAGGTACCCTTCTGTATCTGAAACGAATATGAATATTGCTACAAAGTAAAGTAATAGGCTATACAAGTCCTTCTACTGGGCACAGGACTCTTATTTATTTCTGAGAGGGTTTTAGGGCAAGGAAATGTCCGCCGCGCTGCCCCAATGCGTGTTGACGAAAATTGCAATTATGTATTTCATTCGTGCTGTCGGGGATCAAACCCGGGAAAAATTTACAGCGAACGCTTTGACCCAGATCTACTAATACGACACAAATAAATACGATTTAACATATATAATAAAAACTCTTACGTACTTGAAACTAGAAAACTTGATAGCTCGTGACACCTACCGGGCAAAGCTACAGCACAATGTAATTGAAGATGCGTAACCGCGACATAATTCTCAGTGATGCGCAAGCATAACAGGCAGTATGTCACTTATATAATTGTCATCTCTGCAGTCTATTAATCTTTGCACTTTTATAAGTAATACAGAACGTAGTTGCTAGACGGTGTTGACGTTGGCTAAAATCTCTGCGATCGCCGTTTCGTCAAGGTCATTCAGGCTAGTTAAAGCCTTAAATGGCAGGGTCGTTATGTATGGACGGGACTAGGTAAATAATAATGATGTTTTGATGATGTAGTTTAAAGATCCATTTAATACTCAGCTACATTAATATCATTTATCTGATAATATTCTTACTACTAATCGCTACACCACACCACTCTTAGAATCTACGATTTACAGGAGAATTATCCGTGTATTTGATTACTCTTTGCAGGAGAAGTATGAAGAACTTTTTTCTCAAAGTATTCTGTAAACGTGTCGACACGTTTATAGAATACTTACAGGCAAGCTCGTAGCCCCACCATCCAGAATTTTATAACTCTTTCTTCTAGATTGTAAGTAATAATTGAGATGCAGCCTTTAGCAAGAAGGCAGGTCAAGGCCAGTTACTAACTGGACCTCTTTATTTACCATAGTGTTCTTGTCAATATGATGTAGGTATTTCATCTTATTGGCAAAATGATTTAAATTCTTTCTTTGTACGCTCATAACATGCCCTCTAATCCAGAATTAATGGCGTTGCTTGGTTAATATTTTTGTTTAGTGGTCTGTATGTTGGCTAATTGTTTCGAATCACTACTGAACGTAGTGGTGTATTTGTTTGTGTTTATTGAATAGACACAAACAAATACACCACCATACAAATTTGTTGGTTTACCAAATAACGAAGGCGATGTCCGAGATTTAACGTCTATATTTAATTTATCGAAGTGTCCATCATCGCCCGCTTATAATAATTATTTTAAATAACAACAGTTCTTAAGACATCTCACATCCATTGTTGCTATTAAAAAAATTGCGATTATTGACCCGCCAGCCAAACGTAGCGACTATGGCAGAAATTCTCTATGAAGCAATCTATGGGGAGGCCTATGTTCAGCAGTATATTTTTAATAGCCTGTAATGCATGGATGGGTAACGGGAAAATGTAAGTTGGAAGATGAATGTCTTAATAACTAAACAGGGATAACGCGTTGTGCCCGCGGTGCCAATTACTTTGACACGTTCTTAGAACTGGGATAATTTTGTGTTAATAAAGCAGCAGGTATTCTCTTAATCGTAGGGCATAAACTTCCTTGGATCATGCAAGAAGCTCATTGAAAGAAAGGGACGCGATTTTCTTATTAGAAAAATAGGGTTGTGAACTTAAAGCAAAAAAAGAATATTAAAAGAAATAACGTTGTTTTAAATGACTATTGGTGAATACTGTTTGCTATATACATTTTAGAACAAATGTGTTTTAATTATTACTACATAATTCTGAATTTTATTATAACACCAAATAACTTATAGCATCTATATCTATGACAAAATATACTGTACATTAATAAATGAACAATGAACCTAAAACTAAAAACCTAATAATGTAATATAATAACTAAAATATATTATCAAAAAGGAGTCCCTTTAGGCAAGGTTCCGAAGATACTGGCAGCGTTCCCCCTTTGAATAGCTAGACTAATTCATTGTCCGAGGTAGCTGCCAGCTCTTCGGTCATAATTAATAATGGCATAAAATTCGTATGAGACGTATTTGGGAAATGCTAAAGAAATTTCATGGCTTCCGATAAATGGTGGTATAGCAATATCTTTTTTGCCAGACGTTAAATACACAGATCGATGACAGAGAGCAGGATCAAAGGTGCGAGATATGTTTCGATTGCCAAAACATACGACAAACAACACAATTAAGGCAATAATTGCACCTTAAAAAGAGAGGGGCCCATGTATAGCAGTGGACTTTCACGGGCTGCCCAAAAAGGAATAGAATATACGGCGTTACTTAGATTATAATAATCTTACAGAAAATTACAACCATCTTCTACTGAACATAGCCAAAGCCCCCCTTAGATTGCCTCATATTAAGGGTATTTGCTAAAGATATAACAATTGCAAGGCAGGTTGACAATTGCAGTTTTTTTTTAGACCGAAGTTGTTTTCGATCTGGAGCACATTATCTGTGTAACAGGTAATGCTCGAAGAAGTGTAACAAAGCCATAAGTATTAAGTCAACCCTTGTTTTATATTTATGATTCATTTTTAAATACTATTTCTATACAATTATACCGTAATTTAATTCTAAGACTCGTTTATTTCACTCAACAATTTTCTAACATAACAACACTCAAAGAGCTGCAATCTTCAAAGGTAAACATCGGTAACAACTGATTTGCATTTGCGTAATGAAATATATTCGAATTTCACATCGTATCTTGTTTCAAAGAACATCCTTTGTAAGTTAGTGTAAATAAATTGCTACAAAAATGTATGCGATAAACTAATGGGAATTCGTTTTTTAAGCTTCTTTTTTTTGTAGAATATGGGTAACAAACGAGCACATAGTTCACCTGAGGCCTATAGACATCTACATTTATCCTCGATGAAGATTCAAAATTCAGATGCGTTGTTACCCCTAAGAACTAAGATAATATGCGTCATTTTCCGTAAAAAGGGTTTCTGGTTCTCTAAACCCAGCATTCAAAACAGAGAAGCATCAAGCTGCTATATTACGCTGGTATTCTGTGAGAGCATGGTCCTACCCCGGTTTAGCCGACCCATTCGTGTTGCAATCATAATATAGCTGCAGCGTAGCTATACTACGTAAAAAACTAACTCGCTTTAACTTTACTCCCTTAGTTTTGTATGTATGTAATATATGAAAACCATACATTTACCGTGTGGTGACGATATAAGACAATCTATCACTCCATTTCATACCGAGGTTGTTGTAAGAGATAACTATGAGGGACAATAGGGAAACATAATTCAAATCTCTATCTTCTTTAGAGGATGTTGTTACTTATGAACGACGAGAATTTTATAACTGAATTTGGTCCGACCCCGAATTCGATACCGGAACGACGTGCATTAGCAGTCACGCTTACGACCACTAGACTAACGACAGTCACAACAACAACACAAGTGAGGATAATACTATAATAAAGTAAATAAGATGTTTGTGTATCAATATACCAGTTATATTATATGGTTGTCCATTTGCTTGTAAATGGAGATAAGAGTTAACGGCAGTCATACTACATAATTGAGGGTTCGCGAGTACATAGTGTCGGCAAAATTATTTAATTGCTACAACTCCCCTAATAATAATTTTCTCCTCAATTTACTTATTGAGGCTTCGCTTAAATGGTATCTGCTATTAGTGGTTTTGATTTTATAAAGAATAATAATAATAAATTTATTCCTAAGAAGTTGGTACAAATATCGTATAAAATATTAAAGTATCACATATTACACCAGTTTTGGTATATGATAACTTATGGTAAGAAAATATAATATTTGAGTAAAATTAAACGCACATAAGTTTACAATTTTAATATTAAACATTTAGCGCGTTTAAGAGTCAATACATATTGTAGATACGTTCTTTTATTTTCAGAAGTTCAATTAACGAATAAAATTGTTTTTTCAAAAGCCAATTTCAAAAATTACGTCGGTTATAAACTAATTGCCTTATTTTGGGATTTGCTAAACGCTTGAATAACCGTCACATAACAGTTTTTTGAGTAGAGGCTAGTTTTTAATGAATGCAAAATATTTATTTCTGCGTTTCTGGTACTATATTTTCATGTATCTTTTAGTTTAGTAAAAAATTGAGGATACTTTTTACGAATATTTTAGGTTTAATTCATCGTGTACTAAAAATGTACAGCGATCGCAGAGTACGAACACCTAATTCTTCAAATAGTGGTTTGAAAGAAACAAGTGGCTCGACGTCACAATTTGCTCGTATTCAGCGTTTTTTCACTATAATAGCACGGTTTTTATCTTCCAAGTTTACCCATAATCATATTATGACTTTGACCATATATTTATAATGAAGCGACATAATGTGTATGATATGCTATAAGAGAGGTATTTTTTGACGAGATTGAAATTAGCTTTCGTAGAGTAAAATCGAATTTCTATATTTTAGAGCTAACTTATCTATGTGATTATTCCAAATACAATGATTGTCTAAACTAATGTCTAAAAATGTATTGAATTCTAATGTAATAAACACCAGGCGAATTGCAGATGCGTTGTGTGTATAATTTTTAATATATTTATAATATATATGTCGGAGTGTCTATAAAATACCCGGTTGGATCGAGGTAGAATGGAGGGTATATCGAGAAACCCCCTCTTGTGTCTGTAGTATAAAGTTCACTGTAGGTGCCGTGCACGAGATTCCGCTCAAGTCATTCAACGATTGTGGTCACTCTACTAGTGCTAAGATAGTGTCGTGGTTTTGTTCGTTGTTGTAATTCTTCTAGTGCAGGCAAGGAGGATTAGTGTTGCTGAGAGGCTGCCCTGTGTTACATTGAGATAAGTAGTGTTGCTGTTGGTTTACATATTTTGGTGTTATCATGTAATTACGTACCTCACGTTACACTGGTGTGTGATTGTGGCAGAGACGTGTTACGGTATGGACGAACTGTAATTTCACTATACTGAATGTATAGTGCGTTACGTTGTCTTATTACTGATAATGATTAAATTGCGTAAGCAAGAGAGCAAGTTGAACATCCGCTCTCACAATTTTATTATTTTTAACAATTAACGCTATCCTGATGTATCTCGGAGATCAAAATTGCGATCCTCTATTGTAATCTCCGATATCAGAAGTGGGATCTCCTGTTATCATTTTCGATATATATTATAAATAATATATTTTATTTATAATATATACATATATATATATATATATATATATATATATATATATATATATATATAAATTACTTAAAAACTATTAGTCAGACCTTGATCAAATTAATACTCACCTAGGTAGGACACCTTTTATACCATCCATCTGGGTAAATATCAGCCTATTATCTATTTATGCCGCCAATCAGTAGTCCCAGCACAGCTGTGTTTCAGTCAGTGCAATTACAGGCTGTGAGGTATTCCATCTTATTCCGTAGAGGTCACAACGCATCTGCAGATTTCTTTGTTTTAGTTGTTTGCAGGTGTCCATGTACTTTGTTGCCACTTACGATCAGATGACGTGTAACTTTGTTTGTTTGTTTTTTTATAAAATAACCATAAATATATTACACCAATAGTTTTAAAGTATTTAAAATATATTTAGATAATATTTAATGAATTTAAAATTCTTTTATACAGATATTTACATTTTGTTTGATTATCATCCGTTCACTTAATAATAATTATAACTTTCAAAATAAAGTAAAAACCGACTTCAAATTGCTAAAAAAAGGTTATAAGTAAGAAGTTATATAGGAGAATCATCAAAATTGGTTTACAATCTGGGATGATATCGCATAATATACATACAAAAATACATATACTCGAACCTACTCCTTTTTAAAGTCGGTTAAAAGGAATCACGGCAGCGCCAAATTAGCTAGATTCAGTGCCTCTCCATTACGAACCAGATGGGCGCATTTTTTACTGAAATATGCAAACTTATTTCTACCATGTATAAATTAAATATCCCCCTGAGGTTTATGGCTGGCTCTATTATCACTCACAAAGCTATACGCTATACTCAAAAGATGAACTAAAAATTTCAACTTACTGCTTAGTGTCATTTTATAACATAGTCTGAAAGGGCCTCTAATTTAGTAGGAGCTTGTTACAGTAATAAAGTTATAACAATACAAAAAGATGGGCGGGTCTGACAACCCACGAGGAGTTACAGAAGGAAGTTTGGCATATCGTAATTGTAGTGTAATTTGGGACGAAAAGCTCTCAGCAGACTTTTAAATGACACGCATTTGCTCTTTCAATACACACTGAAGTATAACGGTAGGAAAACTACATTTATACGCAGGTTAGTCCCTCTGTAGCTGTATTGGACACGAGAGAGACATGAAAAAATCCCATCTAGAAATTGCATGCTGCGGTGTTTCGTATGGTGAGTGATAAGAACCAAGTGATAAGACCTTTTTTGCTGAGCAAGTTTATCGAGTAGCTTCATCATACAAGGATAACTAATTTTTTGCTTTATGAATCTGTTATAAAATTTCATAAATATATTATATAATGAATTTTCGGGGAAGTAATCGAAATTAATTATGTCAGCAAAGAAATGTTCTTTGTAGATGTTAGAAAATGCTGCAATAATTTACTGAATTCGAGTCTCATTCACCCTACTCAATTATTCTCTAACATTCAACTTAATGAGGACACGACAGCTGCCAATCTTTTTGTGAAGATATCGTAAGATGTTAGATCTTAATAAATATATTGTTAAATTGTGGTCAATGTCATGATGATAATATTTATTTTTGGGTTATTTATGTAGTATTCTCATTTAATTCAGATGTATAAATATAAGTTTAAGAAAAATGATAAACAAGGTAAAAATAAACATATGATAACTAAATAATATAACACTTTATACGTGGTAGAGCCACGCTGTAGCTATATTATGGTTTTAGCACGGATGGGTCAGCTCGACCGGGGTCGTGCGCCATGCTCTCACAGAAAACTTGCGTAAAATAGCAGTTTGATGCTGCTGTGTTTTGTATGGTGGCTGTAGAGAACCAGAGAACCCAAACTGATGGGACGCCTCGGCAAGGGAGACCGAACGGACGAAGTGAACCATCACGGATTTTTAGTCGCCTCACACGTTACGCCTTACCTTAGAAGTAATTATTATTATCTCGGGTCATCTTCGGATACTTAGCACGTGGTAGAGACATACCGGAGCTATATTAGTAGTATAGTTGTAGCACGAATGGGTCGGCTCGACCGGGGAAGGACATTTGAAGTACCGGAAGGTATATTTAAAGTACACTGACTGCCTTCATTAGGGGTTGAATTTCCTTCACCCTTTTAAGTTAAGATGAAAAAATGAGCTTACGAGTAAAGTAAATCGTAAGTCAGTAGAATGAAAGACTTATTAGTATTTTTTATCCGAAAAGCA
Source organism: Parnassius mnemosyne (assembly GCA_963668995.1). Taxonomy (NCBI): domain Eukaryota; kingdom Metazoa; phylum Arthropoda; class Insecta; order Lepidoptera; family Papilionidae; genus Parnassius; species Parnassius mnemosyne. Next base: position 38,506,774 of record CAVLGL010000024.1, on the reverse strand, counting down.
AACTCTTAAGCAACCGACCGGAAAACATCCATTACACTCTGGTCAATTTATTTACTGAAAGAAAGTGTTTTCCTTAAAAGGACGATCTATTTAGCTGTAATCGTGTTTTGTCTGTAAATTATAGGACTATTTTATTTTGGAATACAAGTATAAGTACTTGTTTTAACTGAAAGAATAAAGGTAATTGCTTTTGGGTCACTAATTATAAACCGACTATTTAAAACATCCGAATACGGTCCATTGCGCAACTTTTTAAATCTATTTTAGTACTTAACGTATAAGTGGTTAATTAATAGAATCAGGCTTTCTTTGCGAAAGTACATTATATTAAAGTTGGTAAAAAATGGTTTTTATTTGCATAACCACACAATAATAAAAAACGAAAAACATTTACCTATATTAATCTAAAAACCAAAAATAATATTTTTATAGCTCTGAGTAATTAAACGTGTTACTTGTTACTACGACGTGTTGTTAATTAAAGTGCGTGCCGAGCCTGTGTTACACTACAGTGGTTAGAGAAGATAGCAGACATTACAAGTGGCGACGAGGAAAAAGATAAGTACCTATTTAGTATAAAGATATAATCAAAAAATAGGTTAGCAATGTGCAACTATTAGTATTGCAATTGTAAATTAATTCCTAGAGTACCCGCGGAAAAAAAACTGTGGATTATGAATTATGATTTATTGTTTTTAACCCTGTTCTGATCATTTTAATAATTTATATAAAATATATGTTCGCATTTGACCACGCTTATGGTGTGCTAAAATTTATTTTCTTTATGTAGCAATGATAAAATAATGATTTATTTTAACATAATATGTCTATTAGCACAACTTTTATATAAAAAGATTTTTGATGGAAAAATAGTAGATGTTACTAAAAACTCCTCTCGATTCGAACCGAAATACAATGTCGTTAGCTAAATTTTAGTGGCATTTAACATGTAGGTGTGATTTATCGCCTTTAATGAAAATACTATTTTACTGCTTTCATGGCATATATGTCTTACAAAAAATCGTGGACACTTCACGACTTCTGTACATTGCAAAGTAGGTAACTAGTAATACTGTTTATTTATTTATTTATTTGCTTTTTAAGGGAAACATACAGTGCAATAATAAATTACATAATAAAACATATAAAAGTAATCCTAAAAACCAATGAAGTTTCCACAGATATCTAATAATTATGTGGGCTCCAGCCAGAGGTTGCAAAAAAAAGCAATCTTTATTTAATATATATTTAATTTAAAGTAATTATTACAATTAATTCTTATAACTAAGTGAGGTGACTCTAATTCGATGTTTGAATGTAGAATGGATTCACACGGTAAAATATTAGATCCAGGTAATATAAGACAGTAGACACGTTATGCTGACACGGCGCCTCGTGATCGTCGTAAGCCGATGCAACGCAGCAGATTGCCTGGATTAGGGCTGCGTAACACCTCCCCCCGAAGAACAGCGACTATGGAAGACCTTGGTCGTGAATTGAGCTGGGAGTTGATCGGGATCAATCTTCTCAGTGTCTGGAACAGCGTATACCCTTAATGATTTAGGATGGTCCTCTTCTGAGTTCCTTTGCGTACCTCCAGTTAGCTTCGGCTTGTATCTTCTATAGAGTATGCATAGAATCAGTGCACCTGCACTTATTATTAATGCGTAAAATGGTATTGTAGTATGATATAGACTGTAGTCATCGTTTCTTCTTAAATTCAATGGCGATTGCTGGGATATTTTAGTGTTCGTTGCATGAAGATGTTGGAGGTTTATTGAATTTAGTTTATATGCCGATGCAGAAGATGGGATGCTGGTGTGTTCCTCAGGTATGTCCATTATCTTTAAGGCTTGTCCCTTCAATCGATCTTTAGTATTTGAGATCGAGAATAGTGGCGTTTCTATGTAGCATTTCAGAGGGACAATAACGAGATAACTACCTTGAAGTATTTTGTAGAGATCTTGTCCACAGGATAGATGTACTTTCGTTGGTGTGGGGAAAGTGATGGTGTAATGCTTGTCGTCCAGTTCTTCGTAAGCTGGTTTATCTAGGGTGACTGTATACGGGTTACATACTGCATTCGTCTGTTGTTTAGTGATGAGGTGATGGATGCAATCAGGGGATGTTTGACCTCTCAGGCTCCGCTTTTCTTTACAGATGTACCATTTACTGGTCTTCGGGCATTCTGCCTCTATGTACTGAAAATCTTTCTGATAAATGGCTAGGAATGGAAAGGGTGGTGTGAGGATTTCGTGTCTCTTGTTAGGAACAATAGATAACTTATACATATCATATATATGGGGTAATAGAATTGGGAACTTAAATACTATTACTATTTCATTTCCTACATAATATGAACCTAATCTAATAATATCATAATATTCCCTAATATCTAAATCTCCTACCTTTTTATTTCCATAAAGTTCGGTTGCTCTGTTAATCATTATTCGGATAGATTTTAAATTAACTATAGAGTGGTGCATAGTGTTAGCTCTTATAAATGCTAAGTTGTTCTGTAACTTAATTAATTCCTGTGAAATGGAATCAACGTTATCACTAAGGATCATTAGTACTTGTCCAAAATGGGCATATTTAATTAGGTCATAGTCTCTGGTAGCCTCGGATTGATTTATTTTACCTATTAGTATTTCTAATTTATTTTGATTATCTACAATGCTATCTATTATTCTGGAGTATTGATTTGATAAATCTTTAGTTAGGCTTACATGATTATTAAATTCCGTAACGATTTTATTTTCGTCTTCGTGGATGGATTTTATAGCACGATTAAAATGATCTGCATCTGTATAATCAAGGTTACCAGTTATACTTTTTATGATGGAACCGAGACCATCTACAAGTCCTCTTTTCTCACGGTTCGTTTTAAAGCTACTCAACTGTATGGTGACACTTTCAAGCTTATTTTTAAGATAATCAATATGAGGCTGAAATAACGAATTGGTTATGTTGTTAAGGTTAGGGCTAATACTGATTAACTGTGTTTTAACTGAATTTACTTTATCTCCTAATTCCTGGAGATTTACATATTGCAGAAATGCATGGTAGTGGGATAGGATTCGAGCGGGGCCTAATTTGAAGGGTAATATACCAGGTCCATCGCTAAGACTTTCAAGTCTTATCTCCTGCATTAGAGCTGGTCCCAGAAGGAGATGAAGTACCAGGAGAGTCCTGTAACAATTGGTTCGTTTTAGGTATTCTCTTCAATCGAGTTTTTGCTACGGGGCCTCGTTTTTTCTTTGTATAAATGTGAATTGGGAGGTTTGCCATAACTGTGTCGTGTGTGTATCGAGGAGCTAATTTCTGACGGGATGCGAATGGATTTTTTATAAAGATTTGTTGTTCCGGGGAATATTCAGCTTCCTGTTCTCGGTTTTTATTGCGAGTATTAGTCAAGTCTTTACGCATGTCGTTACATAGATCGTGAATAGTTTTATAGGTCTCAGTCATTCTGTCTTTGTGGTTTACGACGTACTGTTGAAGTAAGTGGGCGGACAGATCTATGTCAAAAGGATCGCGAGGGTCAAAATGTCCTGTAATTACTTCTATTGGTTTGCATTTTGTGAAGCTATGTATACTATGATTGTAAGCTAATAGGGCATAGGGCATAAGGTTAATAGCGGATTCATTCTTTTGATTTATCTTTAAAATACGGAGATGTTCTAATATGGTGGCGTGAAATCGTTCAACGATACCATTTTCGTTGGGTGCATGTGGGGCTACTCTATGGTGCTGAATTTTATGAAGTCTAACGAATTCTGCAATAAGTTGGTTGGTAAACTCAGGGCCGTTATCGGAAACTATGGTAATTGGAATTCCATGATGTGTGCAGAAAATTAGTAAAGCTTGTACTACACTGACAGCAGTGCCGTCTCGCAAATAATACGCCTGAGCATATTTAGAAAAACTATCTACTATTGTCAAATACTTTTCCCCTTGAATTGTTAATAGATCTACGTGAACTAGTTCAAAAGGCTTAGAAGCTGGTGGTACAATTTTAAATTTCTGTTTAACTGGATTGCGGTCGTATTTAGCTTGTCCGCATACTGTACAGTCATTAATAAATTTAGTGATATGCTCTCTCATTTTCGGCCAGTAATATTTGCGGGACAAAGCCGAGAAACACTCGTTAATGCCTCGATGGTTCGTCTTTCCATCGTGATATTTATGAATGATTTCTTGCTGTCTTAAATACTCCCTAACATTTTCCAATTCAGTTTTTGTTAGAAAAAGGTTAAGAGATGAACTTTTAAAAGACTTTTGTATGATTGGTATGACAGTGTACATTGCAGAGTTTGGATTAATGAGTAATCCTGTCCTAATTTTCGGATGGACGTATTCTTTTATAGCATTAATGACATCCTCTTCTATGTTTGATTGAGCTATTTGTATCGTAATGCGTGTGTGTGTTTCGAATGGTTTAGTGATGACTGGTCTAGCTTTTATGTCGCCTACTATATTTAAGATTATCTGTTTAGTAAACTTATTTAGCGGTTCGTCAGAAATGGGAACTTCCAGGATGGGGTTTTCTTTATCTGTATGAACGGTGATGGTTCTGGAATCGTCTGCGGCTTCGGTAGCCGTTATAGTCCTAGAGTCATCTAAAGTGTGTACCCCTTCGGAAGGGTTAGGTAAAATGGAAAGCAATTCATCTATTATGGGTCTTAGCTCGTCATTGTGAAGTTCGATGCGCGATAGTGCATCGGCATTCGTGTTGCACTTGCCTTGCTTATATACGACACTAAAGTCATATTCACTTAACTTAAGGCGCCATCTGGTTAGACGCGAATTGGGTTCTTTTAAGCTCATAATCCATTGTAAGGGTTTATGGTCTGTAATAATTTTGAACTTACGGCCGAATAAATAGGGACGGAAATACTTAGTCGCCCATACGATAGCTAAAAGTTCCTTTTCTATCGTGCTATAGTTACTTTCGCTGGAGTTAAGTGTACGAGAAGCATATGCAATGGGTTTATCTGAACCGACTGTTCCCTGTGATAAAACTGCACCAATCGCCACGTTTGAGGCATCGGTTGTCAAAATAAAATCTCTACTGAAGTCTGGATACTGTAAGATTGGGTCATTTGTTAAGAGAGTTTTACAGTGTTCAAAGCAGTTAATATAATTTTGATCTAATGTTATCTTTGATCCCTTTTTAAGACATTGAGTGAGTGGTTTTGTGAGACGTGCGAAGTCTGGTATAAATTTTCTATAATATCCTAGAAGTCCTAGAAAACGCTTAATTTCGGTTGTAGTTTTTGGCAGTGGGTACTTTTCGATGGCTTTAATTTTGTCTGGGTTGGGTTTAACCCCGTTTTTACAAATAACATGACCTAGAAACTCGGTTTCCAGCTTCAAAAACTCTGATTTATCCATCTGAATTTTGAAGTTGGATTCCCGTAGCCTTTTGAATACTTTTTCCAGATTTGTCATATGTTCTTGTAAGGATGTACTGAAGACAATTATGTCATCTAGATACACTAAGCAAATTTCGTTCTGTAAGTTCTTTAATACGTTGTCCATCACCCTTTGGAAGGTCGATGGACTATTTTTCAGGCCCATTGGCATCCTAAGAAATTCGTAATGCCCATTCTCTACATTAAAAGCAGTTTTGTGAATGTCCGCGGGATCCATTTCTACCTGATAAAATCCACTGGCTAAATCGAGCGTGGTAAAGTACTGACATTTGCCCAGTTTGTCTAGAACATCGGTTATATTAGGAATAGGATATTTGTCATCGACTGTCTTTTCATTCACCTTCCTGAAGTCCACAACTAGACGCCATTTTATTTTGCCGGAAGCGTCCGCCTTTTTGGGTACAATCCAAATAGGAGAGCTCCAAGCAGAGTCCGATGGTCTAATTATATTTTGCTCGAGCATCTTATTGATCTGGTCTCGGACTTCCTGTCGGTGGACATACGGGTATCTGTAGCTCTTAGTATGTACGGGGATTTCATCATGTGTTTTAATTCTATGTTTGATCTTGTTGGTGAATGTTAAAGGTTCACCATCAAGGTAAAACACGTCGGCATACGAGGCACATAACCGTTGTAGGTTTGCTAGCTCTTCAGGATTAAGATGATCGGTGCGAAGACGGGATAGAACATTTTTAGCGCGATCCGATAACGTTTCAGTAAACTGGCACTCGACATTATATATTTCGGCTTCTACCGGACGGTCCATTGAAAAAATTACATCATTTGAGCTATTATTGGTAATTTCGACCCAACCACGATTATTAATTACTTTCGTTATACAATCAGAGATTATGCAGTTGCAAATTATTTGATTTTCAACTACTACGTCACCGTCCTTTGAGTTTATAGGCAACCTAACTAATTTTGATGACTGCGCGGGTATAATTTCTTCATATAAATTTGCGTTACGTGAGTCATACATTTCGATGGGGATTTTTGCGTTACGAGTAATAAGTAATTTATTTCTAAGATCGATATTAGAACCCCATATGTCTAGTAAATCAAACCCTATCAGTCCGTCGAAGTAATTATGAAATCTATAAATGAACAAGGTTATATTATCTCGTTCATTAAATTCTAAAGGGCATGGGAGAGTTATAGAATAATCGTTTTTACTTGTCGCGTGAACATTGGTGACTTCGAATGGGTCATAATTCAGTGGAATATGGCTAAAATATTTTCTTACAGCTTCGGGACTAATAAACGATTGGTTTGCGCCGGTGTCTATTAAGAATTTCAGTGGGGGATTACTTGTCTGAATGTAACCGAGTTGCCTTTGTATGTGGAAATTTATTTCTATTTTTGTTTTTCTGGTTTGGGGCACTTCCGAAAATCCTCATCATTAGTCGGGGTGAAATTAGTCTCTACTTCCTCTACGATAGGAGCTTCCGCGTGGTTATACGGTGGCTCGTATCCATAGTTAGGATATTGTTCGTAAGTACAGTACTCTTGATTATAGTTATAGTCAGGATAGTCGTATTCATAGTACGCGTCGGTGCTATAGTCGTAGTCAAAATCCGTCTCGTTAAAGTTTACCTCCCGTGTTTTAAAGTAATTGCTCGGCGGTGGGTTGCCAAATCGTCTCCAGTCATGTCCAGTCGGTGGTAAGGGTTTCGGAACAAAGGGAGTGACACCGCTCATAGGAGAAGGGCGCGAATTATTATTTAAATTGAAGCCCTGTGGTTGCTGAGGTCTGTTAGGAAGCTTAAACACATTACTCTGGGGGTTATAATTTGGTGGAGGAGCACGCATCATCTGTTGCGTACGAGTGGGTCCGCGTGGTACATGCATCTGGGGTGGTAGATTGGGCCTCCAACCCTGTGCAGCATGCGGTTGCATAGGTGGCTGTCTAAACGAGTTCAGTATATTATTACCCTGTGGTCTAGGTAGTGACGGCATGTTAAATGTGGTAGGTTTTGGAACGAAATGATTTAATGGTAGATTAGAGCTAGGGGTAGATTGAGTCCATTCTTTCCTGTTCTGGCTGCCTTCATTTCGTTGTTGGAGGTAAAGGGTGTTTAATTCCTCCTGTACGAATTCAAGTGCTTTCTCCATACTTTCGGGACGCATACATCTTATTCTAGACCCTAGGGGGTCTTTTAATCCGCGTAAATAAGCTTGCAAGGTCAGTTTTTTATAGAGTGCGCGCTTAGCTTCAATTGTCGTACTAATGGTTTCATGTAAAGTGACATAGGTCATTATTGTACTAAATAAACTTTGGACTCGCTCGTAAAATTCTTGCGGGGTACTAGACCCTTGGGTTTGTAGTGATAAATCACTGTATAATGCGGTTTCGTCGCGATGGTCGGCGAAGTTATTTATAAGAGCGCTTTTGATGCCGGCCCAGGTTTCGGGTATTCCATTCGAATTTATTAGCCTAGCCGCGGATCCCGTTATTTTATTTAAAATCCCGTTAATAAGAGAAAGATTGGCTAGTTCGTATCCGGGCTCATTTCTTACGTGGGCTAACACAAGTTGATCGCACAGGTTAATAAAGCGCGTAAGGATGTACGGGTTACCGTCAAATTCGGGCAAAACTCTAAGTGACTTATAAATTAGGTCTATTTCATTTGATTGGGCCATACTATCGGTCTCTAAACCTCTGTTCTCGTCTATAATACTAAGCTTAGAAATCCTACTACTATCTAACCTAACGTTCCGTGTTCCCCTTGGATGGAAAATTTTGGAAGCTTTATACTAACACAGTTAAAATGCAATAAAATACAATAGAAAAAAAAAGGTGTATATAAAATTAGGATAGAGTAAAAAATTAATTACGGAACTAGGAAGGGTAAGGATTGAAAGATTCAAGCACTTACAGCATTACTTCTTCTTGCGGAATCAATGCCTGGATTCGCCTCTGGACTGGTGCTCCCGTAGGTTCTGTATCTTCTTGGTCACTCTTGATTCACTGACTCTACTTTAGAAGATCCTACCGACTGCGCCAATTATGTGGGCTCCAGCCAGAGGTTGCAAAAAAAAGCAATCTTTATTTAATATATATTTAATTTAAAGTAATTATTACAATTAATTCTTATAACTAAGTGAGGTGACTCTAATTCGATGTTTGAATGTAGAATGGATTCACACGGTAAAATATTAGATCCAGGTAATATAAGACAGTAGACACGTTATGCTGACACGGCGCCTCGTGATCGTCGTAAGCCGATGCAACGCAGCAGATTGCCTGGATTAGGGCTGCGTAACATAATACATAATAAAAGCAAACCACAATATTATGTTGTATAAAATTAAAAATATAAAAGAATAAATCAAGCTAAATGGTATTCATAAATTAAAACATTAAGTAGTAAGTAATTAAAAGTAACATTATATATACAACTCAAAGTGATACTACCAATTATAATATATTAAGTTTTACAATATTTTCTTTATAACTATCATATTCAAGGTGAAAAATATCTAATATTTACAATATTTTAAGTTAAACTTTTTGCATGTACGAGATACAAAATTATTTGAGGCATTTTTTTGTTTTAACTTTAGGTAATGCAAAAAGTGGTTTATTTCGTGCACCTAACCTGTGACACGCAAGATTCACCTTGCCTAAAAGTAGGGAAGTCGATGATATTATGAAGCAATTTGTACAACAACATTTGATATCTTATATCACGGCGTTTCTCGAGGGTATTGCTGTCTAAGTTATCAATAATGGTAAATGCGCAATATAGGTATTGAATTTACCCAAAGCCTAAATGGCACAGCGATGGAAGTAGTCGGTATAACAAATAAACCGAAAGAGAAGGGCGAGTGTTATGGAACATATTATTATCATGAAACTGAGTTTGGGTACCAAGATACCAATCATTAAATTGAGTTGGGTACTAAGATACCATCATTAAATTGAGTTGGGTACTAAGATACCATCATTAAATTGAGTTGGGTACTAAGATACCATCATTAAATTGAGTTGGGTACTAAGATACCATCATTAAATTGGGTTGGGTACTAAGATACCATCATTAAATTGAGTTGGGTACTAAGATACCATCATTAAATTGAGTTGGGTACTAAGATACCATCATTAAATTGAGTTGGGTACTAAGATACCATCATTAAATTGAGTTCGGTACTAAGATACCACCATTAAATTGGAGCTTGGGTACTAAGGTAGGTACCACCATTAAATTGGAGCTTGGGTACTAAGGTAGGTACCACCATTAAATTGGACTTTGGGTTCTAAGTTACTACCATTAAATTGGACTTTGTGTACTAAGTTACTACCATTAAATTGGACTTTGGGTATTAAAATACCAGCATTAAATTGGAAAAAAAAAATATAAGTAACTGTTTCAGTTTGCCAAAATAATAATAATAATGATACCGTTATCAGCTTTAATGTGATAGCACATCTATGGCTATAAGGTGTGGAAAATGGAAAAGGTCTCTACTAATCTATCTGGACGTAGCTGAAGTTATATCAGCACTCGAGAAACGAGCTACGCTATTGCATTTTGGTGGCTCTGGGATAAAAGAAACCGTTGTTGTATTTTAAGTAGCCATAAAAAAAAAACTCTACGAGTATTTTCAACCTAAACGGAGCAAACTTTATGAGCGGCATGTTTTTCGATTGCTAAAACAAAAAAAGAAGAGACATTTGAGAAGTTTTTGATAAGATTGCGTCAACAAGCCGAAAAGTGTGCATTCGAAAAGCAAGATGATCATTTCATAGATTAAATAGTGGAAAAGCGTAATTCGAAATTGCGCAAGGACCTTATATCTTACTAAACGTGGGAAGAGTTAAAAAGCAAAAAAAGTATATGCTTTTAATCAAATGTAAAGACCAGACAAGACATTATTAGCATATGGTAGTAACTCTCCTTTGGCAATAGAGGGTTCATTTGAAACTATACTCGAAGTCGATGGACGAAAGGTACATACAACCATTTACGTGATTTCGGGGGGTACTAGAAACCTGTTTGGTAAGAACACAGCAGTCCGACTGGGTGTCTTAAAACTTGGTATCGGGATAAATCAAGTGGAGAGTAAAAGCAAGCCGATCCTCTTTAAAGAGAAGGTTGCAATCAAAATTAAGGAATCACTAAAGAGTGATATAATTGAAGAAGTGCAAGGCCCGTCTAAATGGGTTTCACCAATGTTCCAATCATGAAAGAAAATGGTGAATTACATTTGTGCGTAGATATGAGATGTCCGAACGCCGTTATATTGCAAGAAAACCACCCCCTGCCTACTATGGACCATTTTTGCCTAAAATGAAGAAAGCTAAATATTTTAACAAATTAAGACATAAAAAAATGCCTTCCATCAAGTGGAAATTCACTCTGAATCCAGACACATAACGACTTTTATAACCCCCAAAAGATTATATAGATATAAAAGAATAATTCTTGGAATTACCTGCGCTTCCGAGATTTTTCAGAAGATCATTGAAAGGATGCTGATAAACTGTGAAGGGGTCGTCAATTTTATTGATGATATCCTGGTATTCGGGAACAGTGAAGAAGAACATGACGCATGACTAAAGAAAGTTCTACAGGTTCTTAGTAAAAACAACGCCGTGCTGAATAGCAATAAATGCATATATAAAACGCAGGATGTGAATTTTCTGGGACACAGGCTTACACATGAAGGAGTAAACCCTTCAACAAGTACGTTGAGAGCATTATGAACTTTAGGGTCCCAAAGACCATACTACATAAACAAATGGATACCTAACTTGGCCGCCATGACAGAACTTCTGAAGCATCTGTTAAGACAGAAGATGAGCAAAAGGGAGAGCTTGGAAAAACAATGGTTTGGAGAACAAGATAAAGCATTCCAAAAACTCAAACGAATGCTCACGGAAATACAGATTTTAGGGTATTATGACGTCAGAGATGCAAGACAGGTGATAGCAGATGCTAGCCCTGTCGGACTTGGTGCTGTCCTTGTACAAAATGATACGAATGGCCCTAGAATTATTGCCTATGGTAATCGAGCTTTGACAGACTGCGAGCGCAGGTATAGCCAAACGGAAAAAAAGGCACTAGCATTAGTTTGGGGGGTCGAACATTTTAATATTTTTATTTGGAAAGCCTTTTGATTTAGTCACTGACTACAAGCCGCTAGAGATATTGTTCGGGTCTAAGTCAAAACCATGTGCGAGGATTGAACGATGGATACTGAGGCTACAGTCTTATTCATTCAAGGTTATATACAAGCCAGGAAAAACAAATATAGCTGATCCCTTGTCACGATTATGTAACTATCCTGATAACCCACCAAAAGGAAAAGACCAGCATGTGTACCAAATAGTGGAAAATTCTAGACCAGTTGCTATACCAATGAGTTCCATTGTAGCATATTCAGAAAAAGAACAAGAGATTTACAAAGTGAAAACAGGTGTCTATCAGAACGACTGGGACGATTCGATTAAGAGTTACAAATATTTTGAAAACGAGTTGTTTTCCCATGATAGCATTCTACTTCGTAGAAATAAAATTGTAGTACCACAGCAACTCTGCAAGAGTGTATTAGATGCTGCATACGAGGGTCATCCAGGTATCGTAGCGATGAAGGGATGCTGGAGATCAAAGGTATGGTGGCCCCGTATCGATAAAGACGTAGAACAATTAGTAAAGGCTTGTAAAGGTTGTACGTTAGTGGGTTTGCCAAACCCAATTGCACCAATGAAGAGACGAGAGTTGCCTGCAGCTCCATGGATAGATGTCACAATGGATCTAATGGAACCATTGCCAAGTAACGAGTATCTGTTAGTAGTGGTCGACTACTATAATCGATACAAAGAAGTAAACAATTACAAAAACATCACAAGCTTACAGATTATTAAAATGGTAAAAGAAATGTTCAGTAGACTTGGTTATCCTATTTCTATCACCGCAGACAATGGCAAGCAGTTCGTGAGTGAAGAGTTTCGATCCTTCTGCAAAGAATGTAACATTAAGTTATTTAGTACTGTACTATATTGGCCTCAAATGATCGGCGAAGTTGAAAGACAAAACAGAGATATTTTGAAACGTCTTCGTATCAACCAGATCGAGAGGAAGGATTTAAAAGTAATGTTTATGGGAGTATCTTCTAATGTATAACAGCACCTCTCCTTACAGTTACCGGTAAGTTAGCGTCTGAACTGTTTTTTTCACCGAAAAAGTAGGGATAAAATTCCATCAATAGGTGAAATAAATTACAGACAATCATTTAGATTCAGATATCAGGGATAGAGACAAAATACAAAAAAGAAAAAGGAAAAGAGTATGTATATAGGAAACGCAGAACAACTCGCTCAGATATAATACAGGGAGATAAGGTTTACGTAAAAGCAGTGGAAAATAATTAATACAGACAATACAAGCTGCTTTGTGATTGTTACGAGTTATAATGAAAAAAAGAAAAAAATCTTGATAAGAAAGAGATGTAGTGTTTGCTTATATGTAGTATACAGTAAATATTGTTATTTGTTCTATTTACTAATAATTTACCATGCACAAATACACAAACATACATTTATATATAAGTCACTGTCTCGAGCGCACCGCGTCAGTTACACGAGAGCCTCGGGTGAAAGTGGACGTGTTGTTAGTTAAAGTGCGTGCCGAGCCTGTGTTACACTACAGTGGTTAGAGAAGATAGCAGACATTACAATAGTGAAATTATTATTTTCGTAATTTAACACACTTATATTCGTATTTTACACAATTATAATTGGTTAAATATTCTGGTCCGATTATACCATCTTTAATACAAGGTAAATTCTTTAAAATGTAAAACTTATGTTTGAATTCTATTCCAAGTAATTTAAACGGTATATAAACATAGCCCACGGATCAGTAATTGTTATTTTTTTTATAGGAGAGGGGGCAAACGAGCATGCGGCTCACCTGATGGTAAGTGACTACCGCCGCCTATGAACAACCGCAACACCAGGGAAAGCAGGGAAATTGCAGTTGCGTTGCCGGCCTTTTAAAAAGGAGTAGGTTCTTTTCTTGAATGTCCCTAAGTAGTATCGGTCCGGAAAAATCGCTGGTGGTAAACTATTCCACAAGGAAGTTGTGCGAGGAAGAAAACATCTTCTAAATCGCACAGTGGTGGACCGCCAATCATCCAGATGATGTGGATTGTATCGGGAGTTCTGCCGCGATGTGTGTTCGTGAAATTTGGCGGCTGGGATTAATCCGAACAATTCTTCAGAGCACTCCCCGTGGTAAATGCGAAAGAAAATGCAAAGAGATGCAACATCTCTTCGCAGCGCTAATAAATCGAGCAGATCGGAAAGGACACGGTCGTTGACGATTCGAGCCGCTCAGCGCTGGATGCGGTCAAGTGGAAGGAGCTAGCACTGGGGAGCCCCAGCCCAGAGATGGGAACAGTATTCCATGTGAGGCCGACCCAGCGCCTTGTAAAGTTGCAGGCGTTGTGCAGACATGAAATACTGTCCCGCTCTACTGAGCACGTCAAGCTTTTTAGAGGCCAATTTGGCCTTCTCTTCCAAGTGACCACGAAACTGCACGTCACTCAATATGTCGACGCCAAGGACTCCGATACTAGCTGAGGCAGCAAAGGGAGTGCCTTGAAACTAAGGAGATACGACAAAGGGGTTCTTTTTAGCGGTCTTGTGTTCTTTTTCTTATTACATCGTATTTAATAACCAAAATCGGAAGTTTAACATTACATACTTGGTGCCTAATTGTTAATTCTACGAAATTATTATATGTATTGCAGGCTAGCAAAAAGTTGCATGCAAGCATTACTGCTTTTAAATTTTCCTCGATGTATACAGCACGTCTAAAACTATGCCCGCGTCAAACGCTGCCACTTAAATTTGATATATATAAACAAACATATATATATATATATATAAATATATGATTTATATATGATATATAATAACACGGTTCAATTTTTTCACAAACAACTAAAATGTAATTTATCTCTTCCTGTTTGACACAACCTTTAGAGACATTAAAATTTAACTCGCCACCGTATTTAATATATTCGTTTTATAAACATTTTGCCCCTAAGTGTTTCTGTTCTAATAATTTTTTTATTAATTTTCTTTTACTTAGTTTCATTAAATTAATGTTTAAATTCTCAGTTTAGTTACATCATATATATCAGCCATCCAATTTATGTGGCAGCGTTTGCACTATTTACTTGCTTCCAAAATTAAAATTACCGGGAAAATCCCCGAAATAATATACGTCACTTTTTGGTTATTGTCTAACTGCTCCAAGTCGGATGAATCTACGTCTCCCTCAGCATTTAGTTTAATCACGATTTGCTCCATACTTTGTTCTTTTTAAAACAATGTGTAACCCGCCAAAGTTCGAACAATTAAACAGGAGAATGTCCAAGGAATTGTTACACTGTACTCAACTGGAACCCGAAACCGAACCTTAAATGGCAGGGTCGCCATGTATGGACGGGACTTGGTAAATAATAATGATGTTTTGCAGTTTAAAGATCCATTTAATACTCAGCTACATTGATATCATTTATCTGATAATATAATTACTACTAATCACTACACCACACCACTCTTAGAATCTACGATTTACAGGAGAATCATACGTGTATTTGATTACTCTTTGCAGGAGAAGTAAGAAGAACTTTTTTCTCAAAGTATTCTATAAACGTGTCGACTACAGGCAAGCTCATCGCCCCACCATCCAGAATTTTATAACTCTTTCTTCTAGATTGTTAGTAACAATTGAGATGCAGCCTTTAGCAAGAATGCAGGTCAAGGCCAGTTACTAACTGGACCTCTTTATTTACCATAGTGTCCTTGTCAATATGATGTAGGTATTTCATCTTATTGGCAAAATGATTTAAATTCTTTCTACTTACTCTCATAATATGCCCTATAATCCAGAATTAATGGTGTTGATTGGTTAATATTTTCGTTTAGTGGTCCGTATGTTGGCTAATTGTTCCGAATCACTACTGAACGTAGTGATGTATTTGTTTGTGTTTATTGGATAATTCATACAAATTTGTTGGTTTATCACATGAGGAAGGCGATGTCCGAGATTTAAGGTCTATATTTAAATTATAGGAGTATCCATCACCGCCCGCTTATAATAATTATTTTAAATAACAACAGTTCTTAAGACATTTGACATCCATTAATGCTATTACAAAAACTGCGGTTGTCGACCCGCCAGCCAAACGTAGCGACTATGGCTGAAACCCCCTATGAAGCATTCTATGGGGAGGGCTATGTTCAGCAGTGTATTTTTAATAGTCTGTAATGCATGGATTGGTAATGGGAAATGTAAGTCGGAAAATGGATATCTCACTAACTAAACAAGGATAACACTATGTGCTAGCGGCGCCAATTACTTTGTTACGTTCTTAGAATTGGGATAATTTTGTGTTAATAAAGCAGCAGGTATTCTCTTAATTGTAGGGCATAAACTTCCTTGGATCATGCAAGAAGCTCATTGAAGGAAAGGGACGTGATTTTCTTATTAGAAAAATAGGGTTGTGAACTTAAAGCAAAAAAATAATATTAAAAGAAATAACGTTGTTTTAAATGACTATTGGTGTGTATTGTTTGCTATATATATTTTAGAACAAATGTGTTTTAAATATTAACACAATTCTGAATTGTATTATAACAACAAATAACTTATAGCATCTATATCTATGACAAAATATACTGCACATTAATAAATGAACAATGAACCTAAAACTAAAAACCTAAAAAATGTAATATAATAACTAAAATATATTATCAAAAAGGAGTCCCTTCAGGCAAGGTTCCGAAGATACTGGCAGCGTTCCCCCTTCGAATAGCCAGACTAATTCTTTGTCCAACGTAGCTGCCAGCTCTTCGGTCATAATACATAATGGCATAAAATTCGTAAGAGACGTATTTGGGAAATGTTAAAGAAATATTATGGCTTCCGGTAAATGGCGGTATAGCAATCTCTTTTTTGCCAGATGTTAAATACACAGATCGGTGACAGAGAGCAGGATCAAAGGTGCGAGACATCTTTCGATTGCCAAAACATACGACAAACAACACGATTAAGGCAATAATTCCACCTTAAAAAGAGAGGGGCCCATGTATAGCAGTGGACTTTCACGGATCGACCAAAAAGGAATAGAATATACGGCGTTACTTAGATTATAATAATTTTACAGAAAATTACAACCATCTTCTACTGAGCGTAGCCAAAGCCCCCCTTAGATTGCCTCATATTAAGGCCTTAACAGTGGTCGAAATGCCTAAATCTAGGATATTTAAGTAAAAAAATCTCAATAACTGTTCATGTAATCCACAAAAAAAAAATACAAGGTAACAGAAGAAGATTTGGTAAATGTTTTTAATTTAACAAAATTGTATTTTTGTCAACCCCTTATAAGAAAAAAAATCCCCAAATAGTACCTATCTTTGTCATATTTTGCAAAATTTCTCCAAAACGGCACAAGCTTTTTAAATAGTTCTTACACTAAAAAAAAGGTCTTAAAAATATTAATATTTTTAATTGAGAGTTTTATTTTTATTACCCGTTTTATAAGAGAATATATCATTTTTCCCTGAAATTGAATATATTTACGCGAGCGCGCATGCTCCGTCGCCATGTAAGCTCTGTCACAGTCCGTTTTCGGACATCGTCGAGGGTGGACTGCACGTCGGTGTTGGAGCGACTTCGTTCTAATATATATTAGTTTTTTGAAAGTTTATACTCGATTATAAATATTTTTATGACTAGAAATACTTAATTTAGTTAATATCTGTACACTGGTAACTGTAAATATTATTTTATAAATAAATGAATTTTTAAAGTGCCCAAAGAAGAAGAAATTGTTGCGGCGACGTTGATTAGTGAAATTGAAAAATGCATTTTTATATAATTTAGATGTGGAACGACGAACATGCTCTCGTTACTTAGATTTCGATAGTTTTTAATACCTATGTAATTTTATTGTTGCATATTTTTATTAATTAGTTGATAATGAATTTTATAATTATGTATTACAATAAAACGCTGTTTTTATAAGTATGACTTTATATAATATTATTGGGGAGAGAAATAAAGATACAGATACTTACATTTAGGTACACTGTTATCAAATTAAATCAAACAATTTAAATAAATAAAAGAATGGTGCTTACCTAAGAATAAATAACTATATAAAGACATTCTTGGGTTTATGGTTTTTTTTTTTATGTTAGACAAACTATCATCTAAAAAATGTAAAAATTTTTAAATTGGAGAGGGGTTTCTCTACGTGATAAAGTTAGAAATGAAGGTATTTGCATAAGAATCAGAGTAACTGACATAGCTCAACGGAATATTACAGTGAAATGGCAATGGGCTAGCTATATAACTTGGAAAATAAATAAAAAATAGGAAGAATGGTCCTCGAGTGGCAACCTCGTACAGGTAAGCGAATTAGTACTCAACCTTTATTCCTCTCCACGTATTCTCATACACTTTTCTTCACACATACACACACACACACACACACACGCACACGCGCGCAAGCAAGCACGCACACACACATACACCCACACACACACACACACACACACACACACACACACACAAATAGGTCGCAAATAATACTTACCTAGTACTATTAGGCAAGACTGGATAGGTTTTTGTTAAGTCAGTGCAATTCACCATCTTAGACTACATAACCACTTACCGATGGGATTGTAGTTGCTTTACTACTTGCTGGGTAAAAATAGTAAAAAAAAAATTACCCTGTGAAAGTTTGCATTTAGATATAATTTTTCTAACCAACCATAAAAATATGATGAGAATAAGTATATAAGTATAAATGTTGCCTCACACGGAACAGTAATAATATAATATTATATCTTCCATTATCTCTGAAATCCGAGGTATGTTCATATTAAGAGGCTGAATAGAGCCACATTGAAATGCATGGGGATCGTTTTGTAATTTCAAGTCATTATCGAAAAAAAATTGTACGTATTTTAGGTGGCAGTTTGCAAAACACGATTCCACAAAAATTAACTCAATAGAAAATAATTGCAAAGTTGCTTCTAAAAATACTTAAATTTTCAACGTCAATTTTTTTTACGTGGTAGAGCCATGCTACAGCTATATTTATTAGGTATAGTTCTAGCACGAATGGATCGGCTCGACCGGGGAAGGGCCACGCTCTCACGGAATAACATGTTAAATAGCACCCTGCTGTGTTTCGTATGGTGAGTGTAGAGAACCGGAGAACCTTTTTACTGGAAACGAGGCATTCCATCTTAGTCCTCACGGGTGACAACGTATCTACATTTGGATACGTAATCGAGAATAGATGTAGATGTGTATGGGCCGTAGCAACCACTTACCATCAGGTGGACTGTGTGCTCGTTTGTCACCCTTATTCTATTTAAAAAAAAAAACTTTCTGAGATTTCAGTAAAATAATGTTAAGTATTGGAAGCACTCGTACAATTATGGCTCATGTTAATAAAGCTATTGGGCTATTTTGATTAGTAATAAAATGATTTTACTTTATAGGTTAAATAATTTATTTACCTTTCTATATCAAGAACCGTTTTTCTGTCACTCCTATTGAATTTGACAGTGCTTGCTGAAATTTAGCATCTTTAGATGGATCAGAATCGCCCGCTGATCCGGCTGTTAGATATTGCAAAAATAATCTAAAATATTTATTTTTACTTTCATGCCCAAGACTACCTTTTTTATTTTATTACAGTCAAATAATATTTATTAGGTTATAAAGCAAGTATTTCTGTAAATGTTTTGTATGTAAATGAAAATGTTTTCATTATTTTGTTATTCTATTGTTTACAGTCATTATCACGTCTTAGCTTTACACCAAGAATTAAATTAGAAATTCTTGATTCGATGCGATGTAACGCGCATACATTATTTTCATCAATATCTATAATATATATATTTGTTTTTTTTTACCAGTAGAGTTTCAACAAAATCTTAAAAAAGTTCAATGAATTAAAAAAATGCTAATAATTATATAATTTCAAGTCAGTGTTTTACATTTAAAGATCAGTTATAAAGAGCCAATGTTATTATTTTCATTTTGATTGATTTAATTCGAGACTAAAATAAATGTGAAAGGGCTTTTATCTGCAATAATAATTTTCATCAAAAATAACATAGACTTATAAAAGTCATATACACGGTCAATCATACTGAAGATTATCAATTGTACTATAAAATATTTAAAAGACTATTTCCAGTATAATGACCCGAATATCATCATTAATGTTTGACTGGCACACCTAAAAGTTTTATCACATGGCTGAATGATTGACTTTTATATTATGATAAGGTCATGCTTTTCTATAAAAAGTTGCAAGAAATTTTAATTCTCGGCCCTATTGGTTTGTTTTACTTTTTACTTAATTAGTGAAAAACAAAATGGACTGATCTACAAGTTTACTTTCTTGTGTAAAAAGTGATACTTAGAATTTTATGCAAATGATAATTAAAGTTTCTATGTAAATAAGTGTAACATAGCGGGTATTATATTCAATGGTAGCGGCCATCCGTATTGGCAAAGCCAGCATCATTTTCTGTACAGAAACCGGCAAAGTGTTGCTCAAGGCACTATAAACAAAGCAGCTGATAAAATGTTACATTCATAACTGTTAACAAAAACTGTTTTCGCAAATGGTCTTATAGATAATAATAACTATTCCGCCGTGTTAGGTGCAGGAGCTATTATTAGAAGGAGAAGAGGTAAAATTTTGTTTTAGAAATGCGCAATCAATATTGTTTTGTCTGCAATTGAGCATGAAATAAAAAATAACTTCAGCCAAAGAGCATAACTGGCATTATACTCAGGCCCATTAATTGGTATGGAAAAAAATAATTTTACCAGGTCTCATAAAATCAATCAAAATTCAAAAAATATAAATATTAAAATCAAAAAATGTATATATGTATGTCTATACATACATATAATGATTGATGGCCCCTTAGTAACTGACGGTGACTCACTATAACATCCTACAGTCATGCCGAAACTAAGAGGAGAGAATCACTGTAGAAAAGGTAATAATTTATTGCGGAAATTTTGTGATAAAATTAAAAAAAAATTATAAACTTATCCAAGTTAATCTAACTTAGTCTAACTTATCCTTATGCGTACAAAAAAAACAAATATAAAAATAGTGAGATGGCGTCAGTTTTTAAGAAGATATAACAAAAATAAACAAAAAAATAAATTTCAATAAAGTTTAGTATTTAATTGATTATATACCGCTGACACTTAATCACGCTTTTCGAAACTGCGCCAGTTGTAAACAATACTTGTGTGAAAAGACCAAATTTCCGCCGAGTTGTAAGTAGAAGGCCAAATAGGTCACGTGTCAATTTTAATTAAATATATTTTATATGAAGTGATCTTGACTACGTTTCATGAATTAACCATTGGTAAAAATTAAAACAGGAATTTTACGATTGTGTTTACAAAAAACATTATTAGTTGAACCTTGCAGCTTGTTCATTATTTTTATTATAAATACCTATAAATGTATATATTATTAATAAATAGTTCCCATAATATATTGGATTATTTTTTATTTTGCCCTATCTGCAATGTTCTACGCTCTATAGAAAATGTGGCGTATGACATGACTGACAATATTTCGAACGTTTTATCTAGGTACAAAGATGTTTTACGTTTTCGTCGCCTCCACATGATATTTTTGTCAGCATAAGGTACCCTTCTATATCTGAAGTGAATATAAATATTGCTACAAAGTAAAGTAATAGGCTATACAAGTCCCTCTACTGGGCACAGGACTCTTTCTTTATTTATGAGAGGGTTTTAGGGCAAGGAAATGCCCGACGTGCTTCCCCAATGCGTGTTGACGAAAATTGCAATTACAAATTTCATGCGCGCTGTCGGGGATCAAACCCGGGGAAATTTACAGCGAACGCTTTGACGACATATTTTTAATACGACACAAATAAATATGATTTAACATATATAATAAAAATTCTTACGTACTTGAAACTTGAACACTTGATAGCTCGTGATGCCTACCGGACAAAGCTACAGCATTACACCGTGGTTACGCATCTTCAATTACATTGAAGATGCGTAACCGCGACATAATTCTCAGTGATGCGCAAGCATAACAGGCAGTATGTCACTTATATAATTGTCATCTCTGCAGTCTATTTATCTTTGCACTTTTATAAGTAATACAGAACGTAGTTGCTAGACGGTGTTGACATCGGCTAAAATCTCTGCGATCGCCGTTTCGTCAAGGTCATTCAGGCTAGTTAAAGCCTTAAGGGTATTTGCTAAAGATATAACAATTGCCAGGCAGATTGACAATGGCAGTTTTTTTTTAGACCGAAGTTGTTTTCGATCTGGAGCACATTATCTGTGTAAGAGGTAATGCTCGAAGAAATGGTGAAAAAGCCATATAAGTATTAAGTCAACCCTTGTTTTCTATTTACGATGCATTTTTAAATACTATTTCTACGCAACTATACCGTAATTTAATTTTAAGACTCGTTTATTTCACTCTACAATTTTCTAATATAACAACACTCAAAGAGCTGCAATCTTCAAAAGTAAACATCGGTAACAACTGATTTGCATTTGCGTTATGAAATATATTCGAATTTCACATCGTATCTTGTTTCAAAGAACAGCCTTTGTAAGTTAGTGTAAATAAATTGCTACAAAAATATATGCGATAAACTAATGGGAATTCGTTTTTTAAGCTCCTTTTTTGTAGAATATGGGGGACAAATCCCCTCCACTCCACCCCCTCTACATCTGCACATATAATGCAAGATCCTTACTGTCTGACGAACGTCTACTGGAATTTAAAGAAGCTATTTCAAAAATTAAATATGATTTAATTGGTCTCGCAGAAATTAGAAGAACAGGTTATAGCATTTTGGAAGATAATGAACATATATTCTGCTATTATGGCTTAACTAAAGGCCTTTATGGTGTCGGTTTTTTAATTAATAAACATTTGAAAGCAAACATTGAGAGTTTTATTGCAATCTCGGAGAGAGTTTGTTTACTGAATTTAAGGTTTGGTACTATGTTTATCTCTATTATCCAAGCGTATGCGCCTACTAGCAAAGCGAAAGACAGTGACTTAACAATTTTTTATGATCAACTTCGGGAAGCTCTAGAACAAAGCAACAAAACCGTCATCCTTATGGGCGATTTCAACGCGTGCATTGGGCAACAACAGTCTAATGAAGAGAGAATACTAGGACCGTACTGCTACGGTAAAAGGAACAAAAGCGGCGCAAAACTAATACAATTTGCATTTCAAAATAACCTTACCTTTATCAACAGCATATTCAAAAAGAAAACTGTCAATATGTGGACGTGGCTTTCACCAAGAGGGGCAAAAATCCAATTAGATTATATTTTATCTAACACCAAAGAGCAATTTACAAATATTGAAATTATAAATCAGCTAAACTACCCTAGCGATCATCGTCTAGTGAGAGCTAATAAAAACCAAAAAAAGTAGAGCTAAATATAACCGCAAATATTCAATTTTAAAAACAAAAGAGGAGGAAAAATTGTTCTTGAAAAAGTTAAAACAAACCATAGAAAGTTCTGGTTTGTGGGACAAATGTGAAAATATAGAGTCATACAATTCAAAAATAACTAAAATAATCATTGATGGGCTAAATTCCACTAAAGAACTAAAAAATCAAAATAGATATATTATCTCTGAAGAAACAAAAACTCTACTCTACAGAAGAAATAAATTAATGCATAAAAAACCGCTATGCAAAGAAGAAAAACAAGAACTTAGTTATTTATTTAAGAGTGTCCATAAACGGATTAAAAAAGAGTATGAAGAACACAGATTAAAAATAATAGAAAAACATCTCATATCCACAGGAAGTCTAAAAAAGGGATTAAAAAAACTGAACTCATTCAAAACCTGGATTCCAAATCTAAAACAAAAACTAACCGGAAAAGAAATTTACTCTAGACCTAAAATAATAGAGACAGCAACTAATTTCTATAAAAACTTATATGCAGAGCAAACAAATTCTCCAATGAACACTTCTGAAGTAAATGCTGGACAGTTATCATCCCCACATTCACACCAGCTCCAAAGATTTACAATAGCTGAGGTCATTAGGAAGATAGAGACTGTAAAGAAAGACAAAAGCTGCGGGCCAGACAATATACCCAACGAGATATTTATAATAGGGAAATATCTATTAGCGTCAATTCTCACAACACTTTTCAATAAAATTTTAGAGTTTAGAAGGATACCAAAAAAATGGGCAGAATCTGACATAACATTATTATATAAAAAAGGAGATCCTGCTGATATTTCAAACTATCGACCTATTAGTTTACAACCAAGCCTCTATAAGTTATTTGCCTCATGTTAAGAACAACGCATTAGTACTATCACTGAAAAATACCAACCAATAGAACAAGCAGGTTTTAGAAAACGTTTCTCGACTATAGACCATATACATACTGTTGAGCAGGTCATAGAGAAATACGAAGAACAAAGACGTCCGCTATACCTAGCTTTTATAGACTATGCAAAGGCTTTCGATTCATTATCCCACATTAGTATGTGGAAAGGCCTGATAGAATGTAAAGTACCATTAGAAACGATTGAACTTCTACAAGACATCTATAAAAAAAGTATAAATCGAG
This sequence comes from Parnassius mnemosyne, assembly GCA_963668995.1. Classification (NCBI taxonomy): domain Eukaryota; kingdom Metazoa; phylum Arthropoda; class Insecta; order Lepidoptera; family Papilionidae; genus Parnassius; species Parnassius mnemosyne. Next base: position 38,482,650 of record CAVLGL010000024.1, on the reverse strand, counting down.
TAAAACTAGACAAAAAAGGTCCAGAAATAAACATTTGTAGGGGTGTTAGACAGGGAGATCCCTTATCACCAACAATATTTATTACCGTGCTTCAAAGTATCATGAAGCAACTTAATTGGTCCAAAAAAGGCATAAATATACAAAGAAAATACTTAAGTAACTTAAGATTTGCTGACGATATAGTCTTATTTTCAGAAACAGCATCACAACTCGAAGAAATGATAAAAGAACTTCACTCTGTCAGTCACGCTATTGGCTTGGAACTAAACACAGATAAAACAAAAATATTGTCCAACAACTTAGAAAGGCCTATTGAAGTAAACAACCAAACATTGGAGTATGTTCAAAAATATGTATATCTAGGTAAAGAGGTATCTTTTAAGAAATCTAGACACCGTGATGAACTTAACAGACGTGTAAATTTGACCTGGGCAAAATTCTGGAATTACAAAGAAATCTTAAAGTCGAACTTTCCTCTAAAACTTAAAAAGAAAATTTTAGATTCATGTATTCTACCTTGTCTGTCCTATGCAAGCCAAACTTGGATATACAACACCTACACGAAAAGAAAAATTGAAACATGCCAGAGAGCTATGGAACGAAGCCTACTTAATCTGAAACGTAAAGACAAAAAACGAAATACTGAAATTAGAAAAAGAACAAATGTTATAGATGCTCTATCTCATTGCAAGAAACTTAAATGGAAATGGGCGGGGCATATTGCACGTATGGAAGATAAAACATGGACTAAGAAGGTCACTACATGGGCTGGCCCTACTGGAAAACGAAAAAGAGGTAGACCTCTAGAAAGATGGACGGATGAAATTGAAAAGTTTGCTGGAGACGATTGGATTTCAGTGGCCAAGGATAGGGAAAAGTGGAAAAATCTGGAGGAGGCCTATACTCGTAGAGAGGTCCTTAACAATAATTAGATAAATAAATAATATTGATTGTAACGATAATTTTATCTTATTTAAATGTATTTTCTTTCATGATCTGATTATGTTTGTTTTGTTTCTATTTTAAATTATTTAATGAAATTAATAATTAATGAAATGTATTTTAATAATTTTGTTAAGGAAATAAATGGCTTTATAATAATAATAATAATGGGTGACAAACGAGCACATAGTTCACCTGAGGCCTATAGACATCTACATTTATCATCGATGAAGATTCAAAATTCAGATGCGTTGTTACCCCTAAGATCTAAGATAAAATGCGTCATTTTCAGTAAAAAGGGTCTCTGGTTCTCTAAATCCAGCATTCAAAACAGAGAAGCATCAAGCTGCTATATTACGCTGGTATTCTGTGAGAGCATGGTCCTACCCCGGTTTAGCCGACCCATTCGTGTTGCAACCATAATATAGCTGCAGCGTAGCTATACTACGTAAAAAACTAACTCGCTTTAACATTGCTCCCTTAGTTTTGTATGTATGTAATATATGAAAACCATACATTTACCGTGTGGTGACGATATAAGAAATTCTATCACTCCATTTTATACCGTGGTTGTCGTAAGAGACAACTATGAGGGACTATAGGGAAACATAATTCAAATCTCTATCTTCTTTAGAGGATATTGTTACTTATGAACGACGAGAATTTTATAACTAAATTTGGTAGGACCCCGAATTCGATACCGGGAGGACGTGCATTAGCAGTCACGCTTACGACCACTAGACTAACGACAGTCACAACAACAACACAAGTGAAGATAATACTATAATAAAGTAAATAAGATGTTTGTGTATCAATATATCAGTTATGTTATATGGTTGCCCATTTGCTTGTAAATGGAGATAAGAGTTAACGGCAGTCATACTACATAATTGAGGGTTCGCGAGTACATAGTGTCAAATTATTTAATTGCTACAACTCCCCTAATAATAATTTTCCCCTCAATTTACTTATTGAGGCTTCGCTTAAATGGTATCTGCTATTAGTGGTTTTGATTTTATAAAGAATAATAATAATAAATTTATTCCTAAGAAGTTGGTACAAATATCGTATAAAAGATTAAAGTATCACATATTACACCAGTTTTGGTATATGATAACATATGGTAAGAAAATATAATATTTGAGTAAAATTAAACGCACATAAGTTTACAATTTTAATATTAAACATTTAGCGCGTTTAAGAGTCAATACATATCGTAGATACGTTCTTTTATTTTCAGAAGTTCAATTAACGAATTAAATTGTTTTTTCAAAAGCCTATTTAAAAAATTACGTCGGTTATAAACTAACTGCCTTATTTTGGGATTTGCTCAACGCTTGAATAACCGTCACATAACAGTTTTTTGAGTAGAGGCTAATTTTTAATGAATGCAAAATATTTATTTCTGCGTTTCTGGTACTATATTCTCCTGTATCTTTTAGTTTAGTAAAAAAAAATGAGGATACTTTTTACGAATATTTTAGGTTTAATTCATCGTGTATCAAAAATGTACATCGATCGCAGAGTACGAACACCTAATTCTTCAAATAGTGGTTTGAAAGAAACAAGTGGCTCGACGTCACAATTTGCTCGTATTCAGCGTTTTTTCACTATAATAGCACGGTTTTTATCTGCCAAGTTTCCCATAATCATATTATGACTTTGACCATATATTTATAATGAAGCGACATAATATGTATGATATGCTACAAGAGAAGTACGAGTATTTTTTGACGAGATTGAAATTAGCTTTCGTAGAGTAAAATCGAATTTCTATATTTTAGAGTTAACTTATCTATGTGATTATTCCAAATACAATGATTGTCTAAACTAATGTCTAAAAATGTATTGAATTCAGTAGCAGTAATTTTTTCATCGTTATTCTTATCGTCAAAGAATTGCAGTTTACTCTTAACATTATTGCTTTGCATAAACTTTGTTTAAGATAGATTTATACTTAGATTATTGTTGATTATCTATTTATTAATTTGTTACAATTAGAATAAAAATTTATTTTTCTGTTTATATAATCCGACACAATTGTTATATGGGAGAAAGTAACAAATGTCGTACAGTTTTTGATTATTTGCCTTGTTGCTCTTGTTTAATAAAATTAAAGTTATTAAAAAATTCTAAGAGTTTTTTGCATAACTTTCTCATATGATTTTGATAGTATTGATATTGTAATTGGTCTGTAGTTGTAAATTTTATTTCCATCACCTTTTTTATGCAATAGTATAAAAACGGAGAATTTCAATCGTTTAGGAAAAATTTCCGTTTAAAGTGACTTATTTATGATATAATTTAAAATTAATTTATCAATTTTTTACAAATTTTAATTGAAAAAAATTCTTAAACCGACTTACACTTACTACAACTTAATTTTTTTATAGAAGAGGGGGCAAACGAGCATGCGGATCACCTGATGGTCTGTGACTAGCGCCGCCCATGAACAACTGCACCAGGCGAATTGCAGATGCGTTGTGTATATAATTTTAATATATTTATAATATATTTTATTTATAATATATATATATATATATATATATGTGTATATATATATATATATATATATATATATATATATATATGTATATATATATATATATATATATATATATATATATATATATATATATAACTTAAAACTATTAGTCAGACCTTGATCAAATTAATACTCACCTAGGTAGGACTCCTTTTATACCATCCATCTGGGTAAATATCAGCCTATTATCTATTTATGCCGCCAATTAGTAGTCCCGGCACAGCTGTGTTTCAGTCTGAAGAGAATAGAGAGCCAGTGCAATTACAGGCTGTGAGGTATTCCATCTTATTCCTTAGAGGTCACAACGCATCTGCAGCTTTCTTTGTTTTAGTTGTTTGCAGGTGTCCATGTACTTTGTTGCCACTTACGATCAGATGACGTGTAAGTTTGTTTATTTGTTTTTTTATAAAATAACCATAAATATATTACACCAATAGTTTTAAAGTATTTAAAATATATCTAGATAATATTTAGTGAATTGAAAATTCTTTTATACAGATATTTACATTTTGTTTGAGTATCATCCGTTCACTTAATAATAATTATAACTTTCAACGTAAAGTATAAACCGACTTCAAATTGCTAAATTTATTTGGATTGCCTGAGTTCTATAGCTGGCTCTATTATCACTCACAAAGCAGACATACTCAAAAGACGAACTAAAAATTTTAACTTACTGCTCAATGTCATTATATAATATAGTCTGAATGGGCCTCTAATTTAGGAGGAAGTTGTTACAGTTATAAAGTTACAACAATACAAATATATGGGCGGGTCTGACAACTCACAGAAAGAAGTTTGGCACATTGTAATTATAGTGTAATTTGGGACGAAAAACTCTCAGCAGACTTTTAAATGACACGCATTTGCTCTTTCAATACACACTGAAGTATAACGGTAGGAAAACTACATTTACACGCAAGTTAGTCCCTCTGTAGCTGTATTGGACACGAGAGAGACACGAATGGACCAAAATCCCATCTAGAAATTGCATGCTGCGGTGAGTGAGTGATAAGGACCAGAGGCCTTTTTTGCTGTGCAAGTTTAATGAGTAGTTTCATCATACAAGGATAACTAATTTTTCGGCTTTATGAATCTGTTATAAAATGTCATATATATCATATAATGAATTATCGGGGAAGTAATCGAAATTAATTATGTCAGCAAAGAAATGTTCTTCGTAGATGTTAGAAAATGCCGCAATAATTTACTGAATTCGAGTCTCATTCACCCTACTCAATTATTCTCTAATATTCAACTTAATGAGGACACGACAGCTGCCAATCTTTTTGTGAAGATATCGTAAGATGTTAGATCTTTTTCTTAATAAATATATTTTTAAATTGTGGTCAATGTCATAATGAAAATAATTATTTTTGGGTAATTTATGTAGTATTCTCATTTAATTCAGATGTATAAATATAAGTTTAAGAAAAATTATAAACAATGTAAAATTAAACATATGACAACTAAATAATATAACACTATATAGGTGGTAGAGCCACGCTGTAGCTATATTATGGTTTTAGCACGGATGGGTCAGCTCCACCGGGGTCATGGACCATGTTCTCACAGAAAACCTGCGTAAAATAGCAGTTTGATGCTGCTGTGTTTTGTATGGTGGCTGTAGAGAACCAGAGAACCCAACCTGATGGGACGCCTCGGCAAGGGAGACCAAACGGACGAAGTGAACCATCACGGATTTTTAGTCGCCTTACACGTTACGCCTTACCTTAGAAGTAATTATTATTATCTCGGGTCATCTTCGGATTTTTATATATATACATATATTTTACATACCGCAGCTATATTAGTAGTATAGTTGTAGCACGAATGGGTCGGCTCGACCGGGGAAGGACTACGCTCTCACAGAATACGAACCTATTTTCCGGAAGGTATATTTGAAGTACACTGACCGCCTTCATTAGGGTTTGAATTTCCTTCACCCTTTTAAGTTAATATGAAAAAATGAGCTTACAAGTAATGTAAATCGTAAGTCAGCAGAATGAAAGACTTATTAGTTTTTTTTTTATCCGAATAGCAAACTCTTAAACAACCGACCGGAAAACATCCATTACACTCTGGTCAATTTATTTACTGAAAGAAAGTATTTTCCTTAAAACGACGATCTATTTAGCTGTAATCGTATTTTGTCTGCAAATTATAGGATCACTTTATTTTGGAATACAAGTATAAGTACTTGTTTTAACTGAAAGAATAAAGGTAATTGTTTTTGGGTCACTAATTATAAACCGGCTATTTAAAACATCCGAATATGGTCCATTGCGCAAATTTTTTAATCTATTTTAGTACTTAACGTATCAGTGGTTAATTAATAGAATCAGGCGTTACTTTGCGGAAGTCCATTATATTAAAGTTGGTAAAAAATTATTTGCATAACCACACAATAATAAAAAATTAAAAAACATTTATATTAATCTAAAAACCAAACATTTTATTTTATAGCTCTGAGTAATTAAGCCTTACCATTTAAAATAACATGTACTTTTTATTTTATGCTGTCGTTTGATTATGGAAATAAAAAAAGGCTTATTATCGTTATTGTTATAGAATTTATCGTTACGATTTGACGCAAAGCAACGAAAATAGTAACTCTGGTGGATATCGTTTGCCGGTAGCAATCACTGCAACTCCCTTAGGTTTTTTTTATTATGGTAATGTTTTGTGACACTATTACTATCACTACAATCGTTCAAAGACCACTTCTAAATATAAGCTTCCCCATATATTGCTTCATAAGGAGGATATTTAGCATAGTTAATACGACTGGTCGGTGGGTTGGTTACTACAGTTTTTTTTATTTATTTTGTAGTTGTTATTACTAAAACACTGATGCCCATCTCACAGTTCGTTTCACTCTTACACCGCTATCGACGCCCACCATACGTAAGTAACACCTGCTACATGGTCTGCATTCCGTATGCAGCGCGTGTTAAACGCAAGCGATGTGACTTATTCCTAGAATTTCAAATATTTCTATTTAGTCTAGGAAATTAAGCTAAAAAAATGGTAAAACCGGGCAATTTTTTCGTCCAGCACAGATTTGTACAAAAATTTGGGATTAGGCTTATTTCACCCTCTAGTTCATTTTCTATAGGTATTGTGCCGTTGTACGTTTTTTGTTTTTTAGGGGTGAAAACTATCCCTTATTGTCAAAAATTATAAAGTAACATTTAAAGCATAAATATGGGTAAAAATAGTTAAATAATGATTGTTTCATGCTTTACGATACAATTTCATAATCTTTCATTCTACCCTTGTTAAAAACTACCCTTGAAAACATTGAAATTGTCAGAGCACGTGCTACTGTCTTCGAAATTTAGAATACACTGGTGAGAAATAAACGAAATATACACACACACGCATACACGTGAGCAAATGTTTCTTCTTCTCTGTCTTTCAATAAGAATCGAAAAAGTGGAACATATAACTTATAACGGCCGAATATACCGGTTATGTAGATTACCACGCTCCAAAGCGGGTAATTCGAATTTTTCGAAAAAAAAAAATTGATCGGTTTTTTAAGCATAGCTCCTTCATTTAAGGTGATAGAATTTTTTTTTTAGAAACGACTTTGTAGGGCTTTTTAGTAGCTATGTGAATTAAATTACTAAAGATCCTTAATTTTTAAATGGGGACAGTTTAAAGCGCTTGAATAAGGTGATGTTCGATCGTAAATGTAGGTGTTAAACGGCTATATCTCGCCAAATATACACTTCACAAAAAATCTGCACACAGGAAAATTTTTGTCATGAAAAAAGATATAATTTTAGTATTTTTTTGTTTTTTGTCGTATTGGTAGTATTTTGGGAGATATTTTTAAGAAAAGGGTTAAAAACACAAAATTGAAAAAAATAGTTTTCTCTTTAAACTCCAATTTTTCTAAAATTAGGCATTTTAAATCGGTCAAACTTCGTGGGTGTATTAATAGTATATATATAAAAAGAATCACAGAAGGGCGGCGATCAATTTTAATTAGAGGGTACTTTGGGGGTTGTTTTAAAAGATTTTTTTTCGTAGTAGAGCGGGTACGGATCTTATTTTGATCATAAGTCGGTCAATTTTCATGCTAGAGACATTTTTTTGTTTGAAAGCTCTAACTAAATACTTTAAAAAAGATTCTATGAGTTTCTTTGAATAAATCAAATTTTTCTCGTTATTTCGCTTTAAATCTTCCAATTTATATATTTGACGAAAAAAGTTAAGCATTAATTTGCTGTATCTCAGTTCGTATTTGTCGTAGAAAAATTATAAAAAAGCATTGTTTTTGTTTTTTTAAAGCTACAATTTGTCTCTCTACACTTTTTTGATAAATGCATATTTTTAGAGTTATTCGCAAAAAACCATTTAAAAAAGTCGATTTTTCTTCAAAAAACTGTAACTTTCAACTTTGAATAACTCAAAAAATATTAGTTTCACGAAAAAAACGTATATAACTTTTTTTTCTTATAATTACTTTTTCCGTCGATTCCTATAGTTAAAATGTAATAAAAATTTCCACTCCTGAGATAGGGTGGCAACCACCCCCAAGGCTTTAGCGTACAGCGGCATGATATAGACAATAATCCTTGAGCTATTCCCTACCCTCTGTGAAAATTTCAAGTAAATCCATGGTGGGCGAAAAAATTGCGAGCCAAAATGCTTCATTTCCTGGAATAACTGGCGTTGCAACGGCCAAAGCACGCGCGCGTACTACATGTATCTCTGCTGCGTCCATTATGCAATAGGATCTAAGATAAATTTGAATACAATCGGGTCATATTTTGTATATTTTTTGTAAGAATGTAATTGAACTTAAATTATTATTTTATTATTTATTAATATAAAAATAATATTTATGGATTTGAAGTGTACTTAAAATACTTAAAATAGTTGTTGTTGTGACAGTACTTAAAATAGTTGTTGCCCATAAATCACACTCTATTTGGGGTAGTTTCAAATAAAAGTAGAAGCTCTATTTACTCGTATTTTCAAAAATTGCAATAAGAGTATATCCTTATTAATATATTTGAACTTATGTTTCAAATTTATCTACTCTTTGAAAAATAACCCTGTATAACTGAATTATAATAAATCTATCCTGGTAGCAATTAACTTATTCTAATAAATTACTTTCGTCCATGTATTAACAATAAAATAACTTTTTTATATAGTTTTTGTTTAATGAAATTCTTAAACTTGTTTATTGACAAACACTGATCATTTCGTCGTTTTGAAGCAGTATGATTAAATGATTAGCTGTTAAAAATCTATAGATCTAATCTATATAATATAATTATATTTATAAATATGAATCTAATCTATATATAATTATATTTATAAATATGAATCTAATCTATATATAACTATATTTATAAATATGAATCTAATCTATATATTTAAATAAAATTTGAGTATTTTTCTGTAATATCTAACATACATTCCGATAACTGCCTTTGTGACATGAATAACCATATTTAAAAGTTTGTTCTGTCTGTCGAGACTAATCTTCGAAATGATTGAACCGATTGTAACTGAGCTTGACAAACAGATAGAAAGTAAAGCTAGTATTAATCAAAGCTATTTTTTTTTTCAATAAACTTGAAGATTTTTTAAAAATTGAAAAATTGATAAAAAAGGTTTAAGATTATTATCTTAATTAATGGTCGTTAGTTCATAATAAAAGCCAAGGCTCAATTCGTGAATGTTTTATGGAACGTTATTGCACAGATCGATATCCCGTTTCAGCGATACTATCAGCGAAATAAAAGAAACAAAAAGTAAAATTTACTCACTTGCAAATAAATATCAGACTGTATTTTTCGTGGCAAAACGGATCGTTTAACTAAGAGTAAGGAATTGGCTAGTTTACAGTTTTTATTTTGCGACATCTTTTAATTAAGTATCATTCAGTGAATGCTTACACTCTATGAGGGAATTAACTTTAATAGTGATTGAGAATATTATACACATTGAGGACTGACCGATATCTAGTGTTTTTTTTTTTATAAATAAACTGGCTAAACGTTTTCCAAGTTGGTTGGTTGGTTGGTTGGACACGAAGCTACAACGGGGCCCCATATATCTAAATTAGCAGGCAAACTTAGTTCTGCAGCATATGCTTTAAGAACGATTAGAAGTATCCTCAATGTTGAAACAGCTAGATTATTTTAATTTAGTTACTTTCATAGCGTGATGCCTAAAGAAATTTTGCTATGGAGTAATGCGACTGACACTGATGCCTTATTTTATTTTTTGCAAAAAAAAAAGCCGTATGGGTGATTTATAACTTATATTGTAAAGAGTGACTCATAGAAAAATTAAGAAATAAACTTATTAACTTGGCATCGCAATATATTTATGAAAATGTAATGTATGTACATAAAACGTAAATATTTTTGAAAATAATAAGGATGTTCATACTTTAAACACTAGGAACAAACGTAAGCTAAGCCATACGAGTTACTAGAATGCATAGAATTAGTAAGTGATTTATGGAGCAATGTATACGCTTTTATAACAAAATCCCAGAAAACGTTCAAAATTTGTCGATAAACAAGTTTGAATGTTTTATTAAAGATAAACTGAACAAAAAGGTTATTATAATATCAAAGAATACATAAATGAATATAACCCCTGGGAATGAGGTGGTCGCGACCATGTTGGTTCAATAAAAAATAATTAAAAATTGTACAAACAAAATTATTGTAAAGTTAAATATGGTTAAAAGAAAAACTCCCGCTAGAACAAAGGTATTTTCCGAACCAGTAGTAATTAAAAAAAATTCTTTCAATAAACATAATGTAATAATCTATAATAAATAAAAATTATTCTATTATAGTCTATTCTATTCATGAAACTAAATAGATACTGTTAGATAGTTCATTGAAAATCCAATAATAGAAGCTAATCATAGAATTTTACTTTTAGTTTTGCAAAACTTTCTAATGGTTATTAAAAAATAAAAAAGACCTTAGTACCATCAAAAATATTTTAATAGATGAGTCATTAGATCGAGCGAGATAATGACAAACAGTTTGTTGTTCCTTACACGACTTTAGTTTTAGAACTCGATTGCGCAGGACGTGTGCGATTCGTAATATAAAGTTGGAAACGAAATTTTACATAAAATCATGTAATATCAGCAGCAAATAGTAATATTAGAGAACTGAAGTTGCCAGTATATATATTAATATTCTAATCCAATAAATTCATAATTCAGTTGGGTACACAGGCTATATTTGATTGTGAAATTGTGAAATGTTCACTGTTTTAACCTAATTTTCTGCCGACTTCCAATAAAGAGACGGTACTCAATTCGACTGTATGTTTCTTTTTATGTGTGTTACCACATAACTTTTTACTGGGTAAACCGATTTGGATGATTCTTTTTTTAATTAAAAGCTGGTACTTTTTGTGTAGTCTCATATGAATTTGATTAAGGTCAGACTAAAAGTATTTTAGTTCTTCTTAATAACTCATATTGAAGTCGGCTGTACAACATTTTTAATTTTAAATTATTGTTAGACATAGATGATTTATATTTAAGCGAATCTGTTATAGCCATTAATGCATTACCTCATTTCAGCTCATGGAAATTGTAAATGGCGACTATGGGAAATGTCAGGAAAATCTTTTGGCTTCCAATAGATGGCAGTATAACTAACTCGCTTGTGTCAGACGTGAAATGTAACCGGCCACGGATGGCAGCGTCAAAGGTGTCAGACATCCGGTACTGCGATTGTAAATCGCCTGCCAAGTGTGATTCAGTCAAATTATCCCATGCGATGACCACGACCATGATGATCATGTCTAGCCCTTGACTGTTTTAGAACAATTTTCGAAAATGTAATACATAACTATAACTATATAAATATCTTATGTATGGTGTACAGAAGATAATTAAGAACAGACAAAAACTTTATTTTCAATTTCTCGCGGAGTATTATGTAGAAGGCCAAATACGCCATGTGCCAATTTAATTAAATATATTTTATATTTTTTTAAATTGGCACATTTTAGATGATTTTGGTCTTGACTACGTTTTATCAATTCATCATTGATAAAATGAGAACAGCAATTTTATAATTGTGAATACAAGAAACACTATCAGTTGAACCTTGCAGCCTGTTGATTATTTTTATTATAAATATCTATAAATGTATATATTATTAATAAATCATTCCCATAATATTTTGTATTATTTTTTATTTTGCCCTCTTTGAAAAGTTCTAAACTCTATAAAAAATATGGCGTATGCAATGACTGACAATCACTAGAACATTATGATGTTCTAGTGATTGTCAGTCAAGGTCCAAGATGTTTTACGTTTTCGTGGCCTCCACATAATATTTTTGTCAGCATTAGGTACCATTCTGAATCTGAAACGAATATGAATATTGCATATTATGTATACGATACAAAAGTAAAGTAACAGGCTATATAAATCCCTCTGCTGGGCACATGACTCTTCTTATTTCTGAGAAGGTTTTAGGGCGAGGGAATTTACGCTGCGCTGCCCCAATGCGTGTTGGCGAACTTCACATGTCTTCGATTTTTTTTCTTATTTCTCAGACTTGCAGGTTTTCTTACGACGTTTTCCTTCACCGCCGAGCACGTGCTAAATCAGCACTTAAAATTGCAATTAAAAATTTCATTGGTGCACCAATGAAATTTACAACGGCTAAATTTACAGCGAGCGCTTAGATCTAGAACTGCTAATACGACACAAATAAATACGATTCAAGAAGTATAATAAAAACTCTTACGTACTTAAAACTTAAACATTAGATACCGAACGAAGCTACAGCACCACACCATGCTATGTAATTGAAGATGCTTAACCACGAAATAATTCTCAGTGATGCGCAAGCATAATAGACTTATATACCTGTCACCTCTGCAGTTTATTAATCTTTGCATTTTTCTAAGTAATACAGAAAGTAGTCGCTAGACGGTGTTGATGGCGGCTAAAATCTTTACAGCCGCCGTTTCGACAATGTCATTCAGGCTTCTTAAAGCCTTAAATTATAAAGAATGCTAGCTTTTAGGATGAAATGTCTCCGAAAGAAAGTCTTAGGGCTACATAACGTTAAAATAAGTTAAAATTATAGCCTATATACGTCCCACTTCTGGGCACAGGCCTCCCTTCATTTTAAGGGGGTTCTAAGGCACGAAAAATGTACGCCGCTCTGTCCGAATGTGTATTGGCGAACTTCAAATGTCTTCGAAAACTTTATCTATTCTTTTTCTCAGACATGCGGGTTGCCTAACGATATTTTCCTTTACCGCCGAATACGTGCTAAATCAAAACTTAAAATTGCAATAAACAATTTCTTTGGTGCTGGCAGGGATCGAACCCGGGTTGCAATATATAACAAAAAAGGGCTACATTTAACTTAAAAAAATTTGTACTAAGCTTTACATCATCAAGCATCATCACAAATGCTTTTTATTATTTCAATGATTACACCTATAATAATAAATGTATAAGAATACGTTAATATCTTTATCACCGCAGTTCCTTTGGTACACATGATTTGTTCGAGAATAAATCAGAACTCATTTAATGTTTAGAGAGTAAGTGGTACAATTATGAGTTTCTGAGAGATGAGTACATAATCGTGCCACTTGCGGTGATGGTTCTAAAGGAACTGTATCCGCAACTTGTCCTTACTGCTTGTTAAAAAAAGGCTGTGTGAAGTGTAAAAAAAGTGTATCCGAAGAAGACAGTCCAATAATATAAGATATTGTTTTTTTTATTATAATAATAAATATTAGATATATATTTGAAAGCTTTATGGTTGGTTTAACTTTCTTCGTTTGTATCTATATAAAAAAGACATGATGTATCATCATGTTTTTTTACGATTATTTTTATTGTTCATAAAATTTAATATTATAGGTTAGACTACATACATAATATTAAGCTACCGTTCAAACATTTAAAAGCTTACCATTCAATTGTGCTCTAGCTTCGTAGGTTTCTGGAATACTAAATTACCTCGAGTTACAATAATTCGGTTCATTTAAAAGACGATTCTGCTGGGAGTAGCCCGGCAGGTGCTTTAAGAGTAATTAAATGGCAATTTGAAACGAAACTTACAAAACCATCACGATCCAGCCAATTAAACATAAATTTGAGGTCCTTAATTAAGATACAAAATTAATATGTATAAGTTTAACATTACTCATAAATTAAACAACCTTTGAAACCCTATATTTTGAGTAAGTTCGTAGTTCCTAAGTCTGTTTTGTCATAAATTTCACTATATTCATAATTTGCTGTGTGGGGGCAGTAAAAGGAAATCCATCACCCTTGAAAACCTCTAAAGATACACTCTTTGGTGTCGCAAGTGATGACTTTGGAAAATGCCAGAAAGATATCGTCTTCCGAAATATGGCGGCTTAACTATCTTTTTACACCAGGCGTAAAATATCTAAGCTGATGACGAGGAAGCAGCGTCAAAGATGCGGAATGTCTGAAATTACCTGTACTACTATTTGCACTGCGATTGTCAATCCACCTGCCAAGAGAAACTAATATATAAATCCTCCCAATATTGATAGTGATGAAGATGAAGGCAAATACTATCTAAAATCCCAGCAATAACATAAATGTGAATGGTTCCCCCATAGTTCGGTACAAATGACTTTTGGTGTTGTCAATCTTGGCGATAAAAGTATATTGACATGTGAATAGGCACCAAGCTCCATATTAGTTCAAAGAACGTTGGACATTCACATAGATCTCATGATATAATAAAAAAAAATTTTAACTTTAACGGCAGGTAATTCCAATATTGTCTCTATTAAAATTAATTTTAAATATTCAAATCACTATATTTAAGACCACAAAAAATATGTCATAGATACATCATTTACTTGGTGATATTAAAGGATTTTTACATACCTTTATTCATATAAAATACACGCATTTACAATAATAATAAACATCGCCGAAGTGTGAAACAGTTTGTTGGCGATGATTCAAAATTTGCTTCAAAACACGATACATTGTACTTTGCTCGATTCAAAAAAAAATCCTAAACAGCGTCAATTTCAAACCTTTTTTCTTGAAAAAAAATATATTGAAGGTTATGTTGTCATCAAACAATTGAACAAATAACGCCCCGTTAGAAAAAAAAATCATGTCAAGTTTTTCAAAGAGTTATACGATTGTTAATTAACTGATTTTTTTCTAATGTCTTTTTTTACAAAAGTCGACAGAAAAGTTTAAATAATTGACCTATACATTTTTTACTTGCTGGAGTCCTTCTTACATACATAATTAATAAGATCACAAGATAAAAGCTTATTAAAGTTTTATACTTTGTTTTTAATATCTTTTTAAGTGTGCCGGTCAAACATTAATGATGATATTCGAGTCATTATACTGGTACTATAATCTTCAGTATGATGGACCGTGTGTATGACTTTTATATGTCTATGTCATTTTTGATGAAAATTATTATTGGAGATAAAAGCCTTTTCACATTTATTTTACTTACTTATCTTCATGCACAATCCCTAACGGGGTAGCCAGAGAGAACAGATCGCCAAGTGTCACGATCCTTACAAACCTCTTTCGCTTCATTCAGATTCATTATCTTCTTCATGCATGCACGTCTAGGTATCCGAGTACTCTTGACCCTACCCTCTTCGAGCAATTTGCTTACATGGTCTTCGAAAGTTAGTCTCGGTCTATCTCGACACCTTTTAATATTAACTTTCGCGCTATATAATTTCTTCACCATTCGGTCTTCACTCATTCGCTAAACGTGTCCAAACCACCGAAGCACGCCCTTATCAATTTTTGTGATAAGATCATCTTTCAAACCTGCCATATTGCGAATCTCTTCGTTTCGCTTTCGGTCGGCCATAGTAACGCCGCACATTTTACGAAGAGATCGCATCTCCACTGCATTCAACTTACTTTTATGCTTCTTCTGGCATATCCAGGTTTCGCTGCCATATAACAAAGTCGGTACCAACACTGCGTTATGTATTGCAAGGCGTGCACTCTTCGCTACGCCTTGCCTTTTGACTAACGCAGTCAGGGCACCATTGACATTGTTCCCGGCAGCGACACGCCTGTCCACATCTAAATCACATCTTCCATCCCGGCTAAAAGCACTCCCCAAGTATACAATTTCATTTACCTGTTCTAGACATTCCTGATTTACCCATATTTCACACTTCGTTCTCTCTTCGTCCCTTTCAAATACCAGAACCTTAGTTTTATTAGTATTCAAACGGAGACCTTTAATTTCACATTCCTCTTTCATACACGTGACTAATGCCTGCAGTTCTGCCTCTGATGGTGCAATAAGCACTGCATCATCAGCATACAGCAGACAATTAACTTTAATGTCACCCAATTTCACAGCCAAACAGCTATCTTTCAGCTTCTGTAAACAGCTGTGGAGATACAGTATGAACAGCCAGGAAGACATGACATAACCCTGCTTTACGCCCGTTTGGACGTTAAACATGGGTGACAGGTCATGCCCTACCCGCACACAGGCTTTACAGTCACAGTAAAGAGACTGCACAGCCCTTAACAATCAACCATCCACGCCTAACCCCGGCAACAGTTCCCACATTTTCTTCCTTACAACCTTATCAAATGCTTTCTCAAGATCCACAAAAGCACAGAAAATTTACTTTAGTCTCGAATTAAATTAATCAAAATGAAAATTTGAACTTTGGTTCTATATACCTGATCTTCAAATGTAAAACGCTGACTTGAAATATATAATTATCGGCATTTTTTTAATTCATTGAACTTTTCTAAGATTATGTTGAAACTCTACTGGTAAAAAAAGACAAATATATATATATATATATTTTAGTTCTTGACAAAAATAACGTATCCGCGTTACATCGCATTCCACCAAGAATATCTAATGTAAGCTAAGACGTTATAATAACTGTAAACAATAGAATAACAAAATATTGAAAACATTTGTAAATATTTGCTTCACAACCTAATAAATATTATTTGACCATAATAAAATAAAACAAGATAGTCTTCGGCATGAAAGTAAAAATAAATATTTTCGATTATTTTTGCAATATCTAACAGCCGGATCAGCGCGCGATTCAGATTCATCTAAAGATTTTAGTCAATTATACGCGGGGATTACAGGGTGACGGAGCATGCACGCTCGCGCAAATATATTCAATTCCAGGGAAAAATAATATTTTCTCTTATAAAACGGGAATAAAAATAAAACTCTCAATTAAAAACATTAATATTTTAAGACCTTTTTTAGTGTAAGAACTATTTAAAAAGCTTGTGCCATTTTGGAGAAATTTTGCAAAATATGACAAAGATAGGTAGTCGTTGGGGATTTTTTTTCTAATAAGGGGTTGACAAAAATACAATTTTTTTCAATTAAAGACATTTAATAAATCCTCTTTTTTTACTGTATATTTTTTCATTGTGAATTAAACTAACAGTTATTGTGAATTTTTTTTTTACTTAAATATCCAAGAATTTAGGTATTTCAACCGCAGTTAAGGCCTTAATTTGAATGCTTACTGATACACCAGACAAAGTAGGATTTATTTCTCTTTTATTTTAATTTATAATGTATTTGTTAATCGACTAGAGTAAAATCATCTCGTGATTCATTTATAATATCATTGTTAATTGAAAAATAACACAAAATATATTTTTAATGAAGTTAGATCAGGTCAAATAAATAAAAAAAGAGAAAATCACACGTACTTGAACCATGCTGTACCTTTATTATGGTTGAAGTACGCATGGGTCAGCTCTACTGTAAAAGGATCACGCTTGCACAGAGTAATATCATAACCTGTAAAATTTCACTGATTAAGAGTACTAATAACTACATGCCTTGATCTCTTCTTTTCCTCTATGCATGTGCACAAACAATTATTACATCGGTCTTTACTTCAATTATTTACTGTCAACATACCAAGTATTCAAAATCATACAAAAGCTTGTCGTTCGTGATGCGTATAGCAAACGAGTGAAATAATTTTCTTGCGTCTGCCGTTCCGTGTAATAACATCCTCAAATTCAGCAGCAAAGAGTAAATTGGCTTTTGTTTGGTCCTTTCTTGAAGACGACGGTCTTCTACTCGAACCTGCGCTGTTAGATTGCTAAAGATCTTAAAAATTAATTTGCTAAAATCCGCGTAGTAAAATAAAGCGATGTGTCTTAACTACTTTGACAAGCATCTGGCACCCTTTTCCAATTGCTTGCATTATTCTTGTCAATACTATTACCAGTACACCACTGGTAGTACACCGCGACACTAGGAAAGACACGCCACCGTCGATAGTACGACACGTGTTGCGCCTCTACACGAGGTATTCTCAGGTAAAATAGACTTTGCGGTGACTGACCGCTAAGATCAGCGGTCAGTCACCGCAAAGCTCCTTTAAAGGATTTCCTCAATGTAACGCCTGATTCTATTAATTAACTGTTCAAACAGTCCCTAGCAACGAAACCTAAAATCACGCGTTTTTTTCTTCTATAATGTCAGAAACAAGGACATGATAAATAAACGACGGAAAAGCAAATTAATTAGTGATTTATTAAAAGCAATATTACGAATTTAATTCTTGCAAATATTAGAAATAGACAATTTTATAAGTAAGAACCTATTACAGAATAAGCAGTTGACTCCAGGAAAAATAACCCGAAATAAGCTAATTTATCAAAATAAAGTCTTCATCATGGAATACATTTCAACATCTACGTATTTCAATATTTTAGAGATTTCATTTTAATAAAATGAAATCTCGAGAAGCAATGAACGTCAAGCGTTATAACTAAAGTAATTCAATTATGTAAGTGCATGCAGCTTGTAAATGCAACCGCATTTACACACGTGTTCTGTCACGTGTGCAAATACTAACGGATTTCTTACCAATGCATAACTCTTGCATACCGTTACCAATACAAATATAAATGTAAAATATTTAATTGTGGTTCATAGGATTACAGTGGTGGTATAAGTCAGTAACGGTTTAACTATTTTTCATAAACATTTTTACATTTTCTAATAATCTTTAAATATATATATAATGGCGCATGCGACGGTTAGTGATAGTGTATCTTCTAAACGACTTTCGAGATTTAAATCTAAGAGATTTAATTATACATTTATACACAATTTCGTCGGGACAATAGTTCACAGCTTTGCTAGGATACGATAGATGGCGCTGTGGTTGAGTTTTAAAAAACTATATTTACGACTTATATTCATGAAATATTATAGTATGATACCGTTGTAATGTTCTCAAATTGAGATATTACTCATTCAAATTTTGACGTAAGTCAGAGTGACATATAGATGTCCTCTAACCCTTGATTCATTTTATTTCACGACCGACAACGCCCACTCTCCGCAAAAACGCACACGTACATGTACATGTGCCGCGCAATATCACGCTCTTTTTAACAATGCATCGCCGTATTTGTTTAAATTATTATAAACTTAAAATCACGGCCGTGAACTGTGTAAAATTTGTGTAACTTGTGCAAGACAATTGGAAATGCACCACTACAGTGTACCTGAAGTACGAGAAGAAGCTGCCGGCGTTCACCAGGTGCATACCCTCCATCTATCACATTAGGTCAAATGCAAATTCAAAACTTAATCTAATCCCATCTAACATCATACAGTCCATTTTCTTTCAAATAATATAAGTTTCCACTCCATTTTGCTTTGTCTTTCTAAATAGGTAGAGCGTAGGAGTGGAATGATCTGCCGGCGCCTGTCTTTCCGTCCGATTACAATCTGGGCAATCTCAAAGCAAGAAAGAAAGGCAATTGTAACTTTAAGACAGTACCTAGAATAGTGAAGCACTGGTTTATAATAACTGAAAGAAAACACTCGACAAATCATCATTCATCATTCTCTAAACCATTTCCCATTATCTGGGGTCGGCGCAGTAAATCTTTTTGTTCCATTCCTCTCTATCAGCCGTCATTTCCATACTTACTCCTTTCATTCTCATATCACTCTTCACACAATCGATCCATCTTTTATTCGGCCTTCCTCTGCCCGTGTGTCCCTCCACATTCATATTCAACACTCGTTTTGTGACATGACTTTCATTCCTCCGCATCACATGCCCAAACCATGCCAATCTGCTTCCTCTCACCTTTTCTACCACTGGCGCTACTTTCAGGCTTCCTCTTATATACTCATTCCTTATCTTATCCATCCTTGTCACACCACCATCGTAACATTCTCATTTCATTCGCATGCAGTCTATTTTCATCCTTCTTCTTGACGGCCCAGCATTTACTTCCATACATGACGACAGGTCGGATGATCGATTTGTAAATTTTCCCCTTCAGCCTTATTGGCATTCGGGGATCGCACGTTGTGGCTGTGACCTGTCGCCATTTCATCCACCCTGCGTTAATCCTATGCTGCACAGCTCTATCTATTCCGCCGTCGCCTTGAATGAGGGAACCGAGGTACTTGACATCTGAGCAGATAGGCAGTATAGCGCCATCCAACGACATGGGTACAGGACTGGAAAGACCGCCGAAATCACAGCACAGATATTCGGTTTTGGATCTGCTGATCTTCAGGCCAACACTTTCCAGCCTCCGTTGCCACCCCGTCAGTCTGCTCTGTACCTCGATGCCTTCTTCCCCGACAAGCACGATGTCATCGGCAAAGAGCATGCACCAGGGTGCCTCATCCTGCAGGTCCGACGTCAAAGCGTCCATAATCAGTAGGAAGAGGTAAGGGCTCAGTGCCGACCCTTGGTGCAGCCCTACCGCCACACCGATACTGCCCGTAGTTCCCGCGGCAGATCGTACACATGTACGGGATGCTCTGTACATAGCACGGACCAACCTCACATACTTCCCAGGCATACCTTTCATCTTTAACGCCCACCACAAGACCTCACGGGGAACCCGATCGTACGCCTTTTCAAGGTCGACAAAAACCATGTGCAGGTCTTTATGCACGCGCTTGTACTTTTCGCATAATTGCCGTAATGCGAAAATGGCATCTGTCGTACCTCGACCGGGCATGAATCCGAACTGGTTTTGTGTTATCTCACACTCTTCTCTCATTCTTCTCTCTATTATTCTTTCCCAGACTTTCATCGTATGTGACATGAGCTTTATTCCCCGGTAACTGCTGCAGTTTTGAACGTCTCCTTTGTTTTTAAAAATGGGAACCAGTATACTACTGCACCATTCCTCAGGTATTTGTTCTTCCTGCAACAATTTACCGAAAAATAAACTCAATCACTTCCATCCATCCGCCCTCAGCAACTTCCACACTTCTACTGGTATTCCATCTGGGCCGACCGCCTTCCCATTCTTCATATTCCTAACAGCCATTTTTACTTCTTCCACCCTAATTTCTCTCACTAAGCCCATATTCACTGGTGGGTTTTCAAGCATACCATTCCATTCATTCTCCTCATTCATCGATTTCTCAAAATACTCCTTCCATCGCTTCTTTATACTTTCATCGTCAGTCAAAATCCTTCCAGAGTCATCTTTTATACATTTTACATGTGAAACATCTCTTCCATTCTTTTCTCTCGCTCTTGCAATTTGAAAAAGTCGTTTTTGACCTTCGGGGCTTTCAAGGGACCGATATAATTTATCGTGTGCCTCTGCCCTACAAATAGCAACTTCCTTCTTCGCTCTCTTCTTACATTCTTTATACGCCCCTCTCTTACTTTCTTTTATGGATTCATTCTGGTCTTCTACGCTCTGCCATTCTTTAAAGGCATTTTTCTTTTCTCTCAAAACTTCTCTAATACTTTCACTCCACCACCACCCATCCTTATCTATCATACGCTTCTCTTTTGTTTCTCCTAACACCTTCCTTGCCACACTTCGGATACAATCAGCCATTTCCTTCCAGCACTCATTCACACTCATTCCTTCCATATCACCCATCTCTATCATCTTGTTTACAACTAGCTCTCTAAATTCACTTGCATACCCCTCCTTATGCAACAAATGCCACTTTATTTTGGGTGGGGGACGATCCTTATATTTGTTGAGGCGAACAGTTAAGCAGATGTCAGCCAGCAGAATTCGGTGCTGGGATACTAAGTCTTCACCTGGAAGCACTTTGCAGTTTTTTACACTCTTGATTTGGTTCCGTCTTATCAGAAGATAGTCGATCTGTGTCGCGTGGTGGCCACTTTTATAAGTAACAAGATGCTGATCTCGTTTTTGGAACCACGTGTTTACTACAGCCAGGTCGAAAGCACATGCTGCTTGCAGAAGAACTTCCCCCTCACGGTTCCGCACTCCGTACCCCCATCCACCGTGTACTCTTTCATACCCGTCATTCACTCTCCCTACATGTCCATTAAAATCTCCTCCCATATAAACATCCTCACGCTCAGGTATTCCCATCATCATACAATCAAATTCCTCCCAAAACTTCTCTTTCACACTCTCTTCACAGCCTGTTTGCGGAGCATACACACTTACAACATTCACTACTTAGTTTTCAATCATTAATTTAACAACTATCATTCTGTCATTTACTCTTTTCACATCTGTCACTCGTTCTTTCATTCCACTATCTAACACAACTCCTACTCCATTTCGCTTTCCATCACTTCCACAATAATAAAACTTGTATCCCTCCCCAATCTCTCTTGCTTTATTGCCCTTCCATTTTGTTTCCTGCAAACAGGCAACATTCACTCTTCGTCGTTTCAAAACATCTGCTAACTCTCTTCCTCTTCCAGTCATCGTACCTATATTCCAGCTTGCAAACCTCACTCTGACATTCTTCTCTCTCCGGGCTCGCCTCTTACGTTGCACCCGCTCCGTAAGGTGCGACAACCCTTGCCCACTTCCCACAGGAGCCGGGTGCTGCCCCTGCGCGTCGCCTGCGGGGTACGCCCTAGCCCTGTCATATGTCCCACAACTCGTACTATTCATTTACTGCATGGGATTTGGCAAAAGTTTTACAGTCGGCCGCCTGCCTGACACCAACCCTCTTTGGGTATGCTATTGCTGGTAGAGGAAGCTACCATTTTGGGAAAAGGAAAAAGAAGTTTGGGGGTAGGAGCATAGGTGTAAGGATACTGTTATCTCGGCAGGAAAGGTATGAGAATCACAGTAGCTCGGGGAGCCGGGGTCGCGTACCCGTATTCCATACCAGGATCACCGGAAAGGTAGACCAGCATGAGAACCCCCTGACTGAAATTAACTGGAACTCATAAACAATTCATTAATATTAACTCAAGACATATTTATTTTGCTTCCCATTTTGTTAAAGTGAAATAAATAAATAGATTTTTAAACAAATTAGAATAACTGTTTTTTAAATTAAAAATATTTTTTTTGACTAACAAATTTTGAGAGTATTAATGTTAAAATATTGATGTCTAATATGATGATGTTCATTTTTTTTAAAAACTTCATCTTTTAGATTTATATGTGTAAATATCTTATAAATTCAATATGTATAATGTCTATATAAAAACCTATTTGATTTGAGCTTTTGCTGGTGCTACTTTCTTGATATGCCACAGGAGGACACCACGACACCCAAAACCTACACCATTTTACAAATTACCATTATAGTATATTTAGTAATAAAAAGAAGTATTCAATGTTTTTTGTTTATTTTAGCTTATAGCCTACTATGAATAAAAAAATAAGATTGGATTCATCTAAAAATCCATAGGTAGTGCTCACAAAATTTGTTACCTGTAGTTAAATTAACACCACCCAATCGTCTTGTGCTAACTGCGATTGGTAATTCGACCGTCACGCATTTCCAACAATGAACTTTTAGCGGCTAATGAAGGCGAAAAACTGAGATTCAATATTTATAAATAAAGTATTTTTTTTTATTTAAGTGTATAGTGTGTTCGCTTAGATATGGCCTTTGTGTCGCACCGCCTTGGCACGTGCCACATCTTGTCAAAGGCGCCGCCACGATATCAAAGGTCGCCGGCGTACACCGCACAGGAGAATTAATTTGGCATTTTAGAACGAAACTCTGCGTCACGCCGTAATAAAAGGTTATTTGCTACCTAGCTAGTGTTTATCTATACTAATATAATAAAGCGGAAGAGTTTTTTTTTGTTTTTTTGTTTGTTTAAACGCACTAATCTCTGGAAGTACCAGTCTGGAAGTAATATATAAAATTAATTTTTTTTACCAAGAAAAATTATTTTTATATATTATAGCCAGATTCATGTGGAATAGTATAGGCTATCTAGCATTAAGCTATATTACTCAGCTAGCCTTAAATATGGATATTTGTTAAGCAAGTCAGAAGAAAAAGCACTCCCGAAATGATTTATCTGCGTACGCTGGTGTTATCGTTAGGGATACGTAAATACAATGTTCTAGAAAAATATAGACCTTTACTTCGTCTAAAAAAAAGTTCGCGATACCATATGTCTATTTCTTATACATAAGCCATAATTTGGTATTTTGTGACAAAAAAGTATTGAAAATTTAAAAGTAATTTATGAGCGTTATTATTAGACATGGCCTATTTATCCTTACGAACGAAAGTTACTTCATCATCAAGACAATTTTATGAAGATAAACTTTGTTCTTTATACCATGTTATTTGGACGCATAGTTTAAGAGATAATGTAAAATTAAAATAATTCAATACTTGGCTGGGCGCGCGAACGACGCTTAAACCCAGCCGTTATAAAATGATTCAACTAGGTCATGTCGCGCACCTC
Organism: Parnassius mnemosyne; assembly: GCA_963668995.1. Lineage (NCBI taxonomy): Eukaryota > Metazoa > Arthropoda > Insecta > Lepidoptera > Papilionidae > Parnassius > Parnassius mnemosyne. Next base: position 38,458,460 of record CAVLGL010000024.1, on the reverse strand, counting down.
GGACACTTGATGACGTGGGTGAAACCACGGGGCACAGCTAGTTATTTATGTTCGTAGTTTATTGCAATAGCTATAAGAATAAAATAGTATTCTGTTTGATCCTTATAATAGAAAAACCTTTATTTAACAAACACAATAAATAATAAAATAAAAGCAAAATAACTAGTTCGTCTCCGGCAACAAGTGTGTACCGACACAATTTTAGTGAACAGACTATATAGCAAATAGTTCGTGGTACTGTATATAATGACGTAGATTGTGGTCTCCAATGCATTCCAGCGACTCAAAACACAATAAAAATAATTAATATAAGATAAAAATAGCACATTTTCCATTGATAATAAATGCATGGTTTAAGCACTCGAAAATGGTTTAAGTATTTTTTCGGTCATTTAGATTAAAATGATTTTTATTAAACAATAAATATAATACTAAACATAACTTGTAATAAAATAGTAAAACTAGCGGCCTCTACACGTAGGCTTCGAAGAGCACTCCGTAGAGTGACGTTATGAATTAAGCATATGAGCGCACCCTGAAGCGGCGACTTAACGCACGCTACAATTTATTGCGTAAAAACAAATATTTCTATGTATAGTACTGGATAGGCAATTTAGAACTTTTCTTAGTCACATTGATCAAAATAAGTGTTAAATTTTCGGACACGTTCGCAGTTTACAAAACAAAGAACCAGTCGTCTCGCTCACTCGCAGCCGACTAAAAGAGAATTGACCGTTACTTAGTGCGCTATGTAATTAGTACCCTAGTACCTGTCTAGTAATATAAATAGAAGTCTTTGTGTAAAAAAAGAGGTTTAGTTCAGCGCACGCGTTAAGAGCTTACAATGCCACGTGCACTCAAACTGTTCGACTCATGTTGGTTCATCAGTATTGGGCGCAGTTTAGCGGGGCGCAAGAGGTGTCCCTAATGAATGCCATACACAATCCAGTTTAACGTCAAGTTTGTAGCGCGCTTGAAGCGGCGTCCGGTAAACTTTACTTTGTATGGCTATCAGTGTGTATGATAAGTCTACTTGAAGTAAAAATTGAATTACGATTCTGCCGACTTGGTCAAGCTTGCAGCGTCATGTACACTTGAACGTATGTATGAGCAGTCAAGTATGCATGACGTTAGTCGGAGCAATAAGCGAGAGACGCCATGGTTCCAACAGGTGCGGCATCATGTAAACTTGACGGCGAACTTGAACGTGAGTGGTCTATATGGATGCACTCCAAACTGTAAGGTAAATTGGATCGTGTATGACATCGATAAGTTATTAAAGTTCTGTCTTCATCTGCTTTTACAGACAGTAACAGGCGTTTAGGCGATATGGCACGATACGAATGGGAAAATTTAACACTCGACAAATATAAACATAAAAATAATAGATGAAATAATGATAGCGAAAGTTATAGTCAGCAGAATTTATGAAATGGGAATCCATGTCGCATTGGATCAAACATGTAATTCGGAGACATAACTTAAGCGTCGAGAACTATCTGTCTGGTCGTAAAATAAAAAAGAGTACCGATTCCCTTCTCATAAATCTAAAGTTGGAAAAGTCACTATTTCATAGAAACCATTTCAATAAATAAGGTTAAATATATTGCAATTTTGTACTAAGTCGTTTCAAAGATGTACAATTCAATAAACAAAAAATATTAGTTGATTACCGAATTGTATTGTTATTTGGTTTTATATAGTAATAGGTCTTTATGCACCATTTTCCTTATTGAATACTCACTGGGTTTTTGGATAAGAGAGAACGCCAATTGCTATTCCAAGATCTAGTTCTCAACTGCAGTTTTAAATTGTGTATTTTTAGTTGTCATCTGGAAGATTCTGCTGACGATCTTTTGTTTAACATTTCTCTGTCGCCTCTTAAAACATACACGGAAAGACATGCGGTAGTGAGTTTTTTTTAATTCACCACTATACGGCAAAAACTAAAATGAAAATATTAAATTTGTTATAAAATATTATTCCTAAATAAAGTAGATTTGAGGTAAGCAGGTAACCATTTAAAATTTTCAAATTTTCTGGGACCTATCAAATTTAGGCAAACAATCTGTTACCATCATCTTCGAAATATGTAAATAAGATGAGTATGTGCACAGTGTCATTAGATAAATTATTAATGAATATCGTTAAAAATCCCATATATATCGTTATATCATATCATACATATCGTCCAAAGTCCCATTTCCTTCAATATAATGCTTTTACATGAATTTTGATACCTTCCTCATATTTGCCTTATTTCATAGACCTTACTATTATATATCTTTACATATGGGACTTCAAGTCATAATCCCGCAATAATAATGCTTATACATCATAGAGACCCTAATATACGACTATACATTGTATATAAACTATCACACACCTTCCCTGTTGGACCTTATGCTGACCTCTCATCAGGACAGATATTAGGTTTCCTTCGATGCCCCTCTCGGCTCTTCGGACCATTGTCTGATCCGGAGTGTGATGCCACTCACGCTCCCCTCGCGGTTCCGATCTGCAGGTTGCCGCCGTGTTTGGCATTACAAGTCGGCATATTGCGACTCTCTTTGCATCCTACCCATGGGGACGGGTTTGCTTCTCGCCGGATGACCCCAGCGCTGTTGCTGACTCTGTCACTGATGTGGTGCTACAGGGAATGGGAATTTATTCCATCAGCTGTGGTACCCATCGGAGGCAGATCTCAGCCTTGGTTTGGTCGCTCCTGTAAGACTGCATAACGCAGAAAGCAGGAGTGTTATCAAGCCTGGGCTGCAGCTTCGGTGACTCGGGATATAAACACCAGCACACTTAAAAAGAAGTATAACTTCGCCTCCAGGTCCTTCAAAAGAGTTATTGCCAAGGCAAAGTCAGAGCACATAGGCAGAATTGGCGAGAAACTAGTTCGCCTTCCTTCGGGAACCTGTGCATTCTGGTCTCTCGCCAAGGTTGCCCAAGGGAATTTCTGTAAGCCATCACTACCATCTCTGCACAGGGAGGATGACTCACTGGCCCAAACCGCAAAAGACAAAGCCGACCTTTTAGGCTCCCTTTTTGCGTCCAACTCGACTCTTGATGACGGGGGGGAAACACCGCCAACTATCCCGCGGTGTGAGTGCTCCATGCCGGATGTGCTGTTCTCACAGCGCTCGGTTCGCAAAGCACTCCTCTCCCTGAACATCCAGAAGTCGCGTGGGCCTGACGGAATCCCCCCAATTGTGCTGAGGACGTGTGCTCCGGAGTTGGCACCGGTCCTAACGCGTCTTTTTCGGTGCTCCTACACCCAAGGCGTAGTCACGAATTCATGGAGGACAGCTTTTATCCACCCAATCCCTAAAAAAGGCGACCGCTCAGACCCTTCCAACTAAAGGCCTATCGCCATCACCTCCTTGTTCTCCAAAATAATGGAATCCAATATTAACTGCCAGCTCATGCGGTACCTTGAAGATCACCAGCTGATTAGTGACAGCCAATACGGTTTTACGGGTAGTTCAGTTGGTGATCTTCTGGTCTACCTGACCCATAGATGGGAGGACGCTGTAGAGTCCAAGGGGGAGGCGTTGGCCGTTAGTTTGGACATTGCGAAGGCCTTCGATTTTGTATGGCACAAAGCGCTTCTTTCGAAACTCCCTTCCTATGGGCTTCCCGAGAAATTGTGCAACTGGATCACCAGCTTCCTTGCAGATTGGAGCATCAAGGTCGTTGTAAACGGTGCATGCTCCGATTACAAGCCTATTAACGCTGGTGTTCCACAAGGCTGTGTGCTATCACCAACGCTGTTTCTATCAATGATATGTTGCTAACTGGTAACATTCATTGCTATGCGGATGACAGCACTGGTGATGCTTTATACACCGGCGGTGCCAATATTTCTCGGGAAAACGTCGCTGAGAACCGAAAAAAACTTGTGTCTGAAGTCGAGTCTTTGCTGAACAAAGTTTCGGATTGGAGGCGACTAAATTTAGTCCAGTTTAATCCTCAGAAGACTACAAGTTTGCGCATTTACCGCTAAAAAGAACCCCTTTGTCGTATCTCCTTAGTTTCAAGGCACTCCTCTTGTTGCCTCAGCCAGTATCGGAATTCTCGGAGTCGACATATCGAGTGACGTGCAGTTTCGTGGTCACTTAGAAGAGAAGGCTAAATTGGCCTCTAAAAAGCTTGGCGTGCTCAGCAGAGCGGTACAGTATTTCATGCCGGCACACCGCCTGCAACTTTACAAGGCGCAGGTTCGGCCTCACATGGAATACTGTTCCCATCTCTGGGCATGGGCTCCCCAGTGCCAACTCCTTTCACTTGACCGCATACAACGGCTCGAACCGTCGACGACCGAGTCCTTTCCGATTGGCTCGATTCATTGGCATGTTGCATCCCTTTGCAATTTCTTTCGCATGTATTACGGGGAGTGCTCTGAGGAATTGTTCGGATTAATCCATCTACACCATCTGGATGATTGGCGGTCCACCACTGTGCGATTTATAAGATGTTTTCTTCCTCGCACGACTCCCTTGTGGAATCGATTACCATCAGCGATTTTTCCGGACAGATACGACTTAGGGACCTTCAAGAATAGAGCCTACTCCTTTTTAAAAGGCCGCCAACGCATCTGCAATTTCCCTGGTGTTGCGGTTGTTCATGGGCGGCGGAAACCACTTACCATCAGGTGAGCCGCATGTTCGTTTGCCCCCTCTCCTATAAAAAAAAGCATTAGTAGTCACCCAACCATGTATATGTACAACAATGGTTATGTGTCTCTGGCAACTCCCTCACATAAGCAATCATTACATGAACACCCTCCAGTAATACAAAAACACCTTCATTATCTTAAAATATTTTTGACTCGTTTTTCAATTAATTACAAATGTTATCTTTATGATTGCAATATAATCGACATGTTCTTGTATTATTTAATACATTTTGAATATTTTGAGCAGAGTTTTAATAAATTTAAAGGTTTTTAAAGACACTTTACGATAATATATACAACATACGAAATGAATATATTTGAACTATATGCTATTAATGCATTTTAATTGCTCAAATATTATATCTTTGATATTTTTAAACGTCTTTATATTAAATTTAATTTTTATTTATTAAAAATAAAAATAATGAGCCGTCACATTAGGCTAACAGCAAGAAATTACTTTCAAAACTTCTTGTCGCATTTTTTGATCAAATATCCAAAGATTTTAACAGCAACTGGATTATGTCCCTGCCTAAAAGACGGAAACAAGTTATCGAACAAATATATTATAAATAAACGTAATTAAAATTTGAAAAACAAAAATTCTTGAATTTGTATATAATATACGAAGAAACTAATTCCCCGACCTATTAGAAAACCATAAATTTGTAAATAATATAAATCTGATTTAATTAGAAATGAAGAAAGAACAACAAGCTTTGAGACAGTTTTAAATGTTGCAAATTTATATACTCGTAATATGATGTAGTAAACTATAAAAGAGATGGAGTCAAGAATATTTTTGGTTGACATTACCATTCCGTATGATGAGATCCCGTATGAAAGCTGAAACAGATAATCAAACAAAATATCTGGGCCTGGCTGACGAGGTGACCAATATGTGGGGTGGTCTGCCGACCGAAATTGCTCCTGTAGTCGTCTCTGCGGACGGCCTAATCCGGCCTAACCTCTCGGGTCATCTGAGGTGACTGGGTCTCCGTGACGAACCGCTCCGGGCTCAAAAGCAGAAGGCGGTGCTCCTCGATACTGCCCACATCATCCGCCGGTTTCTTTCTCTTTACCCCTAACCTTCGGCCGTTTCGTCTCCCCTGCCGAGGGCTTCCATCTAGTTGGACTTTTATTTATTTAATCATTATTTAATTACGTTAGTAAATTTAATGCATATTTATGTATATTTATAATTTTCCTTTACATATTTATTAAGCCCAACTAGATGAGAATACTCTATAAATACCCCATTGCAATAATAATATTTTTTATTTCAATAAACTGTGCAATTAATTCAAACAATGTCGTAATTTAAAATATTCAACAATAACAGGCACCTTTTTTTTATAGAATAGGGGGCAAACGAGCATGCGGCTCACCTGATGCTAAGTGACTACCGCACCTGAACTAGGATAAACCCATAGCTTTATCCTAGTTCATGTACCTAGTTTTGTCACCCAGATAATCACCTTCAATAGCTCCATAACTTACTGAGTGACAAAAAATAAAAATAAATTTGATAAGCTTTCCTAATTTCATTAGATACAGGATACAGGTTTTTTGTGGTGCACTTAAATTTAATAATAAATTAGTCGATTTCACTATTATATATGTATGTACATTCATCCATTAAGTAAGACTTGATCGACCTTCATTAAGTTCGCCTTTGTTAATTGTTATAGTTTATTGAAATGGATAATATGGTCCTACTGCATCGACCGACGACATATTTATGGAATCGTAAATAGCTTTTCGTCTAGTTATAGTTAATGGTGGATAACAATTGCTTTTGCAGAACTGCCTTAAGCACTGAGGATTATTGCCCGCTCGACTCCTATTTTATTTTTATGAATTTAGGAAAAATTTAAAAAATTCAAAATTGAACGAGTTCATTTGTAAAAGAGTTGATTTAACGTGACAGTATTACGATAAATTTTTGTTCTAAATTTTACATTTATTATTGAGATGTAAGCTGAAATATATCTATTAATCCAAGTCTCCAAGTGCCAACCCTTCCTGCACGCGGTAGACCCTGTTGATAAACAAGCAAGCCCTCGCAACTGTCTGATGACGGTAAAATCCATCCAAAGATTCCGAACCCAAACCACATTATAAGACTCATCTACAACTGGTACCAGGCACTAATGTTTCACAAATTAATGACAGTCCTTGGATGATCGTCTTGATCATTCGCAAATTACTTTAAAATATACTACAGGTAATATAGATGTTTGAAATATAATAGAAACAGTCCGGTATTAAACAAGGCAATTTTTTTGCCGCCTTTGATAATTTTCTAAATCTGACTGACGTGAATCTTCTCCCATTGTGAACCGCTTTTAATGATTATTTTTTATAAAATAGGCCTCAAGGGTGGCCATTTAACTTTGAAGAAAGATCTATCATACATCCAGCATAGAGAGTGGAAAATTATATATTTCTATTAATGTAACCATCCATATGAAATTTTAGTTTTTACTATGATCTTTTAATTTTCTTAAGTCCACAAAACAGGGATAAAAAAGTTAAAACTGACTTTATAAAACTAAAATTAATAAAATAACGTTCACTAAAATTGAAGGCTTTTATTCTTCAGTATACTATGTCTTAGAACATATTTCAGAAGCTACTTAGTAGAAATTATTTTATACTTTTTAGTTTCATAGAGTCGGTTTTCACTTTTGATTAAAATTTTATTTATTCCATATTTTCCTATTTATCAACCTACATCAGTCAACTACTGCATATTTTTATATCCCATTCATCATCATTATCATTACAGCCCTTCACAAGTCCACTGCTGAACATAGGCCTCCCCCAAGGAATGCCACAAAGTAAGGTCCCGAGCCACTTGCATCCATCGACTTCCTGTATATCTTACCAGTTCGTCACTCCATCTAGTGGGGGATGCCCTACACTTCGTCCGCCGGTACGAGGCCGCCACTCGAGAACCTTTTTTTTCCCATCGGCTGTCGGTTCTTCGAGCTATATGATCGGCCCATTGCCACTTCAGCTTACTAATCCGTTGGGCTATGTCGGTCACTCTGGTTCTAATACGGATATCCTCATTTCTAAGTTTATCAAGCAGAGAAACTCCGAGCATAGACCTCTCTATAGCTCGTTGAGTGACCTTGAGCTTCCTCATCCGGCCAGCAGTGAAGGACCACATCTCAGTACCATAGGTCATCACTGGCAACACGCACTGGTTGTACAGTCTCGTTTTCAAGTTTTGAGGTATACGTGACGAGAAGATGTGCCGTAATTTCCCGAACACTGCCAAACCGAGTTGAATCCGCCGATTGACCTCTCGGTCGAAGTTAGACTTACCTAGTCGGACTATTTGTCCCAGGTAAACATACTCGTCAACAACTTCGAGCTTAGTGTTCCCAACAACTACCGGCATAGGTGTGACATGGATATTAAACATGATCTTTGTTTTGTCCATGTTCATCATTAAGACCTATCCGTTGGGAAACACTATTGAGGTCATTGAGCATAGTGCTTAGGTCCTTCAGCGATTCTGCCATAAGAACTATATCGTCGGCAAATCGAAGGTGAGTGATGTACTCGCTATTGATGTTAATACCGTATCCTTTCCAGTCCAGAAGCTTGAAAACGTCTTCCAATGCAGCGGTGAAGAGTTTTGGGGATATAACATCACCCGGTCTTACACCTCTATGCAATTGGATAGGTTTCGTACTCTAGTTCTGTACTCGGATAGCCATCGTTGCCCTATTGTACAAACATTTCAGCACTTCGATTTACCGACAGTCAACTTGGCATCGCTGAAGGGACTGCAGCACTGCAGCAGAATCGCCAGACATAGTTGCTAATTGTACTCCTCGGACTTGTGTATAATTTGCCGAAGGGTATGCATGTGGTCTATGGTGCTAAAGCCGTTTCGGAAATTGGCTTGTTCGGGAGGCTGGAAGTTGTCAAGTCTGCGCGCGAGACGATTCGTAATGACTCTCGAAAACAGCACGTAGATGCGGCTCAGAAAGGAAATCGGCCTGTTGTTCTTCAAGAGAGTGTTGTCACCTTTCTTGAAGAATTAGACCACCGCACTTCTGCTCCACGCCTCCGATATAGTGCCACCATGGAGGACGGTCCTGAGCCACCTGCATCCATCGACTTCCTGCATGTGTGGCATTCTTTGGGGGAGGCCTATGTTCAGCAGTGGACTTGTGAAGGGCTGTAATGATGATGATGATGATGATGGAGGACGGAATTAAAGAGCTTCTGAAGGACTTCAAGTACCGATTTTCCATCCGCTTTCAGAAGCTCTGCTGTAATTCCATCCTCGCCTGGGGCCTTTCCGTTTTTAAGGTTCGACGGTTCCGTGGCGCAGTGGTTTACCAATGAGTTGCTGCGCTTGGGGCCGCGGGTTTGAACCCCGCACGGAACAAGTATTTTTATGGCCTACAAATAATTTTTCCGGGTCTGGATGTTTGTCCTTGTGAAATTTGTGTTTGTAAACTGCCTCCACGATACAGGCGAAAATCCTAGTGCGGGGGTAATGTTTTTTTTAAAAAGAAAAATAAAAAAGGTGCTGGAGAACCATTCTAATCTCGCTCAGACTGATGTTCGGGATATCATCGGAATATATCCCATTGTATGAACAATATGCCTTGATTGTCACGCTTGGCAGGTACCATATATTATGTATCGTTCTTTTAAAACTTCTCCTCGTGGCAACTTTTTTAGTTATTTTTATATAAGAGGGGCAAACGAGCATGCGGCTGAACTAATGGTAAGTTACTACGGCTGCCCATGAACAATTGCATCACAAAGTTTTTAAAGAAGAGTAGGCTCTTTCCTTGAAGGTGGGTAAGTCGTATCGGTCCGGAAAAATCGCTGGCGATTTTCGATTCCACAATTAAGTTGTGCGAGGAAGAATACTTCTTATAAATCGCACATTGGTGGTCCACCAAGCATCGCGATGGTAAGGATGGTATCTTGAGTTATGTCGCGATGTGCGATGGTAAAATTGAGCGGCTGGAATAAGTCCGAATAACTACTCTGAGCACTTTGTGTTTCCGGCTGGTATGAGTGTTTTTACGTACGGCATATTATACCGTCATCTATAGGCTACGAGTTAAAAGGCATTGGTAATACTATTCTTACCCTATAACAAATCGTATCTATGTATTGAAGAATATCTGATATTGAATAAATATATTTCAATGTCTATGTATCGACTGCCTTGTTAATCTAGTGGTGATTAGTTCTAAGGTTTTCTATCAAGAAATTCTCTTTACAGTACAGAGTCCGGAGGTTGGCGGTGCTTTACACCCATGTCTCGGAAAATAAGTAAAGCCTTTGATCCTGCACCTGATATTTCTACGGTCTTGTAGGGTTACTGTCCCGTGCGACTATCAGTATGAGGGGACAGAGATTGCACCTGTGGTTACGCATACACTCGGGCAAAATAATCTTTTCCTTTGCAGATGGCTACTCACCATTCAGTTCGTTGCCGACTCGCCAGCCAAGTGTAAAAACTGAGACAAAAATAAGGCAATCTATAGCGGAGGCGAATCTATGTTCAGCAAAGGAATTTTGGTAGAAAATTGTATTAATTAACATTTAGTCTCATAAGATATACATTCATATTTTTTTGCTGTCGGTATCCTCGTAACATGAGGATGACGTCAGTTCTTACATTGATCTAATTTGCTTGGCCGGTTAGTAGCAACAAATTTTACAATTTTAAAAGTTACTTAAATCAAACAATGTACAGCTAAAACATAAATGGATAGCCATTATTAAGGGCTATGACTATATTACTAGCGCCTGTAGTTTAGAAGCAGTAGCGGATGTAAAGTTGAAAACCATCTAACTTTAATATTTTTTTCGCATAATTTTTATCTTCCTCATAATTTTCAAATGCTTAGATTGCAGTTTACATACAAATGCCTAAGTTATATTTAAAATCAAACCACACATTGTCAACTTGTGCTTGTGTAACAAAATATATAATGTTTTTGTTTAGACAATTTTTTTGACATTGTGAAATTGTGTTTGAATACTGGCCCTACCATTTTAATAAACAGTCTGTTCTTTTCTTGAAGGTCATAGATGCGGCGGTAATTTTTATGGTGTTAGAGTTGTTCATCAACGGAAGTAGTTACTTACAATCTCTTCTACAATAACTGAAAAAAGAAAAGATAACATAAAATCTATATTTGCATTTATTTTAACACTAAATTTTAAATTGATACAGGCGATTTGCTAAATTGTTTGAATAACATATACGTATTAAAAAGCTTTTAAATAAAACTGAGTTAAACGCAATTTATTGTAACCCTAACTTTTTCTAATTCATGATAACTTATGTTTCAATTAATAATCAATGAACATCCTGGTAAATGACTTAAATCTAAAGTAAGTCTAAGCCAATTAGACTCGAGGAGTCATTTTGGTTCAAATACAGTATAGTCCGTTTAGAATGACATCGCACATAACAACCAACCGTTTTTAGTGACTTAAGTATAAGCATATGCTTGGTTTTAATATGAGCCGTACGAAAGTATATCCGCTTATTACGACTCCGCTTACAACGACCGACCGCTTTTAACGACGGAATTGCACACATAATTCTCCAGTTACAACGACGAGCGTTGACGTGTTTACAAATTAATAGTAGCTAAGAAGCTAACTCTACCCCGCGCATCCCCGTTGCCAGTACATCGCTGATTGGAATGCGACTATTTATTTTTCGGCAGTACATAATTTGCAGGTAAAACGAGTGAGTAAGTGTACAAAAATGATTTCTGGAAAACGAAAAAGTTTCTTCACTGAAGAAAAATGTGCTATTATAAAGCTTTAGTTATAAGCTCAATTGTTACTAACCCATATTGACAATGATGTCCGAAATAAACGTTTATTATTATTATTATTATAAAACGTTTCAGAAGCTTGTGAGTCAAATGTAACGATTGCCAAGGGATTCGGTGTAAATCATTCGACAATATCTATAATTAAGGAAAATATACATAAAATGGAACCTGTGTTCAATGCAAATGTTTTAAAACCTAAACGCGTGAGGGTGTCCTCTCAATACCAAGTTGACGTGGCAGTTTTGCAATGGTTTAAGCTGCAACGTAATCGAAGAATACCCGTAAATGGGCCTAAAAGGCTTCAAGAAAAGGTTTTTTTTTTGCTAAATAGCTAAACATTCTTAATTTTGATTGTTCGGTGAGTTGCTTTAACTTTAAGAGTAAACATAATATTTTCGCAGGAAAATTGCTGTAGAGTCTTTGTCAGTTGAACAGAGCAATGAGACCGAGTGGCACACAAAAATTTGGTCTTATTTTCGAGAAAAATTTAGTGACGACAAAATATTTAATGCACACGAAACTAGATTATTCTAAAAACCAACGCCAGATAAAATTTAAAGAAGAAAAATGTTCCGAAGGAAAATATTCGAAATACAGAATAATTGTGATGGTTGCAGCTAACATGAGTGGCACAATAAAAAAGAATTTGTTAATTATCGGCTAGTCAAATAACTCAAGATGTTACAAAAATATATGATTTCTGCCGGTAGATTATGAGAGAAATCGCAAGGCCTGGATGATATCTGATATTTTTATCAAATAGGTACGTAACTGCGATCATGAACTGACTAAAAAGAAGAGAAAGATCCTGCTTTTGTTTGACATTTGTCCTACTCATCCCTCAACTAGTGACTTCAGCAGCATAACTCTCATTTTCCTGCCTCCTAATACAACATCTGTTTTACAACCTATTGACCATGTCATGCCATTCTAATGATTTATGACGCCTGGAACAAGCTTACGTCAGCGACGATTTCTAACTGTTATAAACACGCTGGATTTATCCGTGAGAGTCCCATTGTTGTGCTGCTGCCTGTCTGGGCGAGAGCTATGAATAAAGGTAGGTAACGTAGAACTTGAACAATATTCTGCTATTCATGATGATCTCGCAACGTATGAGAAGCCAACTGATGAAAATATTCTATAAAATGCTATCGTCAACAGTCAAGATAGCGACGATAATAATGACGACGACTCGAAGAAAATTGCACCAATTCGAGTGTATCTGAAGCCCTAAAGCTACAGAAGTGCTAAATGTGTTTGTACATTCTAATTTAAAAGATGAAAGCGTGACGGTTTCGTGGCGCAGTGGCTTCACAATAAGTTGCTGCGCTGGGTGGCGTGGTTTCGAATCCCGCACGAAACAAGTATTTTTATAGTCTACAAATAATGCCGGGTTTGGATATTTGTCCTTGTGTAATTTGTGTTTCCAAACTGCCTCCATGACACAGGAGAAACTTAGAGTGTTGGTAACGTTTAAAAAGAAAGTATTATGTTCTTTACCTCTTTGGCTGCATCAACACTTACCATCAAGTGGGATAGTAGTCGAGCACTGACTTATCAGAGTACAAGGTACACTTATTTCACCATAATTTTAATTTTATTTTATATATATATATTTCAAGCATTTATTGAAATAGATGAATCTATTTAATGGCACAGAAAATAATATATTATAAAATAAATAAATAGATCATTTTAATAGATTAAATACTTAATTATCTAATAAAAGAGATATTTTAGTGAACTTTAAGCTATTATGAAATGAATGCCTTGAAATATAATTCGGCTTTTCGTGTAATGCCAAAATGTTATTTAAGAGAAGGCTAGAGCGATTAAGAAATAATTGATACAAGGATTTCTAATAGGGTTTTGAAAGAAACAAAATATTAGGTAATATTTTGTTTTTGTAATTAATAAACCAATAATACAGAAATTAATGAATAATTTTAACATTAATCGATGATAAGCGCTTGCTTAACTTAAGTATTAAATATTTTCTACCTATCTTCTTCCATTGTCATTTAGTAAACAGAGAGTAAGCATTTTAAGTACAGCTTAAATTTATTTTTATGTGTAAGGGCGTATATGTTTAATGACTTTCAAAAGGAAAGACAATTTGTTCTGTATATTTTTTCCTTTTCTGGGACTTATATTGCTTACTTGTATCTCAGATTAATAATAGGACTCTTTCCTCAATTCAATTAAACATCAAATAATATTTTGAACACGCAATCATGTTTGCAATCACTTGTGCATTTGGATGGTCAACCAATATGCATTTGGCCCTAATTTTAAAAAGCCTACTCTTGCGGGACTCATCTAAAGCTCTGTCCATCAAGATGTTAAAACTACCATCACTTATCATTACAGTGCTTCACAATTATTACAATACAGAACATAGGCCTTCCCCTAGGAATGCCACAAAACACGTTCCTAAGCTACCTGATCCATCGAAACTAAAAGCTGCAACTTTTAACAGGTTGTCACTACATCTTGGTTGAAGCCAACTTTCACGTCGTTTACCAGTATGATGTTACTACGAGCACTGTTTTTAACTAGCTTAGTAGCCTCTCATAATGGATAGGTTTTAAAATTTACGTGAACTATGCAAAGACTTTGTAACCCCAGAAAATCCTAACATATCCAAGCGCAACTTATCTTTCACTTTTTCCAGTAGGTATCTTCTTGTCAGTCCTCAGAGTGCGTGCGTTAAATATTGCCTGGTCGAATCGCAAACCCTAAACCACCATTACCAACGTCGCCAAAAATACGTTTATCAGAAATAGCTATTCTGCCAGAGATCCGTGGAGGCCGTTTTTTTTCATTGCTGCTCAACGGATTATTTTGCCATAATTGCCACGCTTAGTAGGCGAACTATAAAATGCACTTTTTTTGTATATTTTACGTTTTTACACATGATAGAGCCACGCTGCATCTATATTATGGTTCTAGCACGAATGGGTAGGCTCAACCACGCTTTCACAGAATTCCAGGGTAAAATAGCTGCTGGGTTTCGTATGGTGAGCGTAGAGAACGAAAGACCCCTTTTACTGGAAATAAGGCTTTCCATCTTAGTCCTTAGGGGTGACAACGCATCTGCATTTTGATTCTTAATCGATGATAAATGTTAATATATAGGGGCCACAGCTTCCACTGACCATCAGGTGGACTGTGTGTACGTTTTCACCCTCATCCTATAAAAAATGTATACTACTTAATTTTGGCTACAGTTTTCTACCTTATGTTATTATTTCAACTGAACCGTCAGGTATATACATTTCTTATTTTAAACTAAAATATGTCTACACCATACACATGATATCATATTATTTCATGAAATTTAACAAACATCAATTAGATTTAAGACAAATTATCCAGGCTCGCCACAATTTTTTATAAACTTTTTAATACTTTTTTGTACTGCAATCTAATCCTAAATGCCGCAACCAAAGCTTACTCACTGCCACTGTACCAGATTAAAATAATCCAGTAAAGAATTGGGATTGAAAAAAAAACTTGTAATTTTTACGGAAATTTGCTTTTGTTTGGTACCAGGAACCTGCACAATAAATTATGAGACTCTTCCGTAACTGTTGTTTCATTACGCTTAAAATTTTTACATAATAGTGCCATGATTTTTTTTTGGGCGTACGTTATTTACTAGTAATTGAAAACACTCACTTACAAGTAAATATCGTTACGTACACCCAAAAAAATTTGAAAACAACATAATAATAATTAAAAACAGACACAAACATAACCAAGTAGCCAGAATTATACACCAAGAGTTCGCTCTAAAATAGGATCTCGTGGTTGGGATACTACATTATTATACGAGTAAGTAAACCGGAAGACGTGCTAGAAAATTATCTCCACTTTAATACCGGACCTCATCATAGACAGGACTATTCTTGCAAATAAGCCTAATATTGTGTTGATGGACCGAGCACAGTTAAGGATATTTTTGGTCGACATTCCCATTCCATATGACGTGAATCTAGTAAAAGCCGAAACAGACAAGCGAACAAAATATCTGGACCAGGCTCTTGACATGACCGATTTTGATTGATGTGGATTTGACTGACCCAAATTCTTCCTGCAGTCATTTCTGCGAAAAGGTTAATTCCGGTCAGCCTTTCGGGTCATCTGAGGGGATTGGATATACGTGACGGACACTCCGGGCTCAAATACAGAAGGCTCATCGATACCGCCCGATTGGCCAGTTTCAATCCGTCTCTATCTCCCTTGCTCTTGGCCATTGAAACAGAAACAGAAACTTTTTTATTACATGTACATTATACATAATACTTATTGAAAGTCACTTTTATGTTTAATTACCACTGGTTCTGAAAAAAACATCTGTCCTGGGATGAACCAGTAAGAAACCCATCGGACTTTAATAGTTTAGTAGAATAGCTTATAATCATGTATGTTACACAAAAAATTAAAATAGCTTGGTAGTTATCACCTCATTTCTAGGGGTTATTATCATACGTCAATTATTCCTAAATATTATAATAACCATTTTTATAAAAACTTAGTTTAAGTTTTCAACTTTGAAGAGATCAAATTTTGTATTAAATGCAATTAATTTTTGCGGATTTTATCGCGATTAATTAAAGTTTTAATTCCCGACGTTTCGGGTGCTTTACATCACCCATGGTCACGGGGGAGACTAAGGTGTTAGATGTCCCGATGTTATAGTTAGCCCGGCTACCTTCAGTTTTTGAATATTAATTTTTGGTCCGATGTACGCAGAATGAGCTTACAGTATCACATTACAGTGGACAGATGTCTTCTGTCACAGATCCCTTGTGCTTTCTATAACAATGATTTTCTCATGGTAGCTAACTGTGATGGATGATGGTGCGATTCACCATTTAAATATCGGTTGGTATGGGTCTTTTTTCTATACACAGTGTGACTAATGGTGTTTTCAGTATTTCGGATTACTAAAACATCTAATAAAGCTAAAGAAATGTTTTCCTTTAACTATATTGTAAATAAAATTTTAGTTTATGTAATTAAGGTGGTCTAAAAATGCAGTTTCTTTAACAGATGTTAAAATTGTGAAAGTATCGTCTATGTACCACTTGTAGAATCTTTGATTTACAGAAGCAGTAACAAGGGCTCTTCTCAAATTTCTCCATGAATATATCGGCGACTACGGGAGATACAGGTGAGCCCATCGCCACATTGACTACTTGCTTGTAGAATTCTACCTTCCACAATAGATAGCCAGATGTAAGGCAGTGTTTGAGTAATACTGTTTATTTTGTAGGCATATTGTTATCTTCCATCTTCCTAGTTATAAGTGAAAAGCAGTCTTTAATATGTAAGCAAGTCAATAGTGACTGAACATCAAAACTGACCATATAAGAATAAATTCATGACTCAGTGGAGGCGGAAAACCGGTACTACTAACTTGTGTCCGTTCCTAGTAATTATAGAATGAACATCACTAATTTTTGTAAAACTACTTTGATGTTTGTGTACGTACATTACATTTTCATAAATGTACTGAGACGCCAAAGTTACTACATTCATTTTCTTGAATTTTTGTCGGAGCGACTCTTTAGGTTTTAAATCATAGATTGCTGTTATTGCACTCTTTTGTAAAACAAATATAATGTCAGTGTTAGTACCGACTATGGTATTTTGCTATGGGGACACCGGTCCCCATAGCAAAATACCATATGAAATTATGATATGGAAATTGCTAAAGTAAAGTAAGTCTAGATGTTTCAACACTGGTAAGATATCTAATTTTTTTACAGCACATGATGCAGAACTAAGTCTGCTTGCTGATTTTTAAATATGGGGGCTCCATTGAAGCTTTGTTTCTCCTCAATTAACATAACATTAGTATATAAAAGATTGACATTTGGAGTCATACATTACATAAATATTGTTTTAGTGCCATTTAAATGCTAATTATTAACATTAATCTAATTTACTAATTTAAGTTTTTAGTATTAAATACTTCGTCATATTATAGTAATTGTCGTTCTAATTTGAAAATTAGTGAAGTATCGCCTACTATGTAAAGTATATCCATAATATATACAAAAAACAGAAAGGGGCTAATAACTTAGCCCTGAGGCCTGAGGCTATTAAGGAATAATTTTTGCAATTTATTTACTTAAATAAGAAATAATTAATTTTAGAGTTTCTAGTTTATATTCTTTGTAATGGCACTGTCATAGAGTGTAGGTGAAAATAATGAGTCATAACTGTTCACATTATTATTTACCCACGTCACCCCGTTGCATTGAAGTACGATATGATACGACGTCGGCACATTGACGTAGCTCGGCGGGCTCTTCCTGTCCCAAAACGCTTTCATAAGTGAACTTAGGCCTGGAGGACGCATAAAAGCTGTGACTTTACTTTAGTAAATATATTTTTAAGTAATGACCATTGTTATCGATTCTGCTGTCGGTGATCAGCAGGGTGACCCACTGGGTCCAGCACTTTTCAGTTTTGAAATTCAACCCATTATTTCAAATTTAAAGTCCAAGCTGAATGTGTAGAGCAGATGACGTTCTCAGTGATTTAACTCATATTTTTAGAAATTATAAAAATATTGGTCTTGAACCAAATAGCAATAAATGTGAAATATTTTTCCAATAATATATCTACTTCTCATAGAGACACTTTAATTCAAAACTTCAATCGTATTTATCCAGGAATAAAAACAGTCAGTACGTAATCACTACACCTGCTAGGTGTCCCGTTGGTTTTCGATAGTATTAAACCTGTTTTAAAAACAAAATTTTATCAGTATTTAAATCACGTTGATAAATTGTATAAATTAAACCCCCACATTCATCTTACTATTTTAAAATATTGTCTTCTTGTAACGCTCTGTCCCGGTGAAAATGTTCCACTGGAAGTTAATTAAAACAAAAAACAGTAGGATATTCCGTTGGTACAGAGCGCGCAGAAAGATTTGCTTCATAATTTCCATTGTGACTCCAAGAACATAATGAGGCACGCCTTCTAGCTGTTTTGACTAAGGAATCTAGTCACTGGTTACACGCTTTACCATCAAGTAATCTCGGCATATTATTTGATGGGGAAAGCTTGCGCATCGCCGTAGCAATCCGACTAGGAGCGGCGATTTGTCAACCCCATCAGTACCCATGTGGTAGCAGCGTCGACAAGTTTGGACTCCACGGATTTTCATGTAAGAAAAATGCTGGTAGATTTTCACGGCACGGTTATTAGAACCATGTGATCCGATGGGCTCTTGTCTCTGTAAATGTTCCCTCAGTTTAAGAGCCTTGAGGAATATTAAGAGACCTGACGGTATGACATTGGTCCCTTGTGAGAGAGGTAAAACCCTAGTATGAGATGCTACTTACGTAAAAACTTTGGCGACTCCTCATCTTAGGGGTACATCGTATAGAGCCAGGGCGGCATCAAAGGTACCTGAATTGAGTAAGAGGCGCAAGTATGAGTCTCTGAGGGATGACTACATATTTGTGCCATTTGCTGTAGAGACTATCGGTCCGTGGGGTCCACGTGCAGTGGAGTTCCTAAAGGTATTCCATCCGCGGCTGATCGTTGCTGCTGGTGATAGGAGAGCTGACTCTTTTCTCGCTCAAAGGCTAAGTATAGCCATTCAGCGGGGAAATACAGGCGTCGTTCTTTGTACGATACCACCGGGAGTAGGGCTGTTTGATAATTAAGTTACTAGTTTTAATTTTTCTTATTATAGCTTTTAATATTGTATATAATAAAATAATATAATTTACATCTCTATA
This sequence comes from Parnassius mnemosyne, assembly GCA_963668995.1. NCBI lineage: Eukaryota > Metazoa > Arthropoda > Insecta > Lepidoptera > Papilionidae > Parnassius > Parnassius mnemosyne. The sequence goes on along the minus strand of CAVLGL010000024.1, from coordinate 38,439,159 downwards.
CTGAAGTATTAATGAGTTTTTAAATAATATAATTATTGATATTACGTTGGAAGAGTTATAATATTGCAGAGAAGAGTTTAATTCACTTACGCTGTCTATGGCCTAGAAGCCTACGCTTTTCTACTTTACTACGCCGTAGCTGACCTTGACGTTGATGTAGAAGCCTACGCTGAACTCTACGTCGAATAATAGACTTAGTTTTTAGATCACAACTATATTATGTGCAGCTTTTACACTTGTAACACAACGATGTCCCCTACGCAGTTGAGAACTTTCAAAAATATTAGATAGTTATTAATTTAATAACGTATTGACGAATAGGGGCAATGTGGCGGACAGTTTCTTGCCCTAAAACCATCTTAGAATTGAAAGGTCAACTTTATGCCCATTGATGGCTCGTATGCTGCTGAGACTTTACTTTATAACATCAATATAATAAAATAACTTTCTACTTTATAATGTTAATGTCGCAACCTCATTGTTATTTTTAAATAGAAAAAGGGTGACAAACGAGCATACATTCCACCTGGTGGTAAATAGATGCTGTGTCCCGTAGACATCTACATATATTCTCTATTAAGAATCAAAATACAAATGCGTTATCAACCACTAAGGACTAAGATTTAATGCCTCGTTTCTAATCAAAAGTCATTGGGATCATTATAAATCAACGTGTACATTGCAGTGTAATTGAACACAGGGTCACAAGCTTAGTGATTTTTAAGTTTTGTGACAGCTACAGAATTGAATGGGCTAGTTTTGTTTTACCGCCGTAATCATGTTCTAATTGTAAAATCTGTAATGTTATATAAAGAGTTTACATAAATTTAAAAAATAAGTAAAAGACAATATTTACGTAAGGTGTAAAATTTAATTAGTTGTTCCTCTACATAACGACTCCTCAAGTAAATTTCACTGCGCCTAATAAGTATGCTTTCTTTTAATTTCTGAACAATATTTATTACTTTGCCGAGATTAACGCTAGGATGAAATATTTATATAATTTTTAAATACGTTTCTAATTACATTCATTATTATTCTTTCATAAACAGTCAGTGTGGGTAACAGGAAGCATCTCCTCACCTGATCCTATGGAAGTGGTGAGAGGTGACTTAAGTGAAGGTCCAGGAGATCTTATACATTTTTATAGATATATTAGATATATTTCATTGAAGTTTATGTAAAGGTTCACAGTAGTGAACCTGCACATCTGCTCTCACACAGTAGTGTGATTGCAACGGGGACATATTACGATAAGGTCGAACTGTAACTTCTCTATACTGGATATAGAGTGCATTACGCTCTTCTATTGCTGAAAATGAAAAATTGCGTAAGCAAGAGAGCAAGTTGAACATCTGCTCTCACACTTTTATTATTTATAACTTATAAATAGACCTTTCCTGACATATTTTCGAAATTATACTCATTTTACTCTAAATTTGGATATACTAATTTTTGTTTACAAACAATTTTGTTTGTTTTACCGCTTTTAATTGTAGCTTTTTTATTAAAATATAAATACTGGCATAATATTATTTGAATATTTTTAAAATACTCATGAAAATATATCACAAAACGCTCGCCTCATCTTTAACCTTTTTCAATTTTGTCACGTCGTATCTTGTTTACAAATTTCAAATGGTTGTTGGGAAACGTTTAAAGCAAATTTACCGATACCGTTCCAGAATGATTACGTAATTTGAGATGTATTCATTATTCAATTACTTTATTATTCTTATGTAATAAAGTGCTAATTGTTTTAAGTTAAAATCTTTAATCAGTAGATAAATTGCAATGGATTTTTCGAAAGGTTTAATTTATGTATTATTAAAATTAGAGCCGTGGTAGCTTAGGGTCTAAATGGTCGCAGTAAATTTTACAGTACGCGAGCATCCCGATCCCGAGTTCGATTCCCGGTACCGATAAAGTTATAAACTGCAATTTCCAGTGCTTTTTGATAACGTGCTTGACAATAAAGAATACAACGTGAGAAAACCTGCTTATGTTTTACTGTCTCTAGGTAGAACAAAGAAAACAGGAGTTCCCGAATTAAGTACAAAGTAAAGTCACTCGATATTAAAAATAATTATTTTTACAATGATAAATAAATCTCTCAATTTTTTCAACAGGTCGACAACGTGGGACATTTTATCGTAATTTTTCAAATATACATTGTCAGAGCCACATCTGTATTTATTTTTTCATGTCTTGAAGCTGGGAACGGCTGTTCGAATTGGTTCCTAAACGGCAAGCTTTGATGAAATCCGTCATCGGGTATTCGGGCTAAAATAACAAGACAGATCATTTTAGTATCCCATTTTATACATTCATTATTGCATTATGCGTCCCCGACAAACTTATCTCCAATTTGGAGAAGTCTATATCATCCACGTCGTCACAACTCCATATTCTGATGCTTATATGATGGCGATGGAGGTTTTTATTATTAATATTAATGAATATTTGCAACCAACATCAAAAAAGAACACAACAGATGCTTTATTGAAACCTGAGAACTTATATGAAATTTTGTTGATGAAACTAGCTTAGAAACTAGCTTTCAACACTGATTGAAAGCCAGTTTCTAAGCTTTGACTGATTACTTTTTTACGGCAACCTTTTCTGATCTGAAGTCAGTCTAGGTAAGTAGGAAAAAGTTGGCTGTCATTGGTGAAATATTATTGTTGATGATAGAATTTATAACTTATGTAAACCCATGAAGAAATATGGAGTAAAATAAATAAGATAAATATAAAAAAAAATTTAAAAAAGAAATACAAAGCGGTCAACACGTCAAGTATATTATAGTCAAGAGGATCAACGACAAAGCAGTCGAGAGTGGTGGCGTAGAGGCAGCATGATGACATAAGGAAGTGTCATTGCCATCACGGCATACGGGTCGGTTTTACTGCCAAGGCGCACCAATAGATGCATCACATCAAAAATCTCGCTGGTCCGGTTCTTGCTTCGAACGTAATATGACATAAAATTGTATGAACAGTAAACAATACATTTTAATACATTTTTTAAATATTTCACAAGTCTTCAACATATTATGCTTATTCTTAATGTAGATAAAAATTCAAATGGTCTTATCTCAAAAGGGTTTAATAAAATGGTAATACGATTTGACGAATCACCCTCAAATAAAACTTGTGAATAATTCAGGGTCCCCACTATAAATACCGGGACCGTAACAAATCTTTGTGTAAGAAAGTTTAAAAATAACCTAATATATATACTTAGTTAAAAAGTTTTATTCGGAGTTATAATCAAGCAATGCCTTATGATATAGATAGAAAAGTAGTAAGAAATTACGAGTAATGTTTGCTGTGTAGCGTCGGCGTAAGACAATCCACCACCCCATATCGTCCCTTGGATAATAATAATGTCTTCCAGATTGAATTTCGGTCACGTGGGCTAGTCTCAACGGAGATTAGCCATCTGCGATTTGTCCCGTGGTGTCGTAAGAGGTGACTACAAAAAATGCCAGGATAATCTTGTCTTCTGATAGGCGGTGGTATAACTATCTCGTTTACGCCACACGTAAAATACCCAGACCAGTAATGGTGAACAACCAATCTGCTCACCAAGCTTTCATAATTAAATTGCCATATTACCACGGAGAGTGTTCATGCCTAGTAGTGGCTTTGAACGAGCTGATGACGATGGTTGGTGGTCATGGTGGTTGGTCATGGCTGCTGGATGCGGTGGCCCATATACATCAACATCCTCTATTAATTATAAAAATGCAGAAGCGTTGTTATTCCTAAGTACCAAGACGGAATGCTTCGTTTTCAGTAAAAAGGGTCTCCGGATCTCTACACTCACCATATGAAACACAATAGCATTAAAATGTTAATTATGTTGTCGTAAATGCGTGGTTCATAATAATAATACAAGTCGCGGGTTCTAATTTCTAATTTTATCAGAAACAATATTAGTTACAACCCTCATATTGAGTGCCACATAATGTTAGACATATACCTTTTATTTCCAAGAGGGTCAATTCAAAGTCAATGTATACAAAACCAAATGTATAGACGCAAATATAAATATGTAAAAAAAAATCAATCAAAATGCTAGTTCTTGGATTTTTTGTATTGTGTCTAAAGCGAGAAAAATTCCTTACGTATTACAAGGCAATGTGGGTTATGACAACCTTGCACATACTGAAACCAGTGCCGGGCATTCCGCATAGAAACCTGCGTTAAATACGTGCCCTCAAGAAGGAAAAAGTTCGCATATCTATGCGGAAATTCTGTTAAACATCAAGAAAACTACTTTATTACGTTTCAAATAGTTACGAGTTAAAAACTCTAGAAACTCTTATCATTTATGTTAACCTCAAATAACGCATTGATGAAAGGCTTGGATTTTCTAGGAAAAACAAAACAAAATTTTTAATAAATAATTTCTTTGTATTTTTCTTTAAACATCTGTATTTAGCGAGTAATTGTTAAGCAGGAAGTTTAAAACTTGTGCAAACAAAAGCTTTTCGTCTCTTTATTTAAATCTTTCTGGGAATCTAATTTTCAGTTTTCGCATTAAAAAGGTTTCTTTATAAATGTAACGGTAATAACAAAAGTGTATTTGATTTTGGAACCCCTAGAGTTACCTACAACCTACATCTATGTAAGATTAAGAAGCGAATGCCACTTTGCTATCCCTGAGGTGTAAAATGGAATGCTCGTTACCAATAAACGGGTCTCCACTTCTAGTTACTCAGTTATAAAACACATCAGAACTGTGCTCCTCTTTTATTAGTTTTTTTTTTAAATAAAATTGTACTGATAAGCATTCAATTAGATATACAATTAGATAAAATATACAGTTTCAAGTGCATTGTGGCATGTTGCATGCATATTAGGTATATATAATGGGAAAAATTTGTCAACACATTTGTTACGTTTTAAAATTGCTTGCATTATTCTTAAAGCAAGGATTTCTACCTTCATTTTATATGAGTTTGTATTAGAAAAGAATACCTATATAGGTATTCTTTTCTAATAAATTTAGTACTCTCTAGGCAATTAGTACGTGGTAGGAATTCATTAAGAGATAAAGTTTTTGGAAGGGCAGTGAAATAATAAATTACAAACTTATCTAACTTGTGAATTTAATCACGCTAAAGTGTAGGCGTATATTAAACTTTACAGCGTCTCATATATCACAAGAACAAAGTGAAGATATCGACGACAATATTAGAGGCATAATTTTACACTCACATTTTATAGACTATTCTCAAAGAAATACATTGGAATAACACTGATATGCAAATGTTTGGTTGAAATGAAGCGTCTAAGATATTGCCATAATAAATACAGAGGATCAAAGCCGCCTGTAAGGAGAAATATACAGTAATATATTTACTAGATACACTTTACACTATTCGTAAAAAGTTTTACGAAAAAAAAAATGATATTAAAATTAAAATTATCTTTAGTTAAAGAAATACATTTTGAAATATAAATATTGCTATATACCAATGAATGTTACAAAATTATTTTTTTAAAAAAAACAATAGCAATCCTACTAATATTAATAATATTTTATTTTACCACTCCAGGTAAGCTTAAAATGCTTGTGTGAGGAGTGGTTTATGACAGTAGTCGAATAGCAGAATCAAACCCACGACCTTTTGGGTTCGCGGTCCGCTGTCTGCTATTAGGCTACTGTCGCTTAGATATTAAGTCATCATCCTCGAAATTTATTATTATCAAACTTTTTATAGTTTTGATCTGTTTTGACACAAGTTTGAAATACAGCCTGACCACCTACACCATATATTTCACGTGCACCCCTAAAACACATCGTCTTTACTCGTCCAAGGAACACTTCGTCTATATAAAAAAAAATTAAAGTAATGTGATTCTGAATACCTTTTTATCACTTGCTTATAATTCACATCAGAATTTTAACTTCATTTATCATTTTCACTTTTGGTTGCTGCAAAAAGTGAGTAGGCAAGTAATAAATAGGTTTTTCTACGTGGCTAGAATGATAAATATTTAAGAGCTAAAAATATTTTTACTTTTCTCACAAGTTAAAATCTCTTTCTTATATAACTTCGTACATAATATTTTACATATTATACACCTATAAACAATATTCAATAAATAAATTTTTTTTCAATACTCCTGAGACTTATATATAAAAACAAGAATAAAGAAATAAATATCAATTTTATTTTCATAAAATTTCTTTGCATTCATTTATGCATTAAAAAGGAGTGGCCTTCCTGTTCTTCCAGTATAAAGCCATAACCAGATAATCGGTCTTTCGTGTACCAAAAATGATTAATTTTATTAGTCACGCATCCGCCTAACAGATTTGCGATTGTAATACAGTGACCTATTTAAGAAAATATTTTTACGTAAATCCACGCCGCAGCTGTATTATATTTTTGTATACTTATAGGCCGGCTCAACCGGGAGAGGACCACACTCTCACAGGGTATCAGCGTGAAATAACATATAAATGCAGTTCTGTTTCGTATGGTGAGTTTAGAGAATCGGACACCCTATAACTGGAAATGTGGCATCCCACCTTAGCCCTCAGGGGGTGCAATGCATCTGCATTTTGATTCTTATTCGAGGATAGTAGACGTCTAAGGGGCATAGTATCCCCTTACCATAAGATGGGCTGTGTGCTCGTTTGTCACCCTTATACTATAAAAAAATCTTTATTTAATTCGACCTGCTAATGTAACAAAGATAAATTAAGCCCTGAGTGTGGAAAGTTTCGATGGGCTTATTTTTCAGCTACCTCTACCTTAGTTTCTACAGCTATTGAGCCAAGTAATTGCAACACTGAAACTTGATACGCTTACAGTGTGGTATATGGTGATGTAAAAGAATCCACCATCCCATGGCTATCAAATAGACTTCTGATAAATGGCAGTATAATTTTCATGTTGAAATCAGACGTAAAACACCCAGACTAGCTAGACTATCAAAGGTTTAAGACGTCGAATGTCAATCTGCCTATCTTGCGTGACACTTATGGTAAACCCTGCCTTAATTGGGAGATGCCCATATCAAACTGTGGACTTTTACTGACTAACGAAGAAAAAGAAGAAGAGGACTTGACACAAATGTTAATAATTTCTCAAATTTCTGAACTAAAATTTAACTGAAATTTCCTTTCGCAAGTAGTTAAAATGCTGTGATGAAACTGAAGAATATTGATCCACCTGCTGGTAAGTGGTAATGCGACCGAAGATGGCTAAGAATATTAACTTATCTCATTAAAATCCTTGCGTGGACGACACCAATACTATAATCGGATGAAAAGGCATATCATCATCATCATCATCATCATTACAGCCTTTCATAAGTCCACTGCTGAACATAGGCCTCCCCCAAGGAATGCCACACAGCACGGTCCTGAGCCACCTGCATCCATCGACTTCCTGCATGTCTTACCAGGTCGTCACTCCATGTCGTGGGGGGTCGCCCTACACTTCGCCTACCGGTACGAGGCTGCCACTCAAGAACCTTTCTTCCCCATCGGTTGTCGTTTCTTCGAGCTATATGGCCAGCCCACTGCCACTTCAGCTTACTAATCCGTTGGGCTACTCTGGTTCTACTGCGGATATCCTCATTTCTAAGTTTATCACGCAGAGAAATTCCGAGCATAGCCCTCTCCATAGCTCGCTGAAGGACCTTGAGCTTCCTCATACGGCCAGCAGTGAAGTACCACGTCTCAGATCCGTAAGTCATCACTGGCAACACGCACTGATTGTATAATTTCGTTTTAATGTTTTGAGGAATTTCTGTATGTGTCGTAGTTTCCCGAACGCTGCCCAGCCGAGTTGAATCCATTCGAGTGACCTCTCAGTCGAAGTTGGACTTACCTAGTCGGACTATTTATCCCAGGTAAACATACTCGTCAACAACTTCCGCTCGCGACTAATGCTGCTCAGGGCAAGCGGAGCAATACAACCAAGGTGACCCTGTCACGCTATCCGTGAATTTTTGCAACATCAGGGGACTTTATTCCAACCTTAACGCTGTCCAGTACCATCTAGAGACGGCGAAGCCGGCCTTGCTCTTTTTAACCGAGACTCAGGTGTCCTCTCCGGCTGATACTTCATATCTCTCCTACCCGGGGTACAAATTGGAACACTCCTTTGTGCCCCGGGCTGGAGTTTGCGTATACGTCAGAGAGGACATCTGTTTTCGACGCCTCGGCAGTCTTGAAGGTACGGACCTGTCCATCCTATGGCTACGCGTAGACAGCGACGACCATCCCCGGGTCTACAGGTGCCTCTATAGGTCCCATACCGGTAATGCCGACACAGACCGACTCATCGACCACGTCCAAATGGCTGCAGACTCCGTGCTACAATAGGTCCCATCTGCAGAGATCGTGATACTCGGTGATTTTAACGCCCAGCACGCTGAATGGCTTGGTTATCGTTTAACCGATCATGCGGGAAGATCTGTCTATGACTTTACTTTGGCATATGGTCTAACACAACAGGTTACTTCGCCTACGCGGATCCCAGATGTGGAAGACCATGTACCTTCCCTGTTGGAACTTCTGCTGACCTCTCATCCGGACGGATATCAGGTCTCCGTCGATGCCCCTCTGGTCTCTTCTGCCCATTGTCTGATTCGGAGTACGGTGCCACTCACGCTCCAATCGCAGTTGCGATCTGCAGCTTGCCGCCGTGTTTGGCACTATAGGTCAGCTGATTGGGACGGAATGCAATCTTTTTTTGCATCCTAACCTCTTGGGCGGGTTTGCTTCTCGCCGGAAGATATACGCCCAGCGTTGTTGCCGATTCTGTTGCTGATGTGGTACTTCAGGGTATGGAACTTTTTATTCCATCCTCTGTGGTGCCTATCGGAGGCAGATCCCAGTCATGGTTTGGTCGCTCCTGTAAAAAAGCATCACGCTATAAGCAGGCTGACGCGGGATATAAACACCAGCGCACTTAAAAAGAAGTATAATTCCGCCTCCAGATCCTTCAAAAGTGTCATTGCCAAGGCAAGGTCTGAGCACAATGGCAGAATTGTCGAGAAGCTAGTTCGCCTTCCTTCGGGAACCCGTGCATTCTGGTCTCTCGCCAAGGCTGTCCAAGGGAACTTATGTCAGCCATCTCTTCCATCTCTGCACAGAGAGGACGACTCACTGGCCCATGCCGCAACGGAGAAAGCCGACCTGTTGAGCTCTCTTTTTGCGTCCAACTCGACTCAAGATGACGGGGGGAACACACCGTCGACCATCCCGCGATGTGAGTGCTCCATGCCGGATGTGCGGTTCTCACAGCGCTCGATTCGCAAAGCACTCTTCTCCCTGGACGTCAGCAAGTCGAGTGGACCCGATGGAGTCCCTCCCACTGTGCTGAAGACGTGTGCTCCGGAGTCGGCACCGGTTTTAACGCGTCTTTTCCGGTACTCCTACTCCCAAGGCGTAGTCCCGAATTCATGGAAGACAGCTTTGGTCCACCCGATCCCTAAAAAAGGCGACCGCTCAGACCTGTCCAACTACAGGTCTATTGCCATCACCTCCTTCTTCTCCAAAATAATGGAATCCATTATAAACAGCCAGCTCATGAGGTACCTTGAGGATCACCAGCTGATTAGTGACCGCCAGTACGGTTTTCGTCGAGGTCGATCAGCTGGTGATCTTCTAGTCTATCTGACTCACAGATGGGCGTAGGCAGTAGAGTCCAAGGGGGAGGCATTGGCCGTAAGTTTGGACATAGCGAAGGCCTTCGATCGGGTTTGGCACAAAGCGCTTCTTTCGAAGCTTCCTTCCTATGGGCTTCCCGAGAAATTGTGCAAATGGGTCACCAGTTTCCTTGCTGATCGGAGCATCAAGGTCGTAGTAGACGGTGCATGCTCTGATTTCAAGCCTAACAACGCTGGTGTTCCACAAGGTTGCGTGCTATCACCAACGCTGTCTCTCCTGCATATCAATGATATGTTGCTAACTGGTAGCATTCATTGCTATGCAGACGACAGCACTGGTGATGCCTTATATAAATACTGGGCGGTATATAAATACCGGCCGTGCCAATATTTCTCGGGAAAACGTCGCTGAGTACCGGGACAAACTTGTGTCTGAAGTCGAGTCTTTGCTTAACAAAGTCTCGGTTTGTGGCCGACTAAATCTGGTCCAGTTCATTCCCCAGAAGACACAAGTTTGCGCATCCAGCGCAGAGCGTCTCGAATCGTCGACGACCAAGTCCTTTCCGATCGGCTCGACTCATTGGCACTGCGAAGAGATGTTGCATCTCTTAGCATTTTCTTTCGCATTTACCATGGGGAGTGCTCTGAGGAATTGTTCGGATTAATCCCAGCCGCCAAATTTCACGAACGCACATCGCAGCAGAACTCCCGATACCATCCACACCATCTGGATGATTGGCGGTCCACCACTGTGCGATTTAGAAGATGTTTTCTTCCTCGCACAACTTCCTTGTGGAATAGTTTACCACCAGCGATTTTTCCGGACCGATACGACTTAGGGACCTTCAAGAAAAGAGCCTACTCCTTTTTAAAAGGCCGGCAACGCATCTGCAATTCCCCTGGTGTTGCGGTTGTTCATGGGCGGCGGTAGTCACTTACCATCAGGTGAGCCGCATGCTCGTTTGCCCCCTCTCCTATAAAAAAAAATAAAAAAAAATGCAGCCTTGTGGAACCCTACTATAAATGGGCTTGCAGTCGGAGCATGCCAGAAAACTGGTGATCCAATTACTGAATTTCTTGGGAACCAAATGGGAAGGAAGCTTCGAAAGAAGCACTTTGTGCCAAACTTGATCGAAGGCCTTTGATATGTCAAAACTCTTGGACTCTACTGCATCCATCATCTTGGGAGTCAGGTACACTAAAAGATCACCAGCTGAGTGAGCGCTGCGAAATCAGTAATGGCGGTTACTAATCAGCTGGTGGACCTCAAGGTACATAAGCGGCTTGAAGTTTATAATGGTTTCCATGATTTTGGAGGACAAGGAGGTAGTAGGTCTGTAGCTGAACTGTCGCTATTTTCAGGTATCAGGTACACTAAAGCTATCTCCATGAGTTCGCGACTACCCCTACGCCTAGTAGGACATGTCTTTAGTACAATATGAAGTACTTCATCAGGTTTACCCGACTTGTTAACATTCAGAGAGAGGAGTGCTTTGCGCACTGAGCACTTACACTGCAGAATGGTCAGCAGTGTGTTCCTCCCGTCACTGAGAGTCGAGTTGGATGCAAAAAGAGAGCCTAACAGATCGGCTTTCTCCTTTGCGGCATGGGCCAATGAATCGTCCTCCCTGTGCAGAGATGAAAAAGATGGCTGACAGAAGTTCCCGTGTACAGCCTTGGCGAGAGACTAGAATTATCTACGACATGGGAATAATATCTCGCCAATTCAGGAGATTTAAGCACGAATTAGTGCACTGCTTTGCGTTAGCAATGACTCTTTTGTAGGACCTAGAAGCGGAACTTTCTTAATTTTACTATACTTCTTATATTTTATTTAACTTTTTTTCTTCTTGATGTTTACATCCTGGAACACCGACACGTCAGCCCAGGCCCAGTAGCACTCCTGCTTATGACAAGATGCAATTTTAAATGAACTATCAAATCATAGCTGGAATCTACCTCCGAGGGGCACTACAGATGATGAAATAAAAAAGTACATTCCCTGAAGTTACATATCAGCGACAAAATCAGCAAATACGTTGGAATCATCCGGTGAGAAGCAACTTCGAGATACTTCAAAATTATCAAATATTTTTCTTAGAATGACACGACATTTTAATGTTCAGAAACATTTTGTATTTGTAAGGAGTCCTGCAAAGAAAAACAAAATTATGTTATCATCAAAATAAAAGTTAATTATATTAACTAATCCTTGGTAGGTACATAGTCTTCTAACGAGGTACTTGGGACTAATACCGGCATTAATTAAAGCTAAGTCTATTAATTTCGAAAAACGCAGGTCCTTTCGCAGTTGTAAAATATGAATAACTCAAACATTAGCACACAACTGAAGAATATTATGTAACACTTAAATGAAAATAATTACCGCTTCTCTAGAGCAAGCGGCGGTCATTGGGACGCGCGGTCACACACCTATTCACCAAGCGTCAGCTTGTAGCACGGTCATTCAATTTTTTGTTCCTAACGACCACTTCAATATTAAATCACAACCTAGCTGCACGACAGTTCAAGATTAACGTGGAAGGCTCAACTGACTTTTTAGTAAATAAATATTCCTGGAAGAGATATCTTAACGCAAAAATATATTAGAAAACGGCAGGTCCCATTCATCTAAGCGACAAAATTACAGGAAGGAAAATATCACTAAACGACATCTTTTTGTTAATCAGACCTGGTAAAAAATATCTAAATGACAAATAGCTAATACTAAGGATAGGTAAAAAGGTACGAGGTTGCAAAAAAATAAAATTTTTACATAGGAAAAGATAGCCAAATAAACGTTTATTTTTCAAAAGGTCAGAAAAAAGTAACTTAATACAAAAATAATTTATATCAAAAACAGGATAAATTTACTAAGTAGAAATACGGTAGATTGAAAATTGTCCTAAACGCAATATTTTTTTAAATGACGAATATTATCGTCGGTTAATCGCCGAAAACTACAAAAAATCCTCAAATTTTAAAATAACTAAACGACATTAAATTCATCGTAGATAACTCAATATCGACCAAAGTGTCGCTTGGTAACTTTAACCTTTCCAGCGTTGATATATATATATAGGTATATAAAATAAATATAATATTTTGCCATACGCATTTCGAACGACGTAACTAAGTTCCATCTAGTAATGCAACGGAGAAGGAGGTATTAAATTAAATTAGGATTGGGCCTAAGTTCGAAACTGCCATACTAACTATTTTAAGGTCACCAATAGGCATCTTAGCACACTTTTCTGTTTAGGCAAAAGCTGCTGGGTGACAGTATGAAACAAAAACATAACAGCCCATATATAGCAGCAATAACTGCCATATATGGGTGGTCCTCAACTGGTCTAAGTAGGTTGTCACTCTGTCAGTGACGACCTACTAAAAGATTCAGGAAGTAGATGCAGGTAGGTCAGAACCCTTAGGCCATGCTTGGCGGATTCCTTTGTTCAGCAATGGAGTTCTGAAGGGCTACAATGATGATGAAATGAGAAATATATATTACAATAAATACGTTCTAGACTAAGTAACGTAACGTAACGTAAGTAAGTTTTATTTCCCAATTTTCATACACAGTCCACATTAGGGAAATAATTTACAATTTACAATTTTTATTATGATTCATGCAATTTTGTTTCCTTTCATCATCATTCATCATCATTACAGCCCTTCACAAGTCCACTGCTGAACATAGGCCTCCCCCACAGAATGCCACAAAGCACGGTCCTGAGCCACCTGCATCCATCGACTTCCTGCATGTCTTACCAGGTCGTCACTCCATCTCGTGGGGGGACGCCCTACACTTCGCCTACCGGTACGAGGCTGCCACTCAAGAACCTTTCTTCCCCATCGGTTGTCGGTTCTTCGAGCTATATGGCCGGCCCACTGCCACTTCAGCTTACTAATCCGTTGGGCTATGTCGGTTACTCTGGTTCTACTGCGGATATCCTCATTCCTAAGTTTATCACGCAGAGAAACTCCGAGCATAGCCGTCTCCATAGCTCGCTGAGCGACCTTGAGCTTCCTCATACGGCCAGCAGTGAAGGACCACGTCTCAGTTCCGTAAGTCATCACTGGCAACACGCACCGGTTGTACAATTTCGTTTTCAGGTTTTGAGGTATGTCTGACGAGAAGATGTGTCGTAGCTTCCCGAACGCTGCCCAGCCGAGTTGAATCCGTCGATTGACCTCTCGGTCGAAGTTGGACTTACCTAGTCGGACTATTTGTACCAGGTAAACATACTCGTCAACAACTTCGAGCTTAGTGCTCCCAACAACTACCGGCATAGGTGTGACATGGACACTGAACATGATCTTTGTTTTGTCCATGTTCATCTTAAGACCTATCCGTTGGGAAACACTATCGAGGTCATTGAGCATAGTGCTTAGGTCCTCCAGCGATTCTGCCATAAGGACTATATCGTCGGCAAATCGAAGGCAGTATATGTCAAAATTTTTCACTGTCAAAAGCTACGTATATTTATATTATTTTATTTTGTTATTTGGAGGCCAATTCTGGCTTACAAATTTCAACAAAAAGATCAGAAAATATATAAGAGAGTTGTTATAATAATAATTTTTTCATTTCAGTCATAATACTAATTAATAAAGAAAAATATTTCTGCTGCGCCGTTGACAACTGTCAAAGCGTAACGACTATACATACAATGTTTATAAATATGGAATAAATCCAGGGAAGTAATGTAATAATATTTCATTTATAGAGTAAAGTGCTTTTATTTAGGCCGTAAATGATTGTTTCAGGGAAAGATGCGGGGTACAGCACGTTTCAAGTTAATATGAATATGCAATATAAAGACTTTTGAGTGATGTAGAGATCTGTTTAGATTTTTTAATGAATATCTCTGCTCCTCTACATTCACAGCCGGATTTCCTACAGTGTCAAAATTGTGCTGACGGTAGGCTGTTTAAAGGTAAAAGGGGATTAAATATTCATATTAAACGATGCCATAGTAAAAGTATTTCTTCTTCACAGCCTGCCGTAGAAATTCATAACTTTTTTAGCAATTCCTCTATTGACACAAATGTTTCCCTTCGTTCGGAGCAAATTTACAATTATTATCGTAATGTACCAGTGGTTAAAAGAATTCCTAGAGGTGCGAGGATGCAGCTTGCTAAAGCATTGTCATGTACTATTCAAAATTGTTTCACTAATAGTGAAAATAGTTGGCAAAAATTATTTACTTTCGCGTATTCCCATTTTCATTTTGATAAAACAATAAATAAATCAATTACGTCTCAACTAAAAGAGACATCTTTTCAAAATTTAGATTACCCAATTAATACTGATTTATCTCGACCACGTCCTAAATTTGATTTAAAAAAAGTAGTTGAGTCGAAAGTAATGGATGGCGACTTAAAAAATGCATCCCGTATTTTATTCTCAGACGACATCCTGGCTCCTCGTAATGTCGAAACTCTTGAAAGCCTTTGTCAAAAGCATCCTTCGGTCACACCGTCTCAGGGTTTACTGCTGCCTCCCAAGACTTCTATGCAACCTTAACAAATTTCGGAAAAAGACACTTTAGAAGCAATTATGTCATTTTCAAATGGCTCTGCTGGCGGCATTGACGGAATTACGCCTCAACATCTTAAAGATCTTGTAAGCGCTTCTGCCGGTGACGCCGGCGGAGTACTTCTTAAAGACATTACAAAATTATTTAACTTAATGCTTTCTGGTAATGTTAATCCAAATTTCATTCCATTCTTATATGGAGCAAGATTATGTGCCTTCAAAAAAAGGATAACGGTATCCGTCCTATTGCCGTTGGTTCCACATTTCGACGCTTAACTTCAAAATTAGCTTGCAGGTACATAATCTCTAACCTTAAGACCAAATTTCAGCCTACTCAACTAGGTTTTGGCACTAGAGGTGGCTGTGAGGCGGCGGTACATTCAGTGCGTACATTTTTAACAAACTCTAATGCAGATGTTCTTGTGAAGGTTGACCTAAGGAATGCTTTTAACTCTATCGATAGGGTAACCTTGGTGAAAGAAGTGGCTAACAATACCCCCGAAATTTATCATTACGTTTGGCAATGTTATAGTCAAAATACTAACTTGTTTTACGAAAACCATGTTATAGATTCTGCTGTTGGTGTTCAGCAGGGTGACCCTCTGGGTCCAGCACTTTTCAGTTTGGGAATTCAACCCTTTATTTCAAATTTGAAATCCAAGCTGAATGTCTGGTACCTAGACGACGGTACACTGGGAGGTAGAGCAGATGACTTCCTCAGCGATCTTACTCATATTTTTCGAAATTTTAAAAATATTGGCCTTGAACCAAATAGCAATAAATGTGAAATATTTTTTTCCAATAATTTATCTACTTCTCATAGAGACAATTTAATTCAAAATTTTAATCATATTTGTCCAGGAATAAAAACTGTTTATACGGAATCACTATACCTGCTAGGTGCCCCGTTGTTTTTCGATAGTATTAAACCTGTTTTAAAAACAAAATTTGATCAGTTTTTAAACCACGTTGATAAATTGTATAAATTAAACCCCCACATAGCTCTTACTATTTTAAAATATTGTCTTCTTGTACCTAGATTTACATACTTACTCCGCTCGAGTCCAGTCTGGAAATGTTCGGATATTTTACAAGATATTGATAATAATCTTAAAATTGCTATAGAAAAAATTCTAAATTTAACTTTAAATACGACAGCCTGGGCTCAAGCTACTTTACCTATAAAATTTGGTGGCATTGGTGTGAGAAATCTTTCTAGCGTTGCATTGCCTGCTTTCCTTGCTTCCGTGCATAGTGTCAGTGACTTATGTAACATAATTTTAAATAATAAAGTAGACCTATGCTTTGCTACGGAGGCAGGGCAGACATGGCAAACGCTCTGTTCTGGTGAAAATATTCCACTGGAAGTTAACCAACAAAAACAGTGGGATATTCCTTTAGTACAGGGCGTGCAGAAGGATTTGTTTCATAATTTCCATAGTGACCAAGATAAGGCACGCTTTCTAGCTGTTTCGACTAAGGAATCTAGTCACTGGTTACACGCTTTACCATCAAGTAATCTCGTCACATTACTTGATAGGGAAAGCTTGCGTATTGCCGTAGGAATCCGACTAGGAGCGGCGATTTGTCAACCCCATCAGTGCCCCTGTGGTAGCAGCGTCGACAAGTTTGGACTCCACGGACTTTCATGTAAGAAAAGCGCTGGTAGGTTTTCACGACACAGTTCTTTGAACGATGTCATCCGAAGGGCTCTTGCCTCTATAAATGTTCCCTCGGTTTTAGAGCCTTGTGGAATATTTAGAGACGATGGCAAGAGACCCGACGGTATGACATTGGTCCCTTGGGAGAGAGGTAAAGCCCTAGTGTGGGATGCTACTTGCGTAGACACTCTGGCGGCCTCTCATCTCAGGGGTACCTCGTTTAAAGCCGGGGCGGCATCAGAGGCAGCTGAGCTGAGTAAGTGGCGCAAATATGAGTCTCTGAGAGATGACTACATATTTGTGCCATTTGCTGTAGAGACTATCGGTCCGTGGGGTCCACGTGCAGTGAAGTTCCTAAAGGAACTCCATCCGCGGCTGGTCGTTGCTGCTGGTGATAAGAGGGCTGGTTCTTTCCTCGCTCAAAGACTAAGTATAGCCATCCAGCGGGGAAACGCAGCCAGCGTTCTTGGCACGATACCGCGGGGAGTAGGACTATATGATAATTAAGTTTCTAGTTTTAGTTTTTTTTTATTATCATTGTTTTTAATATTGTAGATAAAATTAAGTACTCGTATTATGTAAAATTGTAAATAAAGATGAATTGTTTAATAGTTTAATTCGCCCATAAAAAAAAAATCGAAGGTGAGTGATGTACTCGCCATTGATGTTGATACCGTATCCTTTCCAGTCCAGAAGCTTGAAAACGTCTTCCAATGCAGCGTTGAAGAGTTTCGGGGATATGACGTCACCCTGTCTTACACCTCTCTGCAATTGGATAGGTTTCGTACTCTGATTCTGTACTCGGATAGCCATCGTAGCCCTACTGTACAAGCACTTCAACACTTCGATATACCGACAGTCAACTTGGCACCGCTGAAGGGACTGCAGCACCGCCCAAATTTTGACGGAATCAAAGGCTTTCTCATAGTCCACATACGCCAGACATTGTTTCCTTTACTCAATGTTTTTTTTAAGTTTTTTTTAAATAGGATAAGTGTGACAAACTGCTCGTTTGTCACACTTATCCTATTTATATATTATTACAGTCCACCTGATGGTAAGTGGTTGCTGCGTTGTCACCCGTGAGGACTAAGATGGAATGCCTCATTTCCAGTAAAAAGGGCCTCCGGCCACCTGCACTCACCAAGCGAAACGCAGAGGTAAACCTCTACTTCACGCTGGTTTTCTATGAGGTCGTGTTACCACCCCGGTTCGAGCCGGCACTGTTATAGTGGTATGGTCTTTTATTATGAGTTTGTTGTATTTTATGTAAGCCACGTTCCCTTTCTCTATTTCGTGTTGTAGTTGACCTTTAAGATTTTTTTCTAATTTTTAATACTATTTCTGGATATTCTTCTGTTACGTAGATGTTCGACCCCTTAAGCTGTTTTTTATTTTGCAATATTTTAATTTTTTCCTAGCGTAGATACAGCTACAGCAACAGGTCTGATATTAATTCAAGTGCAAAGCCTTGTATATCAATTTTAATTTGATTTTTTAATATATGCATAACCTTTTCTTGCAAATCAAAATATGTTAATTCTCCTTCCTCAACTCCAAAAAATACTAAATTTCTTTGTTTGTTTATTTTTTCAAGTGCGAGTATTCTTTTTACTTGATCTAAAATTTGTGCTTGTAAAATATCGTATTTGTTGCTCAGTTCTTGGAATTTTTCATTTATATTTAAATTAATTCTTAAAGTCATTGTTTCTTCTAATTGAGAAAACTGTGATTCTATTGAACTTAATTTTTTACTAAAATCTGTTTTCATTTCTCTTATAAATTTTTGCAGATCCTCCATTGTATCTTTATTATTATGTTTGTTATAAGAGCAATTCGCGACTTCTAGTGTCAAACAAAAGGTTATTGTGAAATTAGTAATAGACGGGTGTCAATTATTCAATACGGTTTTGAACTTGAGAGATAGTATTAATTTATACCGCTAAATACGATGTATTTATTTATTTTCACTTTCTTTAATTTAGTAATTATTGTGAATAACAGTCAGATAATTTTATTAATATATTGTATTTTACAACATTTTTCTTGTTCTTCTAATATAAGCAATTTGCCTTATTATTATTATTATATATTTTCTTCACTCACCGTCATTTCCGTCAGTAGATTGTTGAATATTACACTTTTGTCACTTTAAGTATCTAATACATATTTTGTCATAACTCTGTTTTAGCCTTATCTCGCTATCTCTCTTATAACTTTCACATTCATTGTACACTTGAAGAATGAAGATTTCTTTTCTTTATTTAGTGAAGCCGCACATTTTGATTACCGTCACAACATCTTTAATTTAGTCTTTTTTCAATGTTTTTGTTCACTATAATATGGAAATTGTTATGTCATCACACTAACTTTTTAACTTTGTATAATTATTACCACTTTACTAGTCTTTTTACACTCTCAAGATATTTAAAATTGCTTTCTTTAGCAGAAGTAGTACTGTACGTTGCGTAGTCGCGCCCCGTGACCTGCATTACTGCTGCATACTTGCTCAAATTTGCACTTGAAACTCTTAAGTCTATTTTGTAGATATACCTTATTTAAAATAAAATAGAAATAATTAACATAACCTTTCTATTTACTTAACCGTGAAGTGTGTGGTGGTGGTGCAACAACATCCAGTAATTATCCCTTACCACATCGTATGCGGGTGTCGTAAGAGGCGTCAGAGGAAAAGGAAAAATATATCCTCTCTATTAAGACGCTTTTGAACCGCAGTAGATTTTTATGGGATGTAATGGATGGTTCAATCTACTATGTGGTATCACCATTATACATGCAGGTTTTATCACAATGTGTGATGTAAAGCATAGAGCAGTATAATTTTTTGTGCTGACGTGACACACCAATGTTCCGGGAAGTCTGCAGTTCGTGATCATATACTAGACGGCATATGCCTTTACATTAGATTTGATAAACAACAAATTCTCGCGAAAGAACATCGATTCCTGCTAAGGATGATACGTGAGGCTATTGAAATTAAAAAAACATCCTAATTTCAATAGAAATAGAGGCTGGATACTACCACTTGCTTGGGATCCTGTAATTGATAAAATTAAAACTAAACCCAAGAATACCACTGCAAGAGTTCAAGACACAGTAAGTTCATTCTGCGTAGATCGGACCAAAATTAATAAATAAAAAAGCTGAAGGTACTCCGGATTAACACTGACATCGGGACGTCAATTTCCTCATTCCCCCGTGCTATTACCACTCTGATGTTACCATTAGTCCATGAGTTAATAATCAATATAAAAATTATTTTTAGAACATACTATCGAATATTACCAGAGATCAATATCAGTTTACCAGAAGAGCATTATTGCAATGTCTTACTATTATAAAACCCCATTTTAAAGAAAACCATCGTAATATGTATGTACGTAACCATAGTATGCTGCTGAATTTCGTATGGTGAATAATGAGAAGCGAAGATTCGCTTTCTTAGTGCCAATAGCATCTTAGTTCTTACGGGTGACAATACAACTGCATTTTGATTCTTAATCGAAAATTGGTGTAGTTTTCTATGGACCACATCATGCAGTTACTCATTATAATTAATTTAGTCAATAATTAATTTTAATAAATATATTAAAAAATATACCATTCATACACCTACGTTGTGACGGTGTAAGAATATCCACTACACTATATCATCCCGCGAGTATCGTAAGATACAACAGAACAAACCAGAAGATTGGCAGCAATATCTTCTTAATAACAACCAGAACATACTAACTGCTGTTGCTAACCCTATAGTAGTAGTAACTATAGTAAATATTCCCCTTAAGAGGAAATCCCCTTATGAGAATCTATGGGGAAGCCTATGTTCATTAGCGATAATGATGACGGTATTAAAATTATGGGTGCATTACGCTTTATGTCGTAAAATGAAAACTATATTTTAATGATGTAGTAAAAAAGTAAAAGCCGACTTCAAATATCATCATTACAGTCCATCATAAGCCCACTGCTGAACATAGGCCTCCCCCAAGTAATTGGGGAGTATATTGCCATAGTTGCCATGCTTGGCGAGCGGGTTGGCGACCGCAGTTTTTGTTATTGTTGTTTTAGAAGATGCTGCTGCCCATCTTCTGCCTCAGTTTTCCTCTGTCGCCTCTTAAGACACTCACGGGTAGATATGGGGTAGTAGGTATTCAAATAACTAAAAAGAATAAAATTATTTTAATTTATGGAGCCGGTGTTACGATATCGAATATATAAGGATTAAAGCTCCGACTTTAGAATGTGAATTTAGCTTAATATTTTTGTTTTTGTTTTGAAGTCGGCTTTTGCTATTTGTTGAAAATTTATTTTTTATATTTTTGAGTAGACTAAGGAATATTACAATTACAATGTCATTTTAATAGTTACATTAAAAAACGTATCACCTATTTTACCACCTTATATGCTATTTAATAAAGTAAGAGTCATCAAAATCGGTTCACAAACGACGTAGATATCGCGTAAAATACAAAAAAAAGGAAAAGAATATAAAAACATACAGGCGAATTGTAAGCCTTCTCCTTTTTTGCAGTCGGCTAAAAAGTTATTTTAATTAACAGGCTTAGAATAAATTCTCATTACGCACCTACAGAATTGTAAGGGTACCATTTGAAATATTTAAATAATGACCTGAAATATAGCATAAAGACCCAGTGTTGTTTTTCACAAAGGGTTTCGGTGCGGCATGGTCGAAATAGTGAGAAATGATAAATGTATGTAACTAAATACGAATTTCTGTTATAGTTTAATTGAATTCTTCTATTTTATCAAAAGCATACAAATTATTTCCAGGGTCTGTACGATTTTATCTCGTATTGCACAATCATTCTTTAAATCCACTGTTCAACGAGCACAAAGAAGTTGGCTTGGAAGTATGACTGGTCAAATTAATGAATAGGTGCACATAATTGCTCACTAAATGCTCAATTCAAATCTGCAATTGCTCACATTATTAATTTATTATTTATATAGTTATTAATAATTTAAAATACAGAGTTTTTTTTGTCTATTATACATAAAACCAATAAACTTTTTTTTAAATGAATAACTGCCCATAATTGCTCACAAAATGCTTAATTTAAATCCGCAAATGCTCACACTATTAATAAATTAATTAATAATTTAAAATACAAAATTCTTTTTACCTACACCGATCAGATTAATGAATATGCGCTAATAATTGCTCACTAAACGCTCAATTCAAATCTGCGATTGCTCACACTATTAATTAATTATTTAAATAGTTATTAATAATTTAAAATACAGATTTTTTTTGTCTATTATACTTAAAATCAATAAACATTTTTTTTAATGAATAACTGCCAATAATTGCTCACTAAATGCTCAATTCAAATCTGCAATTGCTCACACTATTAATTAATTATTTAATTAGTTATTAATAATTTAAAATACAGAATTGTTTTTGTCTATTATACTTAAAACCAATAAACCAATTTTAAAATAAATAAGTGACCATAATTGCTCACAACATGCTTAATTGAAATACGTAATTGTTCACACTATTAAATAATTATTTAATTACTTATTAAAAATTTAAAATACAAAATTGTTTTTTCCTAAACCATTCAGATTAATGAATAAGTGCTCAAAATTGCTCACTTAATGCTCAATTCAAATCCGCAATTGCTCACACCATTAATTAATTATTTAATTAGTTATTAATAATTTAAAATACAGAATTGTTTTTGTCTATTATACTTAAAACCAATAAACCAATTTTAAAATGAATAAGTGCTCATAATTGCTCACAAAATGCTTAATTAAAATCCGCAATTGTTCACACTATTAAGTAATTATTTAATTACTTATTAAAAATTTAAAATACAAAATTGTTTTTTCCTAAACCATTCAGATTAATGAATAAGTGCTCATAATTGCTCACTTAATGCTAAATTCAAATCTGCAATTGCTCACACTATTAATTAATTATTTAATTAGTTATTAATAATTTAAAATACAGAATTGTTTTGTCTATTATACTTAAAACCAATAAACCAATTTTAAAATAAATAAGTGACCATAATTGCTCACAACATGCTTAATTGAAATACGTAATTGTTCACACTATTAAATAATTATTTAATTACTTATTAAAAATTTAAAATACAAAATTGTTTTTTCCTAAACCATTCAGATTAATGAATAAGTGCTCATAATTGCTCACTTAATGCTCAATTCAAATCCGCAATTGCTCACACCATTAATTAATTATTTAATTAGTTATTAATAATTTAAAATACAGAATTGTTTTTGTCTATTATACTTAAAACCAATAAACCAATTTTAAAATGAATAAGTGCTCATAATTGCTCACAAAATGCTTAATTGAAATCCGCAATTGTTCACACTATTAAGTAATTATTTAATTACTTATTAAAAATTTAAAATACAAAATTGTTTTTTCCTAAACCATTCAGATTAATGAATAAGTGCTCATAATTGCTCACTTAATGCTCAATTCAAATCTGCAATTGCTCACACTATTAATTAATTATTTAATTAGTTATTAATAATTTAAAATACAGAATTGTTTTTGTCTATTATACTTAAAACCAATAAACCAATTTTAAAATGAATAAGTGCTCATAATTGCTCACAAAATGCTTAATTGAAATCCGCAATTGTTCACACTATTAAGTAATTATTTAATTACTTATTAAAAATTTAAAATACAAAATTGTTTTTTCCTAAACCATTCAGATTAATGAATAAGTGCTCATAATTGCTCACTTAATGCTCAATTCAAATCTGCAATTGCTCACACTATTAATTAATTATTTAATTAGTTATTAATAATTTAAAATACAGAATTGTTTTGTCTATTATACTTAAAACCAATAAACCAATTTTAAAATGAATAAGTGCGCATAATTGCTCACAATATGCTTAATTGAAATCCGCAAATGATCACACTATTAATAAATTATTTAGTTATTTATTAATAATTAAAAATACAAAATTGTTTTTTCTTACACTGATCAGATTAATGAATATGCGCTCATAATTGCTCACTAAATGCTCAATTCAAATCTGCAATTGCTCACATTATTAATTTATTATTTAAATAGTTATTAATAATTTAAAATACAGAATTTTTTTGTCTATTACTCTTAAAACCAATAAACTTTTTTTTAAACGAATAACTGCCCATAATTGCTCACAAAATACTTAATTTAAATCCGCAAATGCTCACACTATTAATAAATTATTTAATTATTTATTAATAATTTAAAATACAAAATTGTTTTTTCCTACACCGATCAAATTAATGAATATGCGCTTATAATTGCACACTAAATGCTCAATTCAAATCTGCAATTGTTCACACTATTTATTGATTATTTAAATAGTTATTAGTAATTTAATATACAGAATTTTTTTGTCTGTTATACTTAAAGTCAATAAACTTTTTTTAAATGAATAACTGCCCAGAATTGCTCACAAAATGCTTAATTTAAATCCGCAAATGCTCACACTATTACTAAATTATTTAATTATTTATTAATAATTTAAAATACAAAATTGTTTTTGTCTATTATACTTAAAACCAATAAACCCATTTTAAAATGAATAAGTGCTCATAATTGCTCACAATATGCTTAATTGAAATCCGCAAATGATCATACTATTAATAAATTATTTAATTATTTATTAAAAATTTAAAATACAAAATTGTTTTTTCCTACACCGACCAGATCAATGAATGTGCGCTCATAATTGCTCACTAAATGATCAATTCAAATCTTCAATTGCTCACAATATGAATTACATATTTAATTATTTATTAATAATTTAAAATACAAAATTGTTTTTTCCTACACCGATCAGATTAATGAATATGCGCTCATAATTGCTCACTTAATGCTCAATTTAAATCTACAATTTCTCACACAATTAATTAATTATTTAATTAGTTATAATAATTTAAAATACAGAATTGTTTTTGTCTATTATAATTAAAACCAATAAACCAATTTTAAAATAAATAAGTGCGCATAATTTCTCACAATATGCTTAATTGAAAACTGCAAATGCTCACACTATTAATAAATTATTTAATTATTTATTAATAATTTAAAATACAAAATTGTTTTTTCTTACACCGATCATATTAATGAATATGCGCTCATAATTGCTCACTAAATGCTCAATTCAAATCTGCAATTGCTCACACTAATAATTAATTTATTATTTAAATAGTTATTAATAATTTAAAATACAGAATATTTTTGTCTATAATACTTAGAACCAATAAACTTTTTTTTAAATGAATAACTGCCCATAATTGCTCACAAAATGTTTAATTTAAATCCGCAAATGCTCACACTATCAATTAATTATTTAATTAGTTATTAATAATTTAAAATACAGAATAGTTTTTGTCTATTATACTTAAAACCAGTAAACCAATTTAAAAATAAATAAGTGCCCATAATTGCTCACAACATGCTTAATTGAAATACGCAATTGTTCACACTATTAAATAATTATTTAATTACTTATTAAAAATTTAAAATACAAAATTGTTTTTTCCTAAACCATTCAGATTAATGAATAAGTGCTCATAATTGCTCACTTAATGCTAAATTCAAATCCGCAATTGCTCACACCATTAATTAATTATTTAATTAGTTATTAATAATTTAAAATACAGAATTGTTTTTGTCTATTATACTTAAAACCAATAAACCAATTTTAAAATGAATAAGTGCTCATAATTGCTCACAAAATGCTTAATTGAAATCCGCAATTGTTCACACTATTAAGTAATTATTTAATTACTTATTAAAAATTTAAAATACAAAATTGTTTTTTCCTAAACCATTCAGATTAATGAATAAGTGCTCATAATTGCTCACTTAATGCTAAATTCAAATCTGCAATTGCTCACACTATTAATTAATTATTTAATTAGTTATTAATAATTTAAAATACAGAATTGTTTTTGTCTATTATACTTAAAACCAATAAACCAATTTTAAAATGAATAAGTGCTCATAATTGCTCACAAAATGCTTAATTGAAATCCGCAATTGTTCACACTATTAAGTAATTATTTAATTACTTATTAAAAATTTAAAATACAAAATTGTTTTTTCCTAAACCATTCAGATTAATGAATAAGTGCTCATAATTGCTCACTTAATGCTCAATTCAAATCTGCAATTGCTCACACTATTAATTAATTATTTAATTAGTTATTAATAATTTAAAATACAGAATTGTTTTGTCTATTATACTTAAAACCAATAAACCAATTTTAAAATGAATAAGTGCGCATAATTGCTCACAATATGCTTAATTGAAATCCGCAAATGATCACACTATTAATAAATTATTTAGTTATTTATTAATAATTAAAAATACAAAATTGTTTTTTCTTACACTGATCAGATTAATGAATATGCGCTCATAATTGCTCACTAAATGCTCAATTCAAATCTGCAATTGCTCACATTATTAATTTATTATTTAAATAGTTATTAATAATTTAAAATACAGAATTTTTTTGTCTATTACTCTTAAAACCAATAAACTTTTTTTTAAACGAATAACTGCCCATAATTGCTCACAAAATACTTAATTT
Source organism: Parnassius mnemosyne (assembly GCA_963668995.1). Taxonomy (NCBI): domain Eukaryota; kingdom Metazoa; phylum Arthropoda; class Insecta; order Lepidoptera; family Papilionidae; genus Parnassius; species Parnassius mnemosyne. The sequence continues at coordinate 38,412,681 of CAVLGL010000024.1, read as the reverse complement.
AAATCCGCAAATGCTCACACTATTAATAAATTATTTAATTATTTATTAATAATTTAAAATACAAAATTGTTTTTTCCTACACCGATCAAATTAATGAATATGCGCTTATAATTGCACACTAAATGCTCAATTCAAATCTGCAATTGTTCACACTATTTATTGATTATTTAAATAGTTATTAGTAATTTAATATACAGAATTTTTTTGTCTGTTATACTTAAAGTCAATAAACTTTTTTTAAATGAATAACTGCCCAGAATTGCTCACAAAATGCTTAATTTAAATCCGCAAATGCTCACACTATTACTAAATTATTTAATTATTTATTAATAATTTAAAATACAAAATTGTTTTTGTCTATTATACTTAAAACCAATAAACCCATTTTAAAATGAATAAGTGCTCATAATTGCTCACAATATGCTTAATTGAAATCCGCAAATGATCATACTATTAATAAATTATTTAATTATTTATTAAAAATTTAAAATACAAAATTGTTTTTTCCTACACCGACCAGATCAATGAATGTGCGCTCATAATTGCTCACTAAATGCTCAATTCAAATCTTCAATTGCTCACAATATGAATTACTTATTTAATTATTTATTAATAATTTAAAATACAAAATTGTTTTTTCCTACACCGATCAGATTAATGAATATGCGCTCATAATTGCTCACTTAATGCTCAATTTAAATCTACAATTTCTCACACAATTAATTAATTATTTAATTAGTTATAATAATTTAAAATACAGAATTGTTTTTGTCTATTATACTTAAAACCAATAAACCAATTTTAAAATGAATAAGTGCGCATAATTTCTCACAATATGCTTAATTGAAAACTGCAAATGCTCACACTATTAATAAATTATTTAATTATTTATTAATAATTTAAAATACAAAATTGTTTTTTCTTACACCGATCATATTAATGAATATGCGCTCATAATTGCTCACTAAATGCTCAATTCAAATCTGCAATTGCTCACACTAATAATTAATTTATTATTTAAATAGTTATTAATAATTTAAAATACAGAATATTTTTGTCTATAATACTTAGAACCAATAAACTTTTTTTTAAATGAATAACTGCCCATAATTGCTCACAAAATGTTTAATTTAAATCCGCAAATGCTCACACTATCAATTAATTATTTAATTAGTTATTAATAATTTAAAATACAGAATAGTTTTTGTCTATTATACTTAAAACCAGTAAACCAATTTAAAAATAAATAAGTGCCCATAATTGCTCACAACATGCTTAATTGAAATACGCAATTGTTCACACTATTAAATAATTATTTAATTACTTATTAAAAATTTAAAATACAAAATTGTTTTTTCCTAAACCATTCAGATTAATGAATAAGTGCTCATAATTGTTCACTTAATGCTAAATTCAAATCCGCAATTGCTCACACCATTAATTAATTATTTAATTAGTTATTAATAATTTAAAATACAGAATTGTTTTTGTCTATTATACTTAAAACCAATAAACCAATTTTAAAATGAATAAGTGCTCATAATTGCTCACAAAATGCTTAATTGAAATCCGCAATTGTTCACACTATTAAGTAATTATTTAATTACTTATTAAAAATTTAAAATACAAAATTGTTTTTTCCTAAACCATTCAGATTAATGAATAAGTAGTAATAAGCTCATAATTGCTCACTTAATGCTCAATTCAAATCTGCAATTGCTCACACTATTAATTAATTATTTAATTAGTTATTAATAATTTAAAATACAGAATTGTTTTTGTCTATTATATTTAAAACCAATAAACCAATTTTAAAATGAATAAGTGCGCATAATTGCTCACAATATGCTTAATTGAAATCCGCAAATGACCACACTATTAATAAATTATTTAGTTATTTATTAATAATTAAAAATACAAAATTGTTTTTTCTTACACTGATCAGATTAATGAATATGCGCTCATAATTGCTCACTAAATGCTCAATTCAAATCTGCAATTGCTCACATTATTAATTTATTATTTAAATAGTTATTAATAATTTAAAATACAAAATTTTTTGTGTCTATTACTCTTAAAACCAATAAACTTTTTTTTAAACGAATAACTGCCCATAATTGCTCACAAAATACTTAATTTAAATCCGCAAATGCTCACACTATTAATAAATTATTTAATTATTTATTAATAATTTAAAATACAAAATTGTTTTTTCCTACACCGATCAAATTAATGAATATGCGCTTATAATTGCACACTAAATGCTCAATTCAAATCTGCAATTGTTCACACTATTTATTGATTATTTAAATAGTTATTAGTAATTTAATATACAGAATTTTTTTGTCTGTTATACTTAAAGTCAATAAACTTTTTTTAAATGAATAACTACCCAGAATTGCTCACAAAATGCTTAATTTAAATCCGCAAATGCTCACACTATTACTAAATTATTTAATTATTTATTAATAATTTAAAATACAAAATTGTTTTTGTCTATTATACTTAAAACCAATAAACCCATTTTAAAATGAATAAGTGCTTATAATTGCTCACAATATGCTTAATTGAAATCCGCAAATGATCATACTATTAATAAATTATTTAATTATTTATTAAAAATTTAAAATACAAAATTGTTTTTTCCTACACCGACCAGATTAATGAAAGTGCGCTCATAATTGCTCACCAAATGCTCAATTCAAATCTTCAATTGCTCACACTATGAATTACTTATTTAATTATTTATTAATAATTTAAAATACAAAATTGTTTTTTCCTACACCGATCAGATTAATGAATATGCGCTCATAATTGCTCACTAAATGCTCAATTCAAATCTACAATTTCTCACACTATTAATTAATTATTTAATTAGTTATTAATAATTTAAAATACAGAATTGTTTTTGTCTATTATACTTAAAACCAATAAACCAATTTTAAAATGAATAAGTGCGCATAATTTCTCACAATATGCTTAATTGAAAACTGCAAATGCTCACACTATTAATAAATTATTTAATTATTTATTAATAATTTAAAATACAAAATTGTTTTTTCTTACACCGATCATATTAATGAATATGCGCTCATAATTGCTCACTAAATGCTCAATTTAAATCTGCAATTGCTCACATTATTAATTTATTATTTAAATAGTTATTAATAATTTAAAATACGGAATATTTTTTTGGCTATTATACTTAAAACCAATAAACTTATTTTTAGACGAATAACTGCCCATAATTGCTCACAAAATGCTTAATTTTAATCCGCAAATGCTCACACTATTTATAACTTATTTAATTATTTATTAATAATTAAAAATACAAAATTGTTTTTTCCTACACCGATTAGATTATTGAATATGCGCTCATAATTACTCACTAAATGCTCAATTCACATATGCAATTGCTCACACTAATAATTAATTATTTAAATAGTTATTAATAATTTAAAATACAGAATAGTTTTTGTCTATAATACTTAAAACCAATAAACCAATTGTAAAATGAATAAGTGCTCATAATTGCTCACACAATGCTTAATTGAAATCCGCAATTGTTCACACTATTAAATAATTATTTAATTATTTATTAAAAGTTTAAAATACAAAATTGTTTTTTCCTACATCGATTAGATTATTGAATATGCGCTCATAATTGCTCACTTAATGCTCAATTCAAATCTGCAATTGCTCACACTAATAATTAATTATTTAAATAGTTATTAATAATTAAAAATACAGAATTTTTTTGTCTATAATACTTAGAACCAATAAACTTTTTTTTAAATGAATAACTGCCCATAATTGCTCACAAAATGTTTAATTTAAATCCGCAAATGCTCACACTATTAATTAATTATTTAATTAGTTATTAATAATTTAAAATACAGAATTGTTTTTGTCTATTATACTTAAAACCAATAAACCAATTTTAAAATAAATAAGTGCCCATAATTGCTCACAACATGCTTAATTGAAATACGCAATTGTTCACACTATTAAATAATTATTTAATTACTTATTAAAAATTTAAAATACAAAATTGTTTTTTCCTAAACCATTCAGATTAATGAATAAATGCTCATAATTGCTCCCTTAATGCTAAATTCAAATCCGCAATTGCTCACACCATTAATTAATTATTTAATTAGTTATTAATAATTTAAAATACAGAATTGTTTTTGTCTATTATACTTAAAACCAATAAACCAATTTTAAAATGAATAAGTGCTCATAATTGCTCACAAAATGCTTAATTGAAATCCGCAATTGTTCACACTATTAAGTAATTATTTAATTACTTATTAAAAATTTAAAATACAAAATTGTTTTTTCCTAAACCATTCAGATTAATGAATAAGTGCTCATAATTGCTCACTTAATTCTCAATTCAAATCTGCAATTGCTCACACTATTAATTAATTATTTAATTAGTTATTAATAATTTAAAATACAGAATTGTTTTTGTCTATTATACTTAAAACCAATAAACAAATTTTAAAATGAATAAGTGCGCATAATTGCTCTCAATATGCTTAATTGAAATCCGCAAATGATCACACTATTAATAAATTATTTAGTTATTTATTAATAATTAAAAATACAAAATTGTTTTTTCTTACACTGATCAGATTAATGAATATGCGCTCATAATTGCTCACTAAATGCTCAATCCAAATCTGCAATTGCTCACATTATTAATTTATTATTTAAATAGTTATTAATAATTTAAAATACAGAATTTTTTTGTCTATTACTCTTAAAACCAATAAACTTTTTTTTAAACGAATAACTGCCCATAATTGCTCACAAAATACTTAATTTAAATCCGCAAATGCTCACACTATTAATAAATTATTTAATTATTTATTAATAATTTAAAATACAAAATTGTTTTTTCCTACACCGATCAAATTAATGAATATGCGCTTATAATTGCACACTAAATGCTCAATTCAAATCTGCAATTGTTCACACTATTTATTGATTATTTAAATAGTTATTAGTAATTTAATATACAGAATTTTTTTGTCTGTTATACTTAAAGTCAATAAACTTTTTTTAAATGAATAACTGCCCAGAATTGCTCACAAAATGCTTAATTTAAATCCGCAAATGCTCACACTATTACTAAATTATTTAATTATTTATTAATAATTTAAAATACAAAATTGTTTTTGTCTATTATACTTAAAACCAATAAACCCATTTTAAAATGAATAAGTGCTCATAATTGCTCACAATATGCTTAATTGAAATCCGCAATTGTTCACACTATTAATAAATTATTTAATTATTTATTAATAATTTAAAATACAAAATTGTTTTTTCTTACACCGATCATATTAATGAATATGCGCTCATAATTGCTCACTAAATGCTCAATTTAAATCTGCAATTGCTCACATTATTAATTTATTATTTAAATAGTTATAAATAATTTAAAATACAGAATATTTTTTTTGCTATTATACTTAAAACCAATAAACTTATTTTTAGACGAATAACTGCCCATAATTGCTCACAAAATGCTTAATTTTAATCCGCAAATGCTCACACTATTTATAACTTATTTAATTATTTATTAATAATTAAAAATACAAAATTGTTTTTTCCTACACCGATTAGATTATTGAATATGCACTCATAATTGCTCACTAAATGCTCAATTCAAATCTGCAATGGCTCACACTAATAATTAATTATTTAAATAGTTATTAATAATTTAAAATACAGAATAGTTTTTGTCTATAATACTTAAAACCAATAAACCAATTGTAAAATGAATAAGTGCTCATAATTGCTCACACAATGCTTAATTGAAGTCCGCAATTGTTCACACTATTAAATAATTATTTAATTATTTATTACAAGTTTAAAATACAAAATTGTTTTTTCCTAAACCATTCAGATTAATGAATAAGTGCTCATAATTGCTCACTAAATGCTCAATTCAAATCTGTAATTTTTCACACTATTAATTAATTATTTAATTAGTTATTAATAATTTAAAATACAGAATTGTTTTTGTCTATTATACTTAAAACCAATAAACCAATTTTAAAATAAATAAGTGCTCATAATTGCTAACAATATGCTTAATTTAAATCCGCAAATGCTCACACTATGAACAAATTATTTAATTATTTATTAATAATTTAAAATACAAAATTGTTTTTTCCTACACCGATCAAATTAATGAATATGCGCTTATATATGCACACTAAATGCTCAATTCAAATCTGCAATTGTTCACACTATTTATTGATTATTTAAATAGTTATTAGTAATTTAATATACAGAATTTTTTTGTCTGTTATACTTAAAGTCAATAAACTTTTTTTAAATGAATAACTGCCCAGAATTGCTCACAAAATGCTTAATTTAAATCCGCAAATGCTCACACTATTAATTAATTATTTAATTAGTTATTAATAATTTAAAATACAGAATAGTTTTTGTCTATAATACTTAAAACCAATAAACCAATTGTAAAATGAATAAGTGCTCATAATTGCTCACACAATGCTTAATTGAAATCCGCAATTGTCCACACTATTAAATAATTATTTAATTACTTATTAAAAATTTAAAATACAAAATTGTTTTTTCCTAAACCATTCAGATTAATGAATAAGTGTTCATAATTGCTCACTAAATGCTCAATTCAAATCTGTAATTTCTCACACAATTAATTAATTATTTAATTAGTTATTAATAATTTAAAATACAGAATTGTTTTTGTCTATTATACTTAAAACCAATAAACCAATTTTAAAATAAATAAGTGCTCATAATTGCTCACAATATGCTTAATTTAAATCCGCAAATGCTCACACTATGAACAAATTATTTAATTATTTATTAATAATTTAAAATACAAAATTGTTTTTTCTTACACCGATCATATTAATGAATATGCGCTCATAATTGCTCACTAAATGCTCAATTTAAATCTGCAATTGCTCACATTATTAATTTATTTTTTAAATAGTTATAAATAATTTAAAATACAGAATATTTTTTTGGCTATTATACTTAAAACCAATAAACTTATTTTTAGACGAATAACTGCCCATAATTGCTCACAAAATGCTTAATTTTAATCCGCAAATGCTCACACTATTTATAACTTATTTAATTATTTATTAATAATTAAAAATACAAAATTGTTTTTTCCTACACCGATTAGATTATTGAATATGCACTCATAATTGCTCACTAAATGCTCAATTCAAATCTGCAATGGCTCACACTAATAATTAATTATTTAAATAGTTATTAATAATTTAAAATACAGAATAGTTTTTGTCTATAATACTTAAAACCAATAAACCAATTGTAAAATGAATAAGTGCTCATAATTGCTTACACAATGCTTAATTGAAGTCCGCAATTGTTCACACTATTAAATAATTATTTAATTATTTATTAAAAGTTTAAAATACAAAATTGTTTTTTCCTACATCGATTAGATTATTGAATATGCGCTCATAATTGCTCACTAAATGCTCAATTCAAATCTGCAATTGCTCACACTAATAATTAATTATTTAAATAGTTATTAATAATTTAAAATACAGAATTTTTTTGTCTATAATACTTAGAACCAATAAACTTTTTTTTAAATGAATAACTGCCCATAATTGCTCACAAAATGTTTTATTTCAATCCGCAAATGCTCACACTATTAATTAATTATTTAATTAGTTATTAATAATTTAAAATACAGAATAGTTTTTGTCTATAATACTTAAAACCAATAAACCAATTGTAAAATGAATAAGTGCTCATAATTGCTCACACAATGCTTAATTGAAATCCGCAATTGTCCACACTATTAAATAATTATTTAATTACTTATTAAAAATTTAAAATACAAAATTGTTTTTTCCTAAACCATTCAGATTAATGAATAAGTGTTCATAATTGCTCACTAAATGCTCAATTCAAATCTGTAATTTCTCACACAATTAATTAATTATTTAATTAGTTATTAATAATTTAAAATACAGAATTGTTTTTGTCTATTATACTTAAAACCAATAAACCAATTTTAAAATAAATAAGTGCTCATAATTGCTCACAATATGCTTAATTTAAATCCGCAAATGCTCACACTATGAACAAATTATTTAATTATTTATTAATAATTTAAAATACAAAATTGTTTTTTCCTACACCGATCAGATTAATGAATATGCGCTCATAATTGCTCACTAAATGCTCAATTCAAATCTGCAATTGCTTACATCATTAATTTATTATTTAAATACTTATTAATAATTTAAAATACAGAATTTTTTTTGTCTATTACTCTTAAAACCAATAAACTTTTTTTTAAACGAATAACTGCCCATAATTGCTCACAAAATACTTAATTTAAATCCGCAAATGCTCACACTATGAACAAATTATTTAATTATTTATTAATAATTTAAAATACAAAATTGTTTTTCCTACACCGATCAGATTAATGAATATGCGCTCATAATTGCTCACTAAATGCTCAATTCAAATCTGCAATTGCTTACACTATTAATTAATTATTTAAATAGTTATTAATAATTTAAAATACAGATTTTTTTTGTCTATTATACTTAAAACCAATAAACTTTTTTTAAATGAATAACTGCTCATAATTGCTCACAACATGCTTAATTGAAATCGGCAATTGTTTACACTATCAATTAGTTATTTAATTATTTATTAATTTAGCAAATGCGGATTTGAATTGAGCTTTTACTGAGCAATTATGAGCACTTATTCATTAATCTGAGTGGTTTAGGAAAAAACAATTTTGTAATTTTAATTATTAATATCGAATTAAATAATTAATTAGTAGTGTCAGCAATTGCAGATTTCAATTAAGCATGTTGTGAGAAATTATGAGCAGTTATTCATTTAAAAAAAGTTTATTGGTTTTAAGTATAGTAGACAAAAAAAAATCTGTATTTTAAATTATTAATAACTATTTAAATAATTAATTAATAGTGTAAGCAATTGCAGATTTGAATTGAGCATTTAGTGAGCAATTATGAGCACTTATTCATTAATCTGAATGGTTTAGGAAAAAACAATTTTGTATTTTAAATTTTTAATAAGTAATTAAATAATTAATTCATAATGTGAGCAATTGCAGATTTGAATTCAGCATTTAGTGAGCAATTATGAGCGCATATTCATTAATCTGGTCGGTGTAGGAAAAAACAATTTTGTATTTTAAATTTTTTATAAATAATTAAATAGTTTATTAATAGTGTGAGCATTTGCGGATTTGAATTAAGCATTTTGTGAGCAATTATGGGCAGTTTTTCATTTAAAAAAGTTTATTGATTTTAAGTATAACAGACAAAAAAATTCTGTATATTAAATTACTAATAACTATTTAAATAATTAATAAATAGTGTGAGCAATTGCAGATTTGAATTGAGCATTTAGTGAGCAATTATGAGCGCATATTCATTAATCTGATCGGTGTAGGAAAAAAACAATTTTGTATTTTAAATTATTAATAAATAATTAAATAATTTATTAATAGTGTGATCAATTGCGGATTTAAATTAAGCATTTTGTGAGCAATTATGAGCACTTATTCATTTTAAAATTAGTTTATTGGTTTTAAGTATAATAAACAAAAACAATTTTGTATTTTAAATTATTAATAAATAATTAAATAATTTATTAATAGTGTGAGCATTTGCGGATTTGAATTAAGCATTTTGTGAGCAATTATGGGCAGTTATTCATTTAAAAAAAGTTTATTGATTTTAAGTATAACAGACAAAAAAATTCTGTATATTAAATTACTAATAACTATTTAAATAATTAATAAATAGTGTGAGCAATTGCAGATTTGAATTGAGCATTTATTGAGCAATTATGAGCGCATATTCATTAATCTGATCGGTGTAGGAAAAAAACAATTTTGTATTTTAAATTATTAATAAATAATTAAATAATTTATTAATAGTGTGAGCATTTGCGGATTTAAATTAAGCATTTTGTGAGCAATTATGAGCACTTATTTATTTTAAAATTGGTTTATTGGTTTTAAGTATAATAGACAAAAACAATTCTGTATTTTAAATTATTTATAACTATTTAAATAATAAATTAATAATGTGAGCAATTGCAGATTTGATTTGAGCATTTAGTGAGCAATTATGAGCGCATATTCATTAATCTGATCGGTGTAAGAAAAAACAATTTTGTATTTTAAATTATTATTAAATAATTAAATAATTTATTAATAGTGTGAGCATTTGCGGATTTCAACTAAGCATATTGTGAGCAATTATGCGCACTTATTCATTTTAAAATTGGTTTATTGGTTTTAAGTATAATAGACAAAAACTAGTCTGTATTTTAAATTATTAATAACTAATAATTAATTAATAGTGTGAGCAATTGCAGATTTGAATTGGGCATTTAGTGAGCAATTATTGGCAGTTATTCATTTAAAAAAACGTTTATTGATTTTAAGTATAATAGACAAAAAAAATTCTGTATTTTAAATGATTTATAACTATTTAAATAATTAATTAATAGTTTGAGCAATTGCAGATTTGAATTGAGCATTTAGTGAGCAATTATTAGCGCATATTCATTAATCTGATCGGTGTAGGTAAAAACAATTTTGTATTTTAAATTATTAATAAATAATTAAATAATTTATTAATAGTGTGAGCATTTGCGGACTTAAATTAAGCATTTTGTGAGCAATTATGGGCAGTTATTCATTTAAAAAAAAGTTTATTGGTTTTATGTATAATAGACAAAAAAAATCTGTATTTTAAATTATTAATAACTATTTAAATAATAAATTAATAATGTGAGCAATTGCAGATTTGAATTGAGCATTTAGTGAGCAATTATGTGCACCTATTCATTAATTTGACCAGTCATACTTCCAAGCCAACTTCTTTGTGCTTGTTCAACGTAGGCCTCGGCATCTGTATTTTGATTCGTAATCGAGGATAAATGTAAATTTCTGTGGGCGACGTTATCCTTTTTTCACCAGTTGGGGAGTGTGCTAGTTCATCATCTTTGTTGTACGAAAAAAAGTCATAATCAATATTTAGACTTTATTTAAAAAAAAAACAAAAGTAGTCAAACGTATCCAATTTCTACGTGACTTCCATACTGATTATTATTTCCAGCTATCTGTCAGTAACAGTCCTATCCAAATCGGTTTTCAGGTATTTGCGTGATGCGTGTTCAGACAGACGTCATGGTTTTTTTCGATCTACTTCATTTTTCGTTATATTTAAGCCAATTTACACAATATATTTATTAATTATGGCTTATGTGTTATTCTGATGTATGAGCTATGTAATTGCAGTTTTATTAAAATCCATTTAGTAGTATCGCGTGAAAGAGTAACAAACATCTATACATCCCCACAAACGTGAACACGTGTCGTTGACCACTCCTAACACAAGCATTTTTAGCTTACCAAGAGTGGTTAAAGGGAATATTAGTAATGTTAGTAACATTGCCAGTATTTAAAAAAATACAAATATGCAGAATTTAATTAATATTACCAGGCGATATATTGCGGGAATTCATTACCTACATAAATGATTTTAAATTAATTAACTATGTATCATTTGGCATGGTCTGGCCATGGGTATCTCCTACTATAGTCAGATGTGCCTAGTAATAGAAATTTGACGACTCCGTGGCGCTGGAGCATAGCAATGAGTTACGACGCTGATTTCCGCGGGTTCGAATCCCGCTCGGAGCAAGTATTTTTAAGGCCTACAAGTAATTTTTCCGGGTCTGCATGTTTGTGTTATTGCAATTTCTGTATGTAAACTGCCTTCAAAATACAGGAAAATATCTTATTGTGGAAGTAAAGTTTCTTAAATAAAAAGAAAGGGATAGAAATAGATTACTTTATTCAAGACTAACTGGTACCCGGCGCGTTGCTGACACAGAAGAAATAATTGCGGAAATATCATTTTAAATTTGGAAGAGTTATATTATTTAATTAAGAATGACAATGCATTCATTGTAGTTGAATGATATATAACTTACAAATAAATTTGTCGGTAGGAAACAAGTTCTTTCTGATTGGCTCGATTCACTGGCGCTGCGAACGGATGTTACACCCCTTTACTTTTTCTATCGCATCTACCACGGGGAATGCTCTGAGGAAATGTTCAGATTGATTCCAGCCGCCAAATTTCACGAACGTACACGCGACAAAACTTACATTACCATTCACATCACATTGATGCTTGATGACCACTGTGCGTTTGTGGATTCGCTCAATGGTAATTTTTCCGAACTGATATGACTTTGGTTCCTTTAAGAAAAGAGCTTACTCCTTGCTAAAAAGCCGGCAACGCACCTGCAATTCCCCTGTTGTTGTAGTTATTTGTGGGTGGCGGTAGTCACTTTCCATCTGGTGAACTTCATGCTTGCTTGCCCCCTTTTCTATAAAGTACCCTTGGCGCAAGTGCAAGCAATAAGTTGACAAAGTTTAAGCGCAATCTGATTAACGATGTAGCAGCTCATAAAATAAGAACAGTTTACAATCATATTTCATGTCACATAATTGACTATATAAATCATGTTTCAAACATCTTGGTAACGATCAAATTCTCTAAAGTTATTAAACCAATTTAATAATTTAGTTTTTTTTTATAGGATAAGGATGACAAACGAGCATATAGTCCATCTGATGGTGTCTGTGGCCCATAAACAGTCTAACGGTGCATCTGGATTCACCCTAAAAATAATTATAATTAATTAATATTTACGGCTCCGTGGCGCAGTGGCTTAGCAATGAGTTGCTGCGTTGGGGGGCGCGGGTTCGAATCCCGCACGAAACAAGTATATGTATGGCCTACAAATAATTGTTCCGGGGCTGGATGTTTGTCCTTGTGCAATTTGTGTTTGTAAACTGTCTCCACGATATAGGAGAAAATCCTAGTGAGGGGTAACAATTTTTTTTTTAAATCAAATATTACCTATTATTATTAATATTATATATTAAAATTCTGCAGAAACTTAAAATAGTTAATTTAATCCGCGCACTCGTAAACCGTTGCTCACCGATACCATTCCTCACCGGGCCATTCCTATTTTATATATACCTGAAACTGCTTGAAATTCGCAACGCGCGAATTACATTTGCAGCAGCTTAGAGAATGTTGAAGTGGAAGGAGCCGACGACTTTTCCTATATTACTTTTATTTTATAACTAACAAGTTAACTACTGTGACAATGTAAGTACATAGGAATACTAGATTACCTAACTTATAAACTAACTTTACTACTACTGGGCTGTCTTTGAAATTAGACCCTGGGTATAAATACTGTGTTGAATATTCTTAAGTCACGTAAATGAATTGAGTCACATCGTACTGTTATTTGCTTTAGCAGGCGGTTCTGTATGGTAGGTGACTTCCTGGTGCCATGTAAGCTGACGGTAGACATATGTAACTCGCGTGACCCTAAACGAACGACCGTTGAAACTGATTATCTACTTTCAAAAGTTTAAATTATTCAAACTGCAGATGATCTGATACTGGTAAGTAACTTTAACCAATTAATTATAATGAGAACATTTCCGTTGCAACGGACCTGTTTTACACTTAAAATAATGCGCTGTTGAAAATATTATATATATGGCACACTCGAAAATATCACGAAAGCATTTTATTAAAATTGACACGAAATAAAAATGACGCAACCGAACTTTGACATACAATTATGTGAAATTTACTCCTATAACTTTTTGTTTGCTATTTAAAAGAAAAAATAACTGACACTTATAACTAAACACAATTGTATTTTTTTTGAGCCCAAAACGAGGTTACCCTCCGGAAGCTGGGGAGGGAGCTGTTAAATGCTCATAGCATACCACGCAGCCGGCTGCGTGGTTATGTGGTACTCACTTTGAAGAAGTGCCTACCCACTAAACACCACCTGTAGGACTGGCTTTGGCCTGTATGGTCTTTCTGCCGAATCAGAAGCGACCCCCTTTAGGGGAAAAAGGGGTGCAGAGGACTCGGTCGCGCCGGCTTTATATAGGGCCTCAAATAGTTCCAGAATCTTCTACTGTAGGAACATCTAGAATGTTCGAGTACATACCGGTCCCGATCGAATAGGTGTACTTCTAGAAAGTACTTCCATGGAAATTTCTAGAAGGATCTTGACTCTCCTAGTTCTGCTACTCGATACTAGAGGACGTTAGTTAACTAGTGTTGCCATATACCAGGCATTAATGGTGGCGATCAACACTATGTGGCTTGCAGCCGATAAAGATTACTCCATAACTAGTTTTAAATCGTATTGCAATTTTCCTTTTTGTTTGTTTGTTTGTAGTTGTATTAAAGTTTTCTGGACCCTTTTTACATGAGGAAATGCCAATGCATATCCACCTCGCTGGGGCAAGGTCGGACTCGCATCGAATAAAACCTCTTGGTGTCCCAACTTTGCCGCATATTGCCAGGGCTACGGGAATTCTTTCGCTCACATCCGCCGCCCCTCCAATGCCGGTACCCCATGGCAGGAAGGAACACTAGGCCTCATCCGCGACCTCTTGCTCCACTTGCGCAGCGGGCTCTCTCAGCGCAATTAGCCCGAAAGATGCATAACTACGGTTGAAATGTTATTTAACATATGACATAAGACTATTGTTAACAATTCTATTTTTAAATCACTAAAACTTAATTTATTCATTTTGTTGTTTGCAGAAAACTTTAACTTTCCGTTCAAAACATTTTATTTTATAAAACATAAAGTTGGAGCACAATTCGTTTATTTTTTGGTTCCTTTTGTTTAGTTTATTTTCATTATCGGTGTTCAAATATTTGTCTTCTATATAAAATATATGTTTTGCGTTTAGAAACTGAAAGAGGAGATAAGCAGCATCGTATTCTAGTATCAACTCAAAACTCTTGCCAAGCGTGGCAACAATGGCAAAATCTTCACTATAAAGCAATCTATAGGGGAGGCCTATATTTAGTAGTGGACTTTTAAAGTCTGTAATGGATGGATGTATAGATGGTATTGCGTTTTTGACCTTTCTGCAGGCAATGTTATGTCTACTATGGTATAAAATGGAACGGATGTATTAAATGTTTTTCAAATAGCAGCTTAACGCTGCTGTGTTTTGTATGGTGAGTGTAGAGAACCGGAGACCCTTTTTACTGGAAACGAGGCATTCCATCTTAGTTTTCACGGGTGACAACGCATCTGCATTTTCATTCGTAATCGAAGACAGATGTAGATGTCTATGGGCCACACCAACCACTTACCATCAGGTGGACTGTGTGCTCGTTTGTCACCCTTATCCTATAAAAAAAGTGTAAAACAGAAACAGGGTGACATTGCAAGGAGGAAGTGTTCATCCCGACAATACCGCTCATCGCATCCAATTATTCGTTTCAATCTAATTGCCAATACCTGTTTTTTAAAGTATGTTTTTACCATTCTGATTTTTTAGCATTTCGAGATTATTTAATAATTAAAATCCTGTTTTGGGATTATAAATGAAGTTTAAAATGTATGAAGTTACCGTGAAGTGGCGAAGTAAGAATATTTACTACTCCATTTGGTCCAGTGATTGTCATAAAAGGCGACAGAGGGAAATTGAAACAGGAGATGGGCAGCTTCTTCCTGATAACAACTCAAAGTAATAAAAACTACGGTTTCTAACCTGTTTAGAAAAAAATATTATACATTTGAAACGTAAATCTTTTAACGTGCGTTCGTAGCATCGATAGCAAGGTCACCCGCCCCCCACCCGGTCGCATTCCACGGCGGTATCGGCCGGATTTCTCAACAAGCATTGTAAAGTTTTTTGCAATCTATACTGACGTTTTAGTGATTAGCGCCTATTTTTGTTACGGAAGTATAAACCCGAGTAAATCATTACGTCTACGAGGACACGCATTGTTCTTTAGGACTTATTAATTTCTGTGAAATTTATTGTGCAACTCCGATAGTGGTTTTCCTTTGAAGATCTACGTTTAGCTGTACCATTACGTGACAAAACGGAAAGAGTGCCTCAAGAGGGGAATCATTTCAGAGCTACCAGCGGATACCTTCTGTAGGACAGTATTGTGTCATCTAGCCCAGGCCACTTACACACAGATTCATACAAAGCACACATACATTCACTACACTTCCATCAGCCGGGCAGATCCTGGTAAACCGTCTCCGCTCCAGAAGCAGGTAAGTGCCTTTTCCTTACCGGTCTTTCCCCCTTATTGTTTATTTTAATTAGAGACCTTCCACTTTGGCCTTAAAGGCCCGACCTGCATCTGCCTGAAGGTTCTTCCTACCATGGGCCCGGGAGGATCCTACTATTAGATAGGCAGCTACATGCCGTAACATAACCTAAATGACGAACTTGGCAGCTATGGCAATAGGGGATTCCCTATGAGGAAAGGAGAATGGGATTTTTGGGCCTGAAGTTAACTAATTGTTTTATACTTTTAATAATTGGCCATATTTTTCGTAAGTAAAATACAAAAAAGTAGCTCTTTTTACAATCTATATTTAGAAAAAACAATAAAATAAGAAATAAGTAAATCGATTGTTGTGTGTTCTTTATGGCAATAAATCGTTTACCATAAATAATACACTAGTGAAATTATCGTTTCTGAACGATATCTTCAAATAGAGGACTTCTCATTTTGAAACTTGACTTGACAGTTCAAACTTCAAACTATTTACTTAAAAGAAAAAGACAGATTTTCGATTTGATTTAGAACGAGCGCAATATAATCGATTCTCGATAAAATTAAGCATTTTAATATCTATTTTAGATTATTTTTCTGTATTAACTAGGGAGATAAAAATTTTTCGTTAAAAACAAAATAATAATAATAAATACAAAATTCCAACAAGTAACTGTTATAACTACAATTCAAGTAATCAATCTCAGATCGATATCCCTAATATTCACTTCACTTAATTGTTGTTGCTTTAACTTTCGTTAATCGTTTCACTATTTTGTTTCATTATTAACCACAGCGTTTTTGGTGATTTTATACTGATCCTGCTTTTATATCTTTAAGTAATTATAGTGAAAGATAGCCTAATACAGTGTAATAACAGTGAAGAATCACCTGTTACACTGTACGTAATAGATAATCTCACTTTTACTTATTCTACAATAACTCAGCTCCTAGATTGACAAATCTTGCCAGATATTCAGCTATGAATTGTTTATATACACGCTTTCAAATGGTCGCAAACGCACACATTACAGTGTGTATTTTTTCAGCTTGCAGTAGGTCAAAATTTCAGATTACAACTAAGAGTATGCTAACAACGTAACGTAATGTATCGTATCTAATTGATATAAACGAAATTAATTAACTATTAATCATAAATTCCAAAACATAAAGTATGTCATGAAATTTGCTGTTTATTTCAAAAGTCACACCCAAGTAAATTTTTTGTATTCATGTCATACATATTAGTTTCAGGATTTCACTTTATTTTTAGATGTAACTGTTACTTTATTTTTCATTATCACCTATATCACAAATAATATGAACTCTATTTTGTATTCAAGAACTTTTGTGTCCATTCTTTTTGTTTAATACTTTGCTAGATACATATAAATTTTATTCATCTTTAATAACTTACACTAAGGAATTTAAACTCTAACCTTCTTGTGAACTATAGTGAGTAATACATAAAGGATTCGAGAGGCGCTTGCACCTGCCGTGCGATCGCGCTGTGAAATATCTTACAGTCTTATGAAATAGTTTACTCCGAGTTGGTTTTTTACATACCATAGTCTATGTATGCTAATTCGTGTATATATTCCAAAGAAAAATACAAATAGCGTTACTGTTGTAGGTTATTACTTTCCTTTACGGCCTATAAGAGTCCACTGCTGAACATAGGGCTCTCCCATAGATTGCCTCATAAGGAGGAGTTTGACGTAGTTGCTACGCTTGGTAGGCGGGTTGGCAACCACTGTTTATGCTATGGCAATGACTAAAATAAATTAATCATGCTATTTCAAGACATGTAAAGCTTCTAATATTTTTATAGCATATGCTGCAGAACTAAATTTGCTAACTAGTTTATATATTTATATATAAATGAGGGCCCTAATGAAGCCTCGCGTCAACTGTAATTCCTAAAAAAACAGTGGATTCAACTAGCTCCAGCGCCTTCCCATTTAAAAGCGCATTTTTATTCACCTGTTTAACAGTAGTTGGGACAAATTAAATACACTTCGTTTTATAACTGTTCAATAGCAAATTATTGACGTTAAGCCAGTGTATTACTTTTTTTTATAGGAGAGGGGGCAAACGAGCATGCGGCTCACCTGATGGTAAGTGACTACCGCCGCCCATGAACAACTGCAACACCAGGGGAATCGCAGATGCGTTGCCGGCCTTTTAAAAAGGAGTACGCTCTTTTCTTTAAGTCGTATCAGTCCGGAAAAATCGCTGATGGTAATCGATTCCACAAGGAGGTCGAGCGAGGAAAAAAACATCTTCTAAATCGCACAGTGGTGGACCGCCAATCATCCAGATGGTGTGGATGGTACCGGGAGTTCTGCCGCGATGTGCGTTCGTGAAATTTGGCGGCTGGGATTAATCCGAACAATTCCTTAGAGCACACCCCATGGTAGATGCGAAAGAAAATGCAAAGAGATGCAACATCTCTTCGCAGTGCCAATGAATTGAGCCGATCGGAAAGGGCTCGGTCGTCGACGATTCGAGCCGCTCAGCGTTGGATGCGGTCAAGTGGAAGGAGCTGGCACTGGGGAGCCCCTGCCCAGAGATGGGAACAGTATTCCATGTGAGGCCAAACTTGCGCCTTGTAAAGTTGCAGGCGGTGTGCCGGCATGAAATACTGTCCCGCTCTGCTGAGCACGCCAAGCTTTTTAGAGGCCATTACTTTTGATATAGCATTAATTACTTCGTCATATTTCAATAGTTGCCTTTATAGTTGGAAAATAAACGAAGTATCATCAGCAAACAATACTATAACATGGTTATTCCTCACCAAGTAAGCTAAGTCATTAATATAAATTAAGAAAAGAAAGGGGCCAATAATGAGCCCCGAGGAACACCCATAGATACTACCGATTCAGAAGAACTTTTGCCATTAATTACAACTGTTTGCTTTCTATTAATTAGATATGACATAATAAGTTTAAGCGCTATGTTTTTTATGCAATAATGATGTAGCTTCCTGATTAATATCTAATGTTTAATGCATTTGAAAGCCTTGGAAAGATCGCAAAATAAACCCAAAGCATATTTTGAATTCTCCCAATCACAGAAAATATGTTTGATTAGCTTAACACCGGCATCAATTTTCGAGTAAGCCCTTGTAAATCCAAACTGATTTTTATAGATATATTTTTTTGACATAAGTAAAACTAAACATTTGATCTAGAATAACTTTTCAAAAATTTTACTGAGTGTTGGCAGTACAGAAATAGGTCTGAAATTAGTGGGGTCCAATGTATTGTGTTTGATTACGGTGTTACTTTGTACAACAAAGCAAAATAGTAACGATACAATCAGAAATTGAAGAAGTGCCAAAAATACTGGTCCAGTTAACTGATTGAGCTAAAGTTTTGACAATCTAGTATAGCGGGTTATCGACTTTGCTGCGGTATATATATATTTGAACATCTGGATGATTGGCGGTCCACCACTGTGCGATTTAGAAGATGTTTTCTTCCTCGCATGACTTCCTTGTCGAATCGATTACCATCAGAGATTTTTCCGGACCGATACAACTTAGGGACCTTCAAGAATAGAGAGTACTCCTAAGGCCGGCAACGCATCTGCAATTCCCTCCCTGGTGTTGCAGTTGTTCATGGGCAGTCACTTACTATCAGGTGAGCCGCATGCTCGTTTGCCCCCTCTCCTATAATATATATATATATATATATATATATATATATATATATATATATATATATATATATATATATATATATATATATACCGCAGCAAAGTCGATAACCCGCTCAATATTAATATCAATTGAAAGTATTTATCACTCAGAATATGTTATAATATCAATATAGTGCCCAACAGTAATAAAATATTTTTAAACAATAAAATTATTTCGTATTTAATGTAAATACACTAAATAAATTTTTAAAAGAAGAAACTGATTTTAAAAAAAATTGACAACGAATTTCTGAAAGAAATCATTATTATTATTATTATTGAAATCGGTCACTGGATACTATACAATAAAAAATAATTAAAGTACACTTTTTTTAAATATTATTGTACCCTTTTAAGTGGACTACGGAATATCAAAGTTAGGTTATCGAAATTAAAATGTACATCCTAAATTCAATATCGAAGGAGGCTGTGTACTACCCACTGCTTGGGTTCCTGTACTTAATAAAATTAAAACTAAGCACTTATATAATTTATATAAAATGATATGGTATCACTTCTGAAGTATATAACCTATTTAATAAAAGAAGAACAATTTAAATCGGTTTAGTCGTTTCCAAAAAATCAATGAACATACTAAAATATTCACGTCATATACTAGAACTTTGTTGTTCTTGGAACTTGGTTAAAAATACTTTTATCCGGTAAAAATAAAAGAATGAGAGCGCTTAAAAATGACGTCTCTCAGATTTTGTACAATACATACGAACATGTAATTTTAGTAAAAGCTAATTTGCCCTGAGTCACCGAGCCACCAGGTGTTGAGAGAAACAAGGCTTCGTGCTATCACCAACGCTGTTTCTTCTGCATATCGTTGAAATGTTACAAACCAGTAACATTAATTGCTATGCGGACGACAGCACTGTTGATGTTTTGTACACCGGCCATGCAAAACCATGCAAATATTTCTCGGTAAAACGTCGTCGAGTACCGGAAGAAACTTGTGTCTGAAGTCGAGACTTTGTTGAACAAATTATCGGATTGGGGGCGACTAAATCTAGTCCAGTTCAATCAGGTAGCTAACTATGTGTGTGTTTTATGTTGCAATAGGTAAACCTGTAATGGTAGTACAATTAACTAGTTTGATTTAATAAATTTAATAAATAAATAAAACCCGCCCGCCCATGACGTAAATAATTTATCAACTTATGTTACTACAGTTCTTATGATAAAATTAAAACTAGTAAATATGAATTTTAATTGAAAACGTTCATTTTTCCTGAGGCCTCTGTGTATTTCATACAAATAAATAAAATTGAAGTCAGCAAAACATGTTGTTTGAGAATATTTATTAATTCAATTCAAATTCATTTATTTCATACAACAAAGATCCAGGGGTTAATTTAGAATACTTTAGTCATATTTAATAGCGTACTACGTCCCCAGAAATGCCCTTTCTGTCGCAGCTGAAATCATTAGCACTGGCAAAACCCCGAGTATTACGTTTCTAATTGTTATTTGCTTATAGCTTCTAGTACAATATTCGCTGTTTTAATCTCGTTCTTTATTTCTTAAGCAATTTGTTGGAGGCAAGAGGAATGCAAATGGTCCGTACACAAATTCCAACAACTAAAAATCATCATGTACGCATGCCATTACACACAATTGTCTTGTACAAATGGTTTATCTCACGAAGGCGGGTGAAACTCATCGTTGTGATGTGTAGAGGTACGCATGCTTTTGTGGGTAACTGAAGGTAGCGTTAACCAGTCCATGAACTTGAATAAAATAGGTTTTAATTATATTTATTACGTAGCTAATTATGTCTTAAATATTGTCTAGCGAAGAGGCGATCTCCTCTGTAATAAGTACAAAAATGATTTGTCAATATATTTAGAATGCCAATCTGGTACAGAACTCTTATATTACTGTTTTTTAATTTAATGTTATTGTTATATATTTTGTTGTCCATATAATAAATAAATAAAATATATAAATTATTTTTACCACTCGATCTTACGCACACTAAAATAATTTTCATGTAACGACACTCACAAGTAAGACCAACCCTCCATCGTGAGATATAAGTAATATACATGTCAAAGGTATTCTAAATTGGCAATGGGACAGCAGTACTAAAGGTAAAAGAAATGTTCTCGTAATCTTGCCGATTGCTAATCCGATTGTCAAAACTAAGATTACTACAAATCTTACTGCTGATTAAGAAGAAATTCTGTCATCCATTCAGTACAGCCTTCCAAAAGTTTGCTGGAATAAGACTCCCCATATAGTGCCTCATGGGACGGTATTCGCCATAGTTGCCATTCTTGGCAGGCGGATTGGCAACCGCGGTTTTTTATTATTTTAAGTTATTATCAGTCGTCTTGTAGGACGTCCAAGAGATGATATGGAGTAGATGGTCAAAGTTTGTCAACAAGTTTAAATCTTTATGAAACAAAAAATGTTTACATAGCATTATGATCATATTAAGGAATACATGAATGAAAATAACCCCTGGGGATGAGGTGATCACCATCATTCTGGTTTTATTATTATTTCATATAAATATTTATACAAAATTATTATAAAATTATATATCTCTAAATAATAATCCCACTGGGTTTCTTTCTGGTTCTGCCCAGGACAATAACAATTAGTATTGAATAAAAAAATACTCTATTATTTTCTGTTATAGCGGACCGCTTTACGCTTATTTAACACTGGGCACACACATAAACTACACAATATTTTCATTTGCACCTCCTCACACTTTACACATACATTAAACATGCATACTACACTTATACTATACACACATACCATTTATTTATAATCCATGGGAAGAGCAGAACCACTCAATACAAACATTTTACATGCTTCCTGGGTAGTTCTGGCCACGTCATAATACTATGACTCAGTCAATGTTAAGGAAGTAAGCTATTTTAATTAAAAAAAATATTTATTTATCCTTAAGAAAAAACAGAATAATATTATCCGAGGGTGCCGTAACAGTGATGAACATAGTGATGCCATCAATGTTATTGTAGGAACAACTTAAGGTTCGGAGCTTGGACCCTTGCACTATTTAGCGTATGTTAACGATATGGAGCATGATGTCAACCATTGTTCAGTTTATCAGTACGCGGATGACACGTGAGGTACGTTGGGGTAATACCGGACGGATTTTCGAATAGTTGGAAGAGTCTGCCAAAAACTTTAATTTCTCGACATTCGTATACGTCAGATTTATGGAACATGGAGCAAACCGTTAATCGTTAAACGTAGTTTAGCTCTGAGAATCTTTTGCTTGTGTAAACTCAACGGTTTCTGCTTTAAAGGTGTGCGAAAACTAGACATACTTTTTTATATGCATAATGAAAAATTGGCCATTAAGGGGTAAGACCGGACTTAAATTTAAAACCACTTCTACTGCTTAGAGAAAAGTTTATAAAAGAGATTTGTCCTATCTTTAACGCTCAAAAACATATTTTAATATGATCTATAAATTACGAGAAACATTAATGTTCCAAATGATTTTCTCTTTTTTTGTTTCTTGTCATCCGATCTTATCACTGATATAAAGAAATTGTAATTTTATGGTTCTCAAACTTTGTTATGACAAGATGGAATTACTCAATGTAAGGGAAAATGGGATGCTTTTGATTTTTTTTGGGAAAAAAAATTAACAGTAAGGACTGGTGAAATGGGATAATACAGGGGTAGAGGTTGATAGATTATTTTGTGTGCATATTTGTGTTTGTGTATCAATAAGCAGGCGTGAGCCTATTTATAGAGTTAAGTAGAATCATAATAAGGGCAACTTGAAGTCGGAAAAAGTAAAGCAAAGTTGACTAGACCAGGAAAAGGAATGTGGGTTGAAAGTTTCCCGTGAAACTGAATTACTTTATCTAATGAGATAAATATATAATTAGATGAGATAAACGTTACCTGATGAGATAAATAAATCAAAGAATAATTTTTGTAAGGATAAAACGATAGACAACAATCAAAACCAAGAAAATAATATACGTTTGAGAATATTTAAATTATTTTTTCTTTATTATTCATAACTTTTCAGCGTAGCTCACTAAATAAGTATTATTAATAAACTTAACTACAACACCACTTTATAAAAATTATTACGTTAATGTATCTTATTAATAACAATCTATATTGAGCATAAGCCTATTAATATTACTTAACCTTCGTTTTGGCATTAGATTGTATTTTAGATTAAGCATTAAAATAAGTACTTATCAATAAATAAATGCCCTATCGAAACAGGTCTAATACCGTTTTCAACTAGTTTGCACATAATTTTCGCGTTTCAGTCTTTATAAAGAGTAACAAAATAAACAAATAAAATATTTAAAAATGAGATCAAAGAACGAATTATGTGGGCTCCAGCCAGAGGTTGCAAAAAAAAGCAATCTTTATTTAATATATATTTAATTTAAAGTAATTATTACAATTAATTCTTATAACTAAGTGAGGTGACTCTAATTCGATGTTTGAATGTAGAATGGATTCACACGGTAAAATATTAGATCCAGGTAATATAAGACAGTAGACACGTTATGCTGACACGGCGCCTCGTGATCGTCGTAAGCCGATGCAACGCAGCAGATTGCCTGGATTAGGGCTGCGTAACACCTCCCCCCGAAGAACAGCGACTATGGAAGACCTTGGTCGTGAATTGAGCTGGGAGTTGATCGGGATCAATCTTCTCAGTGTCTGGAACAGCGTATACCCTTAATGATTTAGGATGGTCCTCTTCTGAGTTCCTTTGCGTACCTCCAGTTGGCTTCGGCTTGTATCTTCTATAGAGTATGCATAGAATCAGTGCACCTGCACTTATTATTAATGCGTAAAATGGTATTGTAGTATGATATAGACTGTAGTCATCGTTTCTTCTTAAATTCAATGGCGATTGCTGGGATATTTTAGTGTTCGTTGCATGAAGATGTTGGAGGTTTATTGAATTTAGTTTATATGCCGATGCAGAAGATGGGATGCTGGTGTGTTCCTCAGGTATGTCCATTATCTTTAAGGCTTGTCCCTTCAATCGATCTTTAGTATTTGAGATCGAGAATAGTGGCGTTTCTATGTAGCATTTCAGAGGGACAATAACGAGATAGCTACCTTGAAGTATTTTGTAGAGATCTTGTCCACAGGATAGATGTACTTTCGTTGGTGTGGGGAAAGTGATGGTGTAATGCTTGTCGTCCAGTTCTTCGTAAGCTGGTTTATCTAGGGTGACTGTATACGGGTTACATACTGCATTCATCTGTTGTTTAGTGATGAGGTGATGGATGCAATCAGGGGATGTTTGACCTCTCAGGCTCCGCTTTTCTTTACAGATGTACCATTTACTGGTCTTCGGGCATTCTGCCTCTATGTACTGAAAATCTTTCTGATAAATGGCTAGGAATGGAAAGGGTGGTGTGAGGATTTCGTGTCTCTTGTTAGGAACAATAGATAACTTATACATATCATATATATGGGGTAATAGAATTGGGAACTTAAATACTATTACTATTTCATTTCCTACATAATATGAACCTAATCTAATAATATCATAATATTCCCTAATATCTAAATCTCCTACCTTTTTACTTCCATAAAGTTCGGTTGCTCTGTTAATAATTATTCGGATAGATTTTAAATTAACTATAGAGTGGTGCATAGTGTTAGCTCTTATAAATGCTAAGTTGTTCTGTAACTTAATTAATTCCTGTGAAATGGAATCAACGTTATCACTAAGGATCATTAGTACTTGTCCAAAATGGGCATATTTAATTAGGTCATAGTCTCTGGTAGCCTCGGATTGATTTATTTTACCTATTAGTATTTCTAATTTATTTTGATTATCTACAATGCTATCTATTATTCTGGAGTATTGATTTGATAAATCTTTAGTTAGGCTTACATGATTATTAAATTCCGTAACGATTTTATTTTCGTCTTCGTGGATGGATTTTATAGCACGATTAAAATGATCTGCATCTGTATAATCAAGGTTACCAGTTATACTTTTTATGATGGAACCGAGACCATCTACAAGTCCTCTTTTCTCACGGTTCGTTTTAAAGCTACTCAACTGTATGGTGACACTTTCAAGCTTATTTTTAAGATAATCAATATGAGGCTGAAATAACGAATTGGTTATGTTGTTAAGGTTAGGGCTAATACTGATTAACTGTGTTTTAACTGAATTTACTTTATCTCCTAATTCCTGGAGATTTACATATTGCAGAAATGCATGGTAGTGGGATAGGATTCGAGCGGGGCCTAATTTGAAGGGTAATATACCAGGTCCATCGCTAAGACTTTCAAGTCTTATCTCCTGCATTAGAGCTGGTCCCAGAAGGAGATGAAGTACCAGGAGAGTCCTGTAACAATTGGTTCGTTTTAGGTATTCTCTTCAATCGAGTTTTTGCTACGGGGCCTCGTTTTTTCTTTGTATAAATGTGAATTGGGAGGTTTGCCATTACTGTGTCGTGTGTGTATCGAGGAGCTAATTTCTGACGGGATGCGAATGGATTTTTTATAAAGATTTGTTGTTCCGGGGAATATTCAGCTTCCTGTTCTCGGTTTTTATTGCGAGTATTAGTCAAGTCTTTACGCATGTCGTTACATAGATCGTGAATAGTTTTATAGGTCTCAATCATTCTGTCTTTGTGGTTTACGACGTACTGTTGAAGTAAGTGGGCGGACAGATCTATGTCAAAAGGATCGCGAGGGTCAAAATGTCCTGTAATTACTTCTATTGGTTTGCATTTTGTGAAGCTATGTATACTATGATTGTAAGCTAATAGGGCATAGGGCATAAGGTTAATAACGGATTCATTCTTTTGATTTATCTTTAAAATACGGAGATGTTCTAATATGGTGGCGTGAAATCGTTCAACGATACCATTTTCGTTGGGTGCATGTGGGGCTACTCTATGGTGCTGAATTTTATGAAGTCTAACGAATTCTGCAATAAGTTGGTTGGTAAACTCAGGGCCGTTATCGGAAACTATGGTAATTGGAATTCCATGATGTGTGCAGAAAATTAGTAAAGCTTGTACTACACTGACAGCAGTGCCGTCTCGCAAATAATACGCCTGAGCATATTTAGAAAAACTATCGACTATTGTCAAATACTTTTCCCCTTGAATTGTTAATAGATCTACGTGAACTAGTTCAAAAGGCTTAGAAGCTGGTGGTACAATTTTAAATTTCTGTTTAACTGGATTGCGGTCGTATTTAGCTTGTCCGCATACTGTACAGTCATTAATAAATTTAGTGATGTGCTCTCTCATTTTCGGCCAGTAATATTTGCGGGACAAAGCCGAGAAACACTCGTTAATGCCTCGATGGTTCGTCTTTCCATCGTGATATTTATGAATGATTTCTTGCTGTCTTAAATACTCCCTAACATTTTCCAATTCAGTTTTTGTTAGAAAAAGGTTAAGAGATGAACTTTTAAAAGACTTTTGTATGATTGGTATGACTGTGTACATTGCAGAGTTTGGATTAATGAGTAATCCTGTCCTAATTTTCGGATGGACGTATTCTTTTATAGCATTAATGACATCCTCTTCTATGTTTGATTGAGCTATTTGTATCGTAATGCGTGTGTGTGTTTCGAATGGTTTAGTGATGACTGGTCTAGCTTTTATGTCGCCTACTATATTTAAGATTATCTGTTTAGTAAACTTATTTAGCGGTTCGTCAGAAATGGGAACTTCCAGGATGGGGTTTTCTTTATCTGTATGAACGGTGATGGTTATGGAATCGTCTGCGGCTTCGGTAGCCGTTATAGTCCTAGAGTCATCTAAAGTGTGTACCCCTTCGGAAGGGTTAGGTAAAATGGAAAGCAATTCATCTATTATGGGTCTTAGCTCGTCATTGTGAAGTTCGATGCGCGATAGTGCATCGGCATTCGTGTTGCACTTGCCTTGCTTATATACGACACTAAAGTCATATTCACTTAACTTAAGGCGCCATCTGGTTAGACGCGAATTGGGTTCTTTTAAGCTCATAATCCATTGTAAGGGTTTATGGTCTGTAATAATTTTGAACTTACGGCCGAATAAATAGGGACGGAAATACTTAGTCGCCCATACGATAGCTAAAAGTTCCTTTTCTATCGTGCTATAGTTACTTTCGCTGGAGTTAAGTGTACGAGAAGCATATGCAATGGGTTTATCTGAACCGACTGTTCCCTGTGATAAAACTGCACCAATCGCCACGTTTGAGGCATCGGTTGTCAAAATAAAATCTCTACTGAAGTCTGGATACTGTAAGATTGGGTCATTTGTTAAGAGAGTTTTACAGTGTTCAAAGCAGTTAATATAATTTTGATCTAATGTTATCTTTGATCCCTTTTTAAGACATTGAGTGAGTGGTTTTGTGAGACGTGCGAAGTCTGGTATAAATTTTCTATAATATCCTAGAAGTCCTAGAAAACGCTTAATTTCGGTTGTAGTTTTTGGCAGTGGGTACTTTTCGATGGCTTTAATTTTGTCTGGGTTGGGTTTAACCCCGTTTTTACAAATAACATGACCTAGAAACTCGGTTTCCAGCTTCAAAAACTCTGATTTATCCATCTGAATTTTGAAGTTGGATTCCCGTAGCCTTTTGAATACTTTTTCCAGATTTGTCATATGTTCTTGTAAGGATGTGCTGAAGACAATTATGTCATCTAGATACACTAAACAAATTTCGTTCTGTAAGTTCTTTAATACGTTGTCCATCACCCTTTGGAAGGTCGATGGACTATTTTTCAGGCCCATTGGCATCCTAAGAAATTCGTAATGCCCATTCTCTACATTAAAAGCAGTTTTGTGAATATCCGCGGGATCCATTTCTACCTGATAGAATCCACTGGCTAAATCGAGCGTGGTGAAGTACTGACATTTGCCCAGTTTGTCTAGAACATCGGTTATATTAGGAATAGGATATTTGTCATCGACTGTCTTTTCGTTCACCTTCCTGAAGTCCACAACAAGACGCCATTTTATTTTGCCGGAAGCGTCCGCCTTTTTGGGTACAATCCAAATAGGAGAGCTCCAAGCAGAATCCGATGGTCTAATTATATTTTGCTCGAGCATCTTATTGATCTGGTCTCGGACTTCCTGTCGGTGGACATACGGGTATCTGTAGCTCTTAGTATGTACGGGGATTTCATCATGTGTTTTAATTCTATGTTTGATCTTGTTGGTGAATGTTAAAGGTTCACCATCAAGGTAAAACACGTCGGCATACGAGGCACATAACCGTTGTAGGTTTGCTAGCTCTTCAGGATTAAGATGATCGGTGCGAAGACGGGATAGAACATTTTTAGCGCGATCCGATAACGTTTCAGTAAACTGGCACTGGACATTATATATTTCGGCTTCTACCGGACGGTCCATTGAAAAAATTACATCATTTGAGCTATTATTGGTAATTTCGACCCAACCACGATTATTAATTACTTTCGTTATACAATCAGAGATTATGCAGTTGCAAATTATTTGATTTTCAACTACTACGTCACCGTCCTTTGAGTTTATAGGCAACCTAACTAATTTTGATGACTGCGCGGGTATAATTTCTTCATATAAATTTGCGTTACGTGAGTCATACATTTCGATGGGAATTTTTGCGTTACGAGTAATAAGTAATTTATTTCTAAGATCGATATTAGAACCCCATATGTCTAGTAAATCAAACCCTATCAGTCCGTCGAAGTAATTATGAAATCTATAAACGAACAAGGTTATATTATCTCGTTCATTAAATTCTAAAGGGCAAGGGAGAGTTATAGAATAATCATTTTTACTTGTCGCGTGGACATTGGTGACTTCGAATGGGTCATAATTCAGTGGAATATGGCTAAAATATTTTCTTACAGCTTCGGGACTAATAAACGATTGGTTTGCGCCGGTGTCTATTAAGAATTTCAGTGGGGGATTACTTGTCTGAATGTAACCGAGTTGCCTTTGTATGTGGAAATTTATTTCTATTTTTGTTTTTCTGGTTTGGGACACTTCCGAAAATCCTCATCATTAGTCGGGGTGAAATTAGTCTCTACTTCCTCTACGATAGGAGCTTCCGCGTGGTTATACGGTGGCTCGTATCCATAGTTAGGATATTGTTCGTAAGTACAGTACTCTTGATTATAGTTATAGTCAGGATAGTCGTATTCATAGTACGCGTCGGTGCTATAGTCGTAGTCAAAATCCGTCTCGTTAAAATTTACCTCCCGTGTTTTAAAGTAATTGCTCGGCGGTGGGTTGCCAAATCGTCTCCAGTCATGTCCAGTCGGTGGTAAGGGTTTCGGAACAAAGGGAGTGACGCCGCTCATAGGAGAAGGGCGCGAATTATTATTTAAATTGAAGCCCTGTGGTTGCTGAGGTCTGTTAGGAAGCTTAAACACATTACTCTGGGGGTTATAATTTGGTGGAGGAGCACGCATCATCTGTTGCGTACGAGTGGGACCGCGTGGTACATGCATCTGGGGTGGTAGATTGGGCCTCCAACCCTGTGCAGCATGCGGTTGCATAGGTGGCTGTCTAAATGAGTTCAGTATATTATTACCCTGTGGTCTAGGTAGTGACGGCATGTTAAACGTGGTAGGTTTTGGAAGGAAATTATTTAATGGTAGGCTATGTGAAGGTTGAGTCCATTCCTTCTTGTTCTGGCTGCCTTCATTTCGTTGTTGGAGGTAAAGGGTGTTTAATTCCTCCTGTACGAATTCAAGTGCTTTCTCCATACTTTCGGGACGCATACATCTTATTCTAGACCCTAGGGGGTCTTTTAATCCGCGTAAATAAGCTTGCAAGGTCAGTTTTGTATAGAGTGCGCGCTTAGCTTCAATTGTCGTACTAATCGTTTCATGTAAAGTGACATAGGTCATTATTGCACTAAATAAACTTTGAACTCGCTCGTAAAATTCTTGCGGGGTACTAGACCCTTGGGTTTGTAGTGATAAATCACTGTATAATGCGGTTTCGTCGCGATGGTCGGCGAAGTTATTTATAAGAGCGCTTTTGATGCCGGCCCAGGTTTCGGGTATTCCATTCGAATTTATTAGCCTAGCCGCGGGCCCAGTTATTTTATTTAAAATCCCGTTAATAAGAGAAAGATTGGCTAGTTCGTATCCAGGCTCATTTCTTACGTGGGCTAACACAAGTTGATCGCACAGGTTAATAAAGCGCGTAAGGATGTTCGGGTTACCGTCAAATTCGGGCAAAACTCTAAGTGACTTATAAACTAGGTCTATTTCGTTTGATTGGGCCATACTATCGGTTTCTAAACCTCTGTTCTCGTCTATAATACTAAGCTTAGAAGTCCTACTACTATCTAACCTAACGTTCCGTGTTCCCCTTGGATGGAAAATTTTGGAAGCTTTATACTAACACAGTTAAAATGCAATAAAATACAATAGAAAAAAAAGTGTATATAGAATAAGGATAGAGTAAAAAAATTAATTACGGAACTAGGAAGGGTAAGGATTGAAAGATTCAAGCACTTACAGCATTACTTCTTCTTGCGGAATCAATGCCTGGATTCGCCTCTGGACTGGTGCTCCCGTAGGTTCTGTATCTTCTTGGTCACTCTTGATTCACTGACTCTACTTTAGAAGATCCTACCGACTGCGCCAATTATGTGGGCTCCAGCCAGAGGTTGCAAAAAAAAGCAATCTTTATTTAATATATATTTAATTTAAAGTAATTATTACAATTAATTCTTATAACTAAGTGAGGTGACTCTAATTCGATGTTTGAATGTAGAATGGATTCACACGGTAAAATATTAGATCCAGGTAATATAAGACAGTAGACACGTTATGCTGACACGGCGCCTCGTGATCGTCGTAAGCCGATGCAACGCAGCAGATTGCCTGGATTAGGGCTGCGTAACAAACGTAACAATATTATCATAATCTAACATAATAAATAAACTCTTCATTAGGAAATTTCACAGGCATTATATCAAATTAAACTATTTTTTCAATAAACCTTTATAAAAATTATCGAGTAAATGTATTTTGTTATTAACGATCTATGACAAGTATTTGGCATAAACGTACGTACTACCGTTTTGGCATTAAATTGTTCTCTTAGAGTTAAGGTACAAAAATAATTAGACATAAATAAATGCTATATCTTTAAAGCGATTAACACAATAATATAAATTAAAAACAAATTATGCGGGTATCAAAAAGTTATACCTACACTAAAGTTCAAAATAAATAACTTCAAAATTATTAACTACTCTTTAACCAAACTTTACAGGCGCGCTAATGAATTATTTTTTTTATTTTTTGAATTAAGTATCTTGTAAGTGTCCAGCTATTAGATAGAAAATAAATAATGTTTCTTTTTTTTAGTTTTACTTAAATGTAATCTACTGTTACTGTTACTGTCATGTAATGATGCCATGCCAGGGCAGTTTAACTCTAAGAAAAAATTATAAATAATATAAAAACACGGCATTTATAAAATTCAATATTTTATAAATAAATTGCATCTTCGTCATTCATAAGGATGTACTCCTCAGGATCCTCCTTTATTTGTAGTATCTCTATTTCCTTAACTATATTATAATCAGGAATACAATCTTGATCCTTCCGCTTAGGAATAACAAATTTCACGTCATCTTTTTTGCCAATAGTTTTATAATACGTTATGGTGTATTTTCTTGGGTTTAAATTAATATTCTCAATGACACCGGCATAATATTTCCAAGCCTTTTTATAGTATCGAACTAGAACTTTATCCCCAATATTGTATGTTGGTTTCAAATTAGTAATATCATTATCTTGTCCGCCGTCAGTTAGATGAATTCCAATATGAAAGTTGCTACAGGTGTTCATTTGATCTTTTGTCATTATTTTTACCGGATTATCTTTATTTTTTATGTTTTTCTTAGATGTATGACCTATGTCTTTATTTTGTAGTTTTTTCTCATTTAAATCTATAAATATATCCCTATGTAGGTTAATAGGTTTAAGTTGTAAGCTTTTATGAGTTTTGTAGAAAGCTTGGTTTTCAGGTGTCAATTTTACGGATGATAACATAGTCACTTTTTGCGTTGCCTTGTCTAAAGTATTTATATCATCGCTATCTTTGTCTTTCCAAATATCTTTTGTCTCAATAATTTCGTCGCAGGTGTTGCAGGTCTGTGCGGTTTTTTCTACTTCCTGTAAATTTTTAACAATTTGTTTAATTACCTGATCTTTAGATAGTGGTTCTAATTCAGTCTTTTATCTCTCATAATTTAAGTCAGTCTTGTTCCATGTATCAAAATTATCAGTTAATATATCACTGAGGCAATCTAATAAGTCAGAATCACTATGTACACTCATTTCAATGCTTTCATCTGTTGTGGTAATGCTAGGAGTCCTCTTACGTTTTGTTACAGACTTTTTTGTCGTAGATTTTTTTCCTTCTTTTGTGATGCCCATTTGTTTTTTAGTCTTGGTTTTTTGTTTATATCAGGGTCGTTTAAAACTGTTAAATCCATTAAATCGTCTGTTAAATTGTTAGAAAAATAATTCCTATCATCTCCAGAAATAAGATTTTCTTTGTCAGTCCGAGTTTTCTTTCCTGTACCTTTTCCTTTTTAGTAGTATATCTTTTATTATTTGTCTTGTCTGTCAAACATTTGCTTGTTTTTTCTCTTTCTTTTGCCAGTTTTTGTTTATTTTTCTCTTGTTGTTTTTCTAGAAAAGATGCAGTAACTACTTCCGCACCCTTCGCTATACGTTTTAATTTAAATTTCGTATAATAATAATAATAATAATCATCTTTATTCAGGCAAATTACACCCATATCCAGTAAATTTTTTTTTTTATTGGTCTGAGGGTGCTGTGTAGCTTTTGCGAGAAGTAATTCTTCGAAGGAAATGTTTACTGGATGCGACTGCTCGATGCTCGATGCGAGGGAAAGTAGTATTTAGAGCAGAAACAGAGCTGTAATAAGACATGATTTTGTTTATTTCATCTAAGCTTATTTGTTTCAGAGATTTTGGTTGATTGCAAGTCGCTTGAGATAATGTGTGCTTTTTCCATCGCGCATATGCTTTAGGATCATACTTTTCTTTTGGTATTATGTCGGCATTGAAAGGGTAAATGCCGCCTTTTCTGAAACCATTTCGGATCATCTCTGGTTTCGTTTCTTGCCACGCTTCTGCAAACATTTCGAAAAAAAATTGTTTTCGTAATTTGGAACCAACGTTTTGCCGCTGCCATTGTACGAGTTTCTTGTCTCAGATGGCTTTCAATGATTTGAAGACGGACAAATCTAGCGGTTGCAATAAATGCGATGTGTGCGCGGGGAACTTTAGTATAGTAATATTGTTTTCAACGGCTAAAGCTACCACTATATCATCAACATGACTGACATGTCCATCGTACAACAACACTACGGGTCTTTCTTCACCCAAATCGGGAATAATTACGTTTATCATTTAGTTATAAAAAATGCTGGTTTCCATCTAGCCCCGATGACTGGCAGCGTATGTAAGTTTGAAATTATATTTGTCTGGATTCTTCACCATCCACTGTTCATACATATGTTTGCCTTTAAATATAATCAATGGGTCTAACTTTTGCCCAGCCGCATTCACAGTAGTCAAGACTGTGATGTTTTCTTTTCCATTTCCATACGTCGTTCGTGTACAAGGCTTCCCTTTGGCACCTACAACTTTTGTTTTTGTTGGGTCGAGACAAACAGACGTTTCATCTAAGTTCCATATACGCTTAGGATCAGTAAGATTCAAGTCACGAAAAGTCTTTTGTAAAAGAGCAAAATATTCGTGGATGACAAATGGATCGGTCATTTTTCTTCTAAGGTACTCGACTGCTTGCGGTTTTTTTATTGATAAATTGTGGCGCTGACGAAAAGAAATGAACCAATCAGGTCCGGGCCTGCCATTTTTGAAGGAAGTATCTAAGTTATTGCTTATGGCAAATTCCTGAGCTACATCGAGTACCTCTTTTCTGGATAAGCCCTAACCCCATTTTTCCATCACACTGTAACGAACCCCCCCCCCCATCTTTTTCTCTTTTCTACTATATATCCACTTATATTTGTATTTCTTTAGAATCTATATCTGTAAGATATATAAATACATCTAATTTACGTGACCAGTATAACTTGATCTTTCTAAAGGTTTAAATATAGGCCGTTTAATAAATTTATGGCGTGATCGTCTTAGTTAGGACCCTTTTTTACGTTATGTTTGTATAGTAACTTAGTTCTTTTAGGTGTATCTTGGAAGAATGAATATTCACGAGAGCAATCGAAAGCTGTTGGTAGAGTCTTATAAGCTAAAGAACCCCGTTCACGAAGACAGAGCTCAAAAAAGGTTAAGAACAATAAATTGTCCCTATTCCACTTGTATCTGGTTCACAACAGTCAATTCCTTATTAATTAATCCCTTCCCGCTTGGAAAAGGCTCACAATATTTATATCAAATACCAGTTACAAGGGCTTCGCTCTCCCACATTTTAAAAAAAATGTGGAGGAGGTACACGGCCCCACACACGCCGCGCACGGTGAGCGCCAACCATTTTAATGCGCTCCCCCCGCAGGGTACGCAAAGTTGGGAACTGGACCGTAGTCCACAGCAAAATAACTGGCGAACCAGTAAAAGAGGACTTGGCCCCTTGATAGTGCGTAAGCACAAACATCGACCGAAGTCGCGCATGTCAATGCGTGTAAACGCCATACAGAATACGATCAAATCCAGTCACAGTGAATGTACGTCACACGGGTTAGGCAACAATAGGCACACTGACCATAAAAAGCCTTCCGTGAGCGCCACCACCTGCCAGACCGCCGTTCCTGCAGACGTGATGTAAGTGTAAGGCATCACCACCAATTGCATGGTCAGCACGGCCAATTGGCCGCAGAGCGTGTCATGAGTCTACCGCTCACCTCAAGGGAATGGGGTCCCACGTTGCGCGGCTTTCGGCCGCAGCCTTGAGAGCCTCCTCAGATTCTCCCTCCAGCTACCACCCGCATGAGGTCAACACATATGCTCCACCAACCAATACAATGGCAGATATAGCCAATAGGCAGTTATAAGATAATATTAATAATTCGCCATCAGAAAGGGTTTGTGTCACTGACGTTGAGTATATGCATTTTTCGATCATGTTTGTCTCACCCACCAACAAGTTGCCTTCAATCTCTCAAAGGTGGGAACTTTATAGAGATATATTATTAAGTTGTTATATAAAACATCATGGAGGGCAGACAGTCTGCAGCCCCGCTATGAAGGGACCCGACTTGGGCAAAGCTACTTAGGTTGTGAGTCAAACCAAGACGCAGAGAGCGCCATTGAGAATAGCGACCCGCCAAACAACCATCGTAGAGACACAATGCTACAGAATGCAACAAGCATCAATACGACTATCGTCGGGCTTACACCATCCCAAGGTCCCCCATACAGTCCCAGCAGACATCACCACCCGCATACCTCCATCGACCAGAACCACAAGATGCATCGAATCAGGTGCAGTACACCCGCAGATCCATCACAAGACGCAATACTGCAAGTAGAAGTAAGCATCAATGCAACTATCATACGGATGGCGCCCCCTCACAACACACCCACATGATCCCTATCGACTTTGGTAACAAAATTTAATAATGTTGTTAACTAAAAATACCACCGACGTATCATAGTAGTACGGTACTAAGACGTCAGTAGCCAAAACTCCACGTATCATAGCGCTATTGCACTAAGACATGAAGTTGAGTATGCTTGCTGCACTTAAAAGTACTACCAAACACACTCACCCTAATCCGAAAGATAGCCGACGTATCATAACGCTATGCGCTAAGACGCCGCCCACAACCGGTAGGGGTGTGCGATGTCCACGGGCAAGTCGTATTGCTACAACAAACCCGCTTACCACCGGCACTAAGATGATATGTCTAGGACACATCGGTTAGTGAGTCCAAGTTTACCTCGGTCTCAGAGGCTGCGAAGCAACCTACACGCCACTATAATAATCCTTTTCAAGTCCCATTTCTTTCAATATAATGCTTTTACATATTTGAGACCTTCCACATATTTGCTTTATTTCATAGACCATACTACTGTATGTCTTATTCATATGGGACTTCAAGTCATAACTCTGCTATCATAATGCTTATGCATCATAGAGACCTTCTATATTAATGCTTTGGTTCGTCAGACCTTACTATGTTAAGTCCCTAATATAGGACTAGTCATTGTGCAACCTTAGTACTAGCAGTCGGTCAGCCGACCACCCCATATATATGTACAACCTTGGGTATGTGTCTCCGACAACGCCCCAATATAAGGGTACATTACAAGAACACGTTCATTAACTTAGAAATTTTCCAATTATTACACGAACTCCTTCATCAACTTAGAAAATTTTAATCCATTTTTTCTATTATATTACAAATGTTATTTATCTTTGTTATTGCAATATAATCGCCTTGTATTTATATGATTTGATATATTTTGAACATTTTAAGCAGGTTTTTAATAAATTTAGAGATTTTTTGAGACATTTTATGCGTTTACTAATATATATAATATTCAATATTCCAAATGGATATTTTTGAACTCTATGCTTATTATTTGCATTTTATTGTTTAAATTATAATTTCTATGACATTTTTAAATGTCTGTATAATGAATTTAATTATTATTTATTAATAATAATTATGAGGCGTCACAATCCACCCCCAAATTTTATGTTAATGATCCACATAGTGGAGTCGTTAATATAAAATTTTAGTATTTTGAGAGCATATACACTACACTCAAATAATTGTTTATATATCTGTTCTTTCCTCTTTTAATCTGTTACAATATGGCATATGTTATCAAATCCCCCTACCCCAGAGAATGGCCGCCACCAACACCCCTTCAACCACAATTATCACAATGTGATAACACCATAATTCAAGTTATTGTATATCGTGTTGTTAATAAAGTTTGCAGTCAATTGTCGATTTCTTATTTTATTAATTTATCTTTAAATCTTTGAAACATTATTTCGATAGTGTCACACTTTATGTGCATACAATCCAGTTTGATATTTGTTGAGGTCAGTTCGATACCACATAGGATAAATGTGTTTGAGCCATTCGCCCTGACCCAACTCCCATATTTATTTAATAAAAATGATTACAAAATTATCTTACGATCTATATTTACAACTCTTCATTATATATTAATAACGTTCTACTATCATATAACAAATCTCTTGCTCATAACTTTAATAATTTTAGACCTTTAACTTAAACAATTATTTCCATGGGCCACCCACAAAACCCTTTTATGTTACAATATTTATTTAATTACTCTAATTTATACAAAAAGAAATTATTATTTAAAATATTTTAATAAGTGAATAGCATTGAAAATTCCTCTAATTTCGTTTGTCTCTGGATTTGCTAAGGTATATACATTGTCAAATGGTACGGCTGCTATTACATAAGGTCCTTCATATGCCAAATTGAACTTACTCATAACTTTATTATCAGCGTCTGATCTACTAGATCTTGAAATTTTTACTAAGTCACCAATATTATATTTTATTAATCTATTTCGCTTATCAAATTTTGTGTTTCTTATTCGACTTGCCTCTTTTAAATTTTTACGCACTTGTTGTCTAATTTGTTCGACATTATGTTTGTCTTTACTTTTGGAAATTACTTTGTCAAAAGACATCTCATTAGACTCACCATAAAGAATCTCACAAGGCGTGAAGCCTGTACTATTGTGATAAGAATTATTATACAATTCTTCTAATTTCGGCAATATTAACGCCCAATCTTTGTGGTTAGTATGACAAAGCGTCCTAAATAATCTGCTCAACTCTTTATTTACTCGCTCTGTTGTATTTGGTCTAGGATTTCTAACTGTGGTATATATTGGCTTTATATTTAATTCACTCATTGATTGTTTCCAGTGATTACTTACGAACTGTTTTCCATTATCTGTCATTATTGCCTTGGGCTTTATAATCTCAACAAAATGCTTTACTTTTGTTACAACAGACTTTGCTGTTGACTGTTTTAAAGGATATAATTTGATAAATTTACTGAATGAATCTTGAATGACAAATATGAAAGTGTACCCAAAGGTACCTGATACAAGTGGTCCATATAAGTCTGCCATGACTATATCGCCAATGTTTTCTGTTATTATAGATTTGCAGGGACCCACATATGTTATATTGCTTTTCTTAGATAACTGACATAAATGACAAGCCCTTAATTGGTTATTAATATCTTTTGTTAAACCTTTCCAAAAGAATCTGTCTCTCACATATTTAATTACCTTATAGGGTCCTTGATGACCCATTTCGACATGCACTTGATTTATAATATCTTGTCTCAATGCTTTAGGTAAATATATTACTTCTTGTAAATTCGTTTTGTAATATAATACATCATTTTTCAAACTATACCTTTTAAATTTATTGTTTTGTTTTATTATGGAAGTATTTAATGTCTTTAACTTTTCAATAATAGCCAACGACTCTGAATCTTGTAATTGATATACTGTTAAGGATTTTATTTTTTCTATCAACTCAATATTCGGTTCGCTCTCTGTGTAAGCAATTTCTAAACTATTATTTTTATCCTCTTGTATTAAATCGCCATCAGGAGGATAACGTGATAGCACATCTGCAACAATATTACGTCTACCCGATATATGCTGTACTTCATAATTAAATTGTTCTATATACAAAATCCATCGGGTTACTCTACCATTGAATAACTTCATATTATTAATAAACAATAATGCTTTATGATCAGTTAGTATTATTACTTTACTGCCCCTCAAATATGTTTCAAATTTCTTTAGGCAGCTTATTACAGCATAAAACTCTTGTTCAGTAACAGACCAATTTAATTCGGGGCCTTTTAAGGCTTTACTATGATAGCCTAAAATTCTCATTTCATTATTATCATCTATCTGATATAGTACTCCGGCCATACCCACACCGGAACAATCTGTTTGTAAATAATACGGCTTATTAAAGTCTGGATGATGCAATTGTATTGTATTAATAAATTGTTGTTTTATAAAATCAAATGCCTTCTGTACTTTACCGCTCCATTGGAACTTTCGTCCCTTTTTAAGTAATTCACAGAGCGGTATTATGCTCTCGCTGTAATTTGGTATAAACCTTCTATAAAAATTGCATAGACCTAAAAAGGCCCTTAATTGTTTAATCTTTTTAGGTGCTGGAAACTCTTGGATCGCTCGAATCTTATCGGGATCTGTCTTTATGCCTTCTGTTGAAATTATAAAACCCAGCATTTTAATTTCTTTACAAATAAATTCACATTTCTGCAAGTTACACGTTAAGCCAGCTTTGTTCAATTTACTTAAAACAATATCAATGTGCTCCAAATGTTTATCTAACGTTCCTGTTGTAATAATGGCTAGATCATCTAAATAGTTCACACAAAATTCTTGGACTTCTGGTCCTAATATTAAATTCATGGCTCTGCTAAAGCTTCCTACTGATGTTTTTAATCCTTGCGGCAAAACATTATATACATATGACTTTCCATTGAATGTGAATCCAGTATATTTTCTACCATCTTTATTTATCGGAATTTGAAAATATGCATTATTTAAGTCAATGGTAGTGATATAATTCGCTCCGTGAAATGAATTCAAAATATCTAATTGTATAGGTGGTTTCTCTGTTTCTGCAACCATTTTCTTATTTATGCTTCTGGCATCAAGCAGAACTCTAATTGAGCCGTCTTTTTTAAGAGTGAATGTCAATGGACTACTGTAAGGCGTTGATGTCCTTGTGATGATACCAGCTTGTTCCATTTCATTTAACTTTTCTTCCATTTTCGCTCTATATGCATATGGAATGGGATAGGACCTAGTAACTATAGGTTCATCATCGATCATTTCAATTTTATGCTCATAGCAATTGGCTCTTCCCAATTTGCTCGAAAACATATTCTTATGCTTTTCCAAAACCTTACTAAGTTTTGCCCTTTCAGAGACCTCCAATGTAGATCCTATTTTTATATTTATTAAGGGATCATCGGTACATTGTTTGATGCAGTTATTATGTAATACAGATTTATTATTATATTTGAAAGGTATAAAGTAGTCTTTGTTTTTCACTTTAAATTCTATTCCAACAGTAGTATTTCTCAAATCAATCAATATTTTATTTCTCTTGAGCCAGTGAAAGCCTAATATTAAAGGTCTTATTAAATTACCTACAATTAAAGTTTGTGTTTCAAAGACTACTTCATCTATCTTTATAGGCAATATGATCATCTGTTGTATTTTTGTGCTGCGCTGCCCAACAGCACCTTTTATTTGCATTGCTTTAACTGGCATTATTGATATTTTACGATTATTATCTTTAATTTGTAAATATAAACTTTCTGAAATGCATGTAACATCGCTCCCAGTGTCGAGGAGCGCGTCTATTTCTTTGTCAAATATTGAAACTTTAATTTCAGATCTCATATTCCCTATAAATCCCCTTTGATATTTATCTTCGTCTTCCTCGAAGACGGTTTGCACGAATAACTCCGTTATGGGCAAGTCCGACCTGGCTTTTAAGGTGTTTAATATGCTATTTACATTGTCGTTATAACCAAGGCCTTCTCTGTTAAAATTTGCTTTTAAAGTAATAGGTTTTCGCAACCCTCTATTGTTTTTACCCAATGTTTGACCAGGTCGCCAACCCAGTTTTAATAACATATTTAATGCTTTGTTCCCTTTTACATTGTAAGGGGTCGAATCGGGAACTAGTTCAACCTCTACAGCTCTAAATTTGGCTCATGAGCCGTAACATCAGGTTGGTCATTAGTGAAATGTATTTCATGTACTTCATTAACCTTCTTTTTTCCCTCTTCGGGTTTACGCCATGTTTTGTATGATTGTTGTATTTCTTTATGTTTTTGCTCCGTATTATTATTAAACTTCCTCCTTTTCTCATTATAGTAAGGTTCACGACCTTCATCTTGTTTGTCGATGTCATCTAAGTTTCTTAAGAAATCTGTCGTGTCTATTATTG
This sequence comes from Parnassius mnemosyne, assembly GCA_963668995.1. Lineage (NCBI taxonomy): Eukaryota > Metazoa > Arthropoda > Insecta > Lepidoptera > Papilionidae > Parnassius > Parnassius mnemosyne. The sequence goes on along the minus strand of CAVLGL010000024.1, from coordinate 38,370,765 downwards.
TCTCAATTTTAGCTATTCTCCATAATTGCTGCACAGTTTTAGGATAATGTCTGATGACATCAGTTACTAATTGTTTTTCAGGTATCGGATATGATAATGTTTGTGCCTTCTCAACAACATAAAGAAAATAACCAACCATGGTGGGGTGTGTACTTCTATTCCATTTATTTTGCACAAGGAATCTCTTTACTTTATTTTGTTCTTCTTCACCCCAAAACACTCTAAGGAAGTCAGCTTTAAAATCATCAAAAGTTGTCCAACGCACATTATTAATGCGAGCCCAACACTTGGCTTCACCTACTAAGCACTCTTGTGCTATCGAAATTTCGAGACCATTAGATGGAACTTTCTTTAAATAATTGGTGAGATCTTCCAAAAATGATACTGGATGAGTATTTCCATTTCCAAATTTCGGCTTTTCTATTGTTACATTATGTACATTATATACAATATTTTGTCTAGGATCATTTACATGAGAGGTGCTCGCCCCGGACACCTCTCCTTGATTTATTTTAATTTGGTAATCTTTCGTTTGGTTAATAAATTTTTCCTCAAGATCCTTTATTTTAACCTCAAAGGTTTTCACTGCATTCTTAATTAATTTCTGAAGCATTTTCATCTCATCTTTAGGCTTAGCCTTAATTGAGGTTGATTTTTTCTTATGTTTAGCCATTTTTAATTTTTATTACCACTTGTTTTTTTTTTTTTTTTTTTTTACACTTTTTGTGTCCTTCACTTACTTTAATTGAGTTTTTCCACTTATTTCACTTTATAATATATAGTATTGCAGTTTTTTTTTTTTTTTTTTTTTTTTTTTTTTTTTTTTTTTTTTTTTTTTTTTACACCTGTTGTGTCCTTCACTTAGTTTAATTGAGTCTTTCCACTTATTTCACTTTTATTATTTCGCTCCGTTATGCACACACCTCCTATATTATTACTCAATTTTAATATTTAAGCCCCACCCCCAGACTCTCAACCACCCCCAGCAAACACCACTCTCCAAGACACCTCTCCATTTCACGGACAACAAATTGTAGGCATATAGCCTACCTCATAATTTTATATTACCGGCCTCCTATTTAAAATTTAACCTCCATCCTGGTCACGGCACCAAATTGTAACGAACCCCCCCCCCATCTTTTTCTCTTTTCTACTATATATCCACTTATATTTGTATTTCTTTAGAATCTATATCTGTAAGATATATAAATACATCTAATTTACGTGACCAGTATAACTTGATCTTTCTAAAGGTTTAAATATAGGCCGTTTAATAAATTTATGGCGTGATCGTCTTAGTTAGGACCCTTTTTTACGTTATGTTTGTATAGTAACTTAGTTCTTTTAGGTGTATCTTGGAAGAATGAATATTCACGAGAGCAATCGAAAGCTGTTGGTAGAGTCTTATAAGCTAAAGAACCCCGTTCACGAAGACAGAGCTCAAAAAAAGGTTAAGAACAATAAATTGTCCCTATTCCACTTGTATCTGGTTCACAACAGTCAATTCCTTATTAATTAATCCCTTCCCGCTTGGAAAAGGCTCACAATATTTATATCAAATACCAGTTACAAGGGCTTCGCTCTCCCACATTTTAAAAAAAATGTGGAGGAGGTACACGGCCCCACACACGCCGCGCACGGTGAGCGCCAACCATTTTAATGCGCTCCCCCCGCAGGGTACGCAAAGTTGGGAACTGGACCGTAGTCCACAGCAAAATAACTGGCGAACCAGTAAAAGAGGACTTGGCCCCTTGATAGTGCGTAAGCACAAACATCGACCGAAGTCGCGCATGTCAATGCGTGTAAACGCCATACAGAATACGATCAAATCCAGTCACAGTGAATGTACGTCACACGGGTTAGGCAACAATAGGCACACTGACCATAAAAAGCCTTCCGTGAGCGCCACCACCTGCCAGACCGCCGTTCCTGCAGACGTGATGTAAGTGTAAGGCATCACCACCAATTGCATGGTCAGCACGGCCAATTGGCCGCAGAGCGTGTCATGAGTCTACCGCTCACCTCAAGGGAATGGGGTCCCACGTTGCGCGGCTTTCGGCCGCAGCCTTGAGAGCCTCCTCAGATTCTCCCTCCAGCTACCACCCGCATGAGGTCAACACATATGCTCCACCAACCAATACAATGGCAGATATAGCCAATAGGCAGTTATAAGATAATATTAATAATTCGCCATCAGAAAGGGTTTGTGTCACTGACGTTGAGTATATGCATTTTTCGATCATGTTTGTCTCACCCACCAACAAGTTGCCTTCAATCTCTCAAAGGTGGGAACTTTATAGAGATATATTATTAAGTTGTTATATAAAACATCATGGAGGGCAGACAGTCTGCAGCCCCGCTATGAAGGGACCCGACTTGGGCAAAGCTACTTAGGTTGTGAGTCAAACCAAGACGCAGAGAGCGCCATTGAGAATAGCGACCCGCCAAACAACCATCGTAGAGACACAATGCTACAGAATGCAACAAGCATCAATACGACTATCGTCGGGCTTACACCATCCCAAGGTCCCCCATACAGTCCCAGCAGACATCACCACCCGCATACCTCCATCGACCAGAACCACAAGATGCATCGAATCAGGTGCAGTACACCCGCAGATCCATCACAAGACGCAATACTGCAAGTAGAAGTAAGCATCAATGCAACTATCATACGGATGGCGCCCCCTCACAACACACCCACATGATCCCTATCGACTTTGGTAACAAAATTTAATAATGTTGTTAACTAAAAATACCACCGACGTATCATAGTAGTACGGTACTAAGACGTCAGTAGCCAAAACTCCACGTATCATAGCGCTATTGCACTAAGACATGAAGTTGAGTATGCTTGCTGCACTTAAAAGTACTACCAAACACACTCACCCTAATCCGAAAGATAGCCGACGTATCATAACGCTATGCGCTAAGACGCCGCCCACAACCGGTAGGGGTGTGCGATGTCCACGGGCAAGTCGTATTGCTACAACAAACCCGCTTACCACCGGCACTAAGATGATATGTCTAGGACACATCGGTTAGTGAGTCCAAGTTTACCTCGGTCTCAGAGGCTGCGAAGCAACCTACACGCCACTATAATAATCCTTTTCAAGTCCCATTTCTTTCAATATAATGCTTTTACATATTTGAGACCTTCCACATATTTGCTTTATTTCATAGACCATACTACTGTATGTCTTATTCATATGGGACTTCAAGTCATAACTCTGCTATCATAATGCTTATGCATCATAGAGACCTTCTATATTAATGCTTTGGTTCGTCAGACCTTACTATGTTAAGTCCCTAATATAGGACTAGTCATTGTGCAACCTTAGTACTAGCAGTCGGTCAGCCGACCACCCCATATATATGTACAACCTTGGGTATGTGTCTCCGACAACGCCCCAATATAAGGGTACATTACAAGAACACGTTCATTAACTTAGAAATTTTCCAATTATTACACGAACTCCTTCATCAACTTAGAAAATTTTAATCCATTTTTTCTATTATATTACAAATGTTATTTATCTTTGTTATTGCAATATAATCGCCTTGTATTTATATGATTTGATATATTTTGAACATTTTAAGCAGGTTTTTAATAAATTTAGAGATTTTTTGAGACATTTTATGCGTTTACTAATATATATAATATTCAATATTCCAAATGGATATTTTTGAACTCTATGCTTATTATTTGCATTTTATTGTTTAAATTATAATTTCTATGACATTTTTAAATGTCTGTATAATGAATTTAATTATTATTTATTAATAATAATTATGAGGCGTCACAATCCACCCCCAAATTTTATGTTAATGATCCACATAGTGGAGTCGTTAATATAAAATTTTAGTATTTTGAGAGCATATACACTACACTCAAATAATTGTTTATATATCTGTTCTTTCCTCTTTTAATCTGTTACAATATGGCATATGTTATCAAATCCCCCTACCCCAGAGAATGGCCGCCACCAACACCCCTTCAACCACAATTATCACAATGTGATAACACCATAATTCAAGTTATTGTATATCGTGTTGTTAATAAAGTTTGCAGTCAATTGTCGATTTCTTATTTTATTAATTTATCTTTAAATCTTTGAAACATTATTTCGATAGTGTCACACTTTATGTGCATACAATCCAGTTTGATATTTGTTGAGGTCAGTTCGATACCACATAAGATAAATGTGTTTGAGCCATTCGCCCTGACCCAACTCCCATATTTATTTAATAAAAATGATTACAAAATTATCTTACGATCTATATTTACAACTCTTCATTATATATTAATAACGTTCTACTATCATATAACAAATCTCTTGCTCATAACTTTAATAATTTTAGACCTTTAACTTAAACAATTATTTCCATGGGCCACCCACAAAACCCTTTTATGTTACAATATTTATTTAATTACTCTAATTTATACAAAAAGAAATTATTATTTAAAATATTTTAATAAGTGAATAGCATTGAAAATTCCTCTAATTTCGTTTGTCTCTGGATTTGCTAAGGTATATACATTGTCAAATGGTACGGCTGCTATTACATAAGGTCCTTCATATGCCAAATTGAACTTACTCATAACTTTATTATCAGCGTCTGATCTACTAGATCTTGAAATTTTTACTAAGTCACCAATATTATATTTTATTAATCTATTTCGCTTATCAAATTTTGTGTTTCTTATTCGACTTGCCTCTTTTAAATTTTTACGCACTTGTTGTCTAATTTGTTCGACATTATGTTTGTCTTTACTTTTGGAAATTACTTTGTCAAAAGACATCTCATTAGACTCACCATAAAGAATCTCACAAGGCGTGAAGCCTGTACTATTGTGATAAGAATTATTATACAATTCTTCTAATTTCGGCAATATTAACGCCCAATCTTTGTGGTTAGTATGACAAAGCGTCCTAAATAATCTGCTCAACTCTTTATTTACTCGCTCTGTTGTATTTGGTCTAGGATTTCTAACTGTGGTATATATTGGCTTTATATTTAATTCACTCATTGATTGTTTCCAGTGATTACTTACGAACTGTTTTCCATTATCTGTCATTATTGCCTTGGGCTTTATAATCTCAACAAAATGCTTTACTTTTGTTACAACAGACTTTGCTGTTGACTGTTTTAAAGGATATAATTTGATAAATTTACTGAATGAATCTTGAATGACAAATATGAAAGTGTACCCAAAGGTACCTGATACAAGTGGTCCATATAAGTCTGCCATGACTATATCGCCAATGTTTTCTGTTATTATAGATTTGCAGGGACCCACATATGTTATATTGCTTTTCTTAGATAACTGACATAAATGACAAGCCCTTAATTGGTTATTAATATCTTTTGTTAAACCTTTCCAAAAGAATCTGTCTCTCACATATTTAATTACCTTATAGGGTCCTTGATGACCCATTTCGACATGCACTTGATTTATAATATCTTGTCTCAATGCTTTAGGTAAATATATTACTTCTTGTAAATTCGTTTTGTAATATAATACATCATTTTTCAAACTATACCTTTTAAATTTATTGTTTTGTTTTATTATGGAAGTATTTAATGTCTTTAACTTTTCAATAATAGCCAACGACTCTGAATCTTGTAATTGATATACTGTTAAGGATTTTATTTTTTCTATCAACTCAATATTCGGTTCGCTCTCTGTGTAAGCAATTTCTAAACTATTATTTTTATCCTCTTGTATTAAATCGCCATCAGGAGGATAACGTGATAGCACATCTGCAACAATATTACGTCTACCCGATATATGCTGTACTTCATAATTAAATTGTTCTATATACAAAATCCATCGGGTTACTCTACCATTGAATAACTTCATATTATTAATAAACAATAATGCTTTATGATCAGTTAGTATTATTACTTTACTGCCCCTCAAATATGTTTCAAATTTCTTTAGGCAGCTTATTACAGCATAAAACTCTTGTTCAGTAACAGACCAATTTAATTCGGGGCCTTTTAAGGCTTTACTATGATAGCCTAAAATTCTCATTTCATTATTATCATCTATCTGATATAGTACTCCGGCCATACCCACACCGGAACAATCTGTTTGTAAATAATACGGCTTATTAAAGTCTGGATGATGCAATTGTATTGTATTAATAAATTGTTGTTTTATAAAATCAAATGCCTTCTGTACTTTACCGCTCCATTGGAACTTTCGTCCCTTTTTAAGTAATTCACAGAGCGGTATTATGCTCTCGCTGTAATTTGGTATAAACCTTCTATAAAAATTGCATAGACCTAAAAAGGCCCTTAATTGTTTAATCTTTTTAGGTGCTGGAAACTCTTGGATCGCTCGAATCTTATCGGGATCTGTCTTTATGCCTTCTGTTGAAATTATAAAACCCAGCATTTTAATTTCTTTACAAATAAATTCACATTTCTGCAAGTTACACGTTAAGCCAGCTTTGTTCAATTTACTTAAAACAATATCAATGTGCTCCAAATGTTTATCTAACGTTCCTGTTGTAATAATGGCTAGATCATCTAAATAGTTCACACAAAATTCTTGGACTTCTGGTCCTAATATTAAATTCATGGCTCTGCTAAAGCTTCCTACTGATGTTTTTAATCCTTGCGGCAAAACATTATATACATATGACTTTCCATTGAATGTGAATCCAGTATATTTTCTACCATCTTTATTTATCGGAATTTGAAAATATGCATTATTTAAGTCAATGGTAGTGATATAATTCGCTCCGTGAAATGAATTCAAAATATCTAATTGTATAGGTGGTTTCTCTGTTTCTGCAACCATTTTCTTATTTATGCTTCTGGCATCAAGCAGAACTCTAATTGAGCCGTCTTTTTTAAGAGTGAATGTCAATGGACTACTGTAAGGCGTTGATGTCCTTGTGATGATACCAGCTTGTTCCATTTCATTTAACTTTTCTTCCATTTTCGCTCTATATGCATATGGAATGGGATAGGACCTAGTAACTATAGGTTCATCATCGATCATTTCAATTTTATGCTCATAGCAATTGGCTCTTCCCAATTTGCTCGAAAACATATTCTTATGCTTTTCCAAAACCTTACTAAGTTTTGCCCTTTCAGAGACCTCCAATGTAGATCCTATTTTTATATTTATTAAGGGATCATCGGTACATTGTTTGATGCAGTTATTATGTAATACAGATTTATTATTATATTTGAAAGGTATAAAGTAGTCTTTGTTTTTCACTTTAAATTCTATTCCAACAGTAGTATTTCTCAAATCAATCAATATTTTATTTCTCTTGAGCCAGTGAAAGCCTAATATTAAAGGTCTTATTAAATTACCTACAATTAAAGTTTGTGTTTCAAAGACTACTTCATCTATCTTTATAGGCAATATGATCATCTGTTGTATTTTTGTGCTGCGCTGCCCAACAGCACCTTTTATTTGCATTGCTTTAACTGGCATTATTGATATTTTACGATTATTATCTTTAATTTGTAAATATAAACTTTCTGAAATGCATGTAACATCGCTCCCAGTGTCGAGGAGCGCGTCTATTTCTTTGTCAAATATTGAAACTTTAATTTCAGATCTCATATTCCCTATAAATCCCCTTTGATATTTATCTTCGTCTTCCTCGAAGACGGTTTGCACGAATAACTCCGTTATGGGCAAGTCCGACCTGGCTTTTAAGGTGTTTAATATGCTATTTACATTGTCGTTATAACCAAGGCCTTCTCTGTTAAAATTTGCTTTTAAAGTAATAGGTTTTCGCAACCCTCTATTGTTTTTACCCAATGTTTGACCAGGTCGCCAACCCAGTTTTAATAACATATTTAATGCTTTGTTCCCTTTTACATTGTAAGGGGTCGAATCGGGAACTAGTTCAACCTCTACAGCTCTAAATTTGGCTCATGAGCCGTAACATCAGGTTGGTCATTAGTGAAATGTATTTCATGTACTTCATTAACCTTCTTTTTTCCCTCTTCGGGTTTACGCCATGTTTTGTATGATTGTTGTATTTCTTTATGTTTTTGCTCCGTATTATTATTAAACTTCCTCCTTTTCTCATTATAGTAAGGTTCACGACCTTCATCTTGTTTGTCGATGTCATCTAAGTTTCTTAAGAAATCTGTCGTGTCTATTATTGTCTCAATTTTAGCTATTCTCCATAATTGCTGCACAGTTTTAGGATAATGTCTGATGACATCAGTTACTAATTGTTTTTCAGGTATCGGATATGATAATGTTTGTGCCTTCTCAACAACATAAAGAAAATAACCAACCATGGTGGGGTGTGTACTTCTATTCCATTTATTTTGCACAAGGAATCTCTTTACTTTATTTTGTTCTTCTTCACCCCAAAACACTCTAAGGAAGTCAGCTTTAAAATCATCAAAAGTTGTCCAACGCACATTATTAATGCGAGCCCAACACTTGGCTTCACCTACTAAGCACTCTTGTGCTATCGAAATTTCGAGACCATTAGATGGAACTTTCTTTAAATAATTGGTGAGATCTTCCAAAAATGATACTGGATGAGTATTTCCATTTCCAAATTTCGGCTTTTCTATTGTTACATTATGTACATTATATACAATATTTTGTCTAGGATCATTTACATGAGAGGTGCTCGCCCCGGACACCTCTCCTTGATTTATTTTAATTTGGTAATCTTTCGTTTGGTTAATAAATTTTTCCTCAAGATCCTTTATTTTAACCTCAAAGGTTTTCACTGCATTCTTAATTAATTTCTGAAGCATTTTCATCTCATCTTTAGGCTTAGCCTTAATTGAGGTTGATTTTTTCTTATGTTTAGCCATTTTTAATTTTTATTACCACTTGTTTTTTTTTTTTTTTTTTTTACACTTTTTGTGTCCTTCACTTACTTTAATTGAGTTTTTCCACTTATTTCACTTTATAATATATAGTATTGCAGTTTTTTTTTTTTTTTTTTTTTTTTTTTTTTTTTTTTTTTTTTTTTTTTTTTACACCTGTTGTGTCCTTCACTTAGTTTAATTGAGTCTTTCCACTTATTTCACTTTTATTATTTCGCTCCGTTATGCACACACCTCCTATATTATTACTCAATTTTAATATTTAAGCCCCACCCCCAGACTCTCAACCACCCCCAGCAAACACCACTCTCCAAGACACCTCTCCATTTCACGGACAACAAATTGTAGGCATATAGCCTACCTCATAATTTTATATTACCGGCCTCCTATTTAAAATTTAACCTCCATCCTGGTCACGGCACCAAATTGTAACGAACCCCCCCCCCCATCTTTTTCTCTTTTCTACTATATATCCACTTATATTTGTATTTCTTTAGAATCTATATCTGTAAGATATATAAATACATCTAATTTACGTGACCAGTATAACTTGATCTTTCTAAAGGTTTAAATATAGGCCGTTTAATAAATTTATGGCGTGATCGTCTTAGTTAGGACCCTTTTTTACGTTATGTTTGTATAGTAACTTAGTTCTTTTAGGTGTATCTTGGAAGAATGAATATTCACGAGAGCAATCGAAAGCTGTTGGTAGAGTCTTATAAGCTAAAGAACCCCGTTCACGAAGACAGAGCTCAAAAAAAGGTTAAGAACAATAAATTGTCCCTATTCCACTTGTATCTGGTTCACAACAGTCAATTCCTTATTAATTAATCCCTTCCCGCTTGGAAAAGGCTCACAATATTTATATCAAATACCAGTTACAAGGGCTTCGCTCTCCCACATTTTAAAAAAAATGTGGAGGAGGTACACGGCCCCACACACGCCGCGCACGGTGAGCGCCAACCATTTTAATGCGCTCCCCCCGCAGGGTACGCAAAGTTGGGAACTGGACCGTAGTCCACAGCAAAATAACTGGCGAACCAGTAAAAGAGGACTTGGCCCCTTGATAGTGCGTAAGCACAAACATCGACCGAAGTCGCGCATGTCAATGCGTGTAAACGCCATACAGAATACGATCAAATCCAGTCACAGTGAATGTACGTCACACGGGTTAGGCAACAATAGGCACACTGACCATAAAAAGCCTTCCGTGAGCGCCACCACCTGCCAGACCGCCGTTCCTGCAGACGTGATGTAAGTGTAAGGCATCACCACCAATTGCATGGTCAGCACGGCCAATTGGCCGCAGAGCGTGTCATGAGTCTACCGCTCACCTCAAGGGAATGGGGTCCCACGTTGCGCGGCTTTCGGCCGCAGCCTTGAGAGCCTCCTCAGATTCTCCCTCCAGCTACCACCCGCATGAGGTCAACACATATGCTCCACCAACCAATACAATGGCAGATATAGCCAATAGGCAGTTATAAGATAATATTAATAATTCGCCATCAGAAAGGGTTTGTGTCACTGACGTTGAGTATATGCATTTTTCGATCATGTTTGTCTCACCCACCAACAAGTTGCCTTCAATCTCTCAAAGGTGGGAACTTTATAGAGATATATTATTAAGTTGTTATATAAAACATCATGGAGGGCAGACAGTCTGCAGCCCCGCTATGAAGGGACCCGACTTGGGCAAAGCTACTTAGGTTGTGAGTCAAACCAAGACGCAGAGAGCGCCATTGAGAATAGCGACCCGCCAAACAACCATCGTAGAGACACAATGCTACAGAATGCAACAAGCATCAATACGACTATCGTCGGGCTTACACCATCCCAAGGTCCCCCATACAGTCCCAGCAGACATCACCACCCGCATACCTCCATCGACCAGAACCACAAGATGCATCGAATCAGGTGCAGTACACCCGCAGATCCATCACAAGACGCAATACTGCAAGTAGAAGTAAGCATCAATGCAACTATCATACGGATGGCGCCCCCTCACAACACACCCACATGATCCCTATCGACTTTGGTAACAAAATTTAATAATGTTGTTAACTAAAAATACCACCGACGTATCATAGTAGTACGGTACTAAGACGTCAGTAGCCAAAACTCCACGTATCATAGCGCTATTGCACTAAGACATGAAGTTGAGTATGCTTGCTGCACTTAAAAGTACTACCAAACACACTCACCCTAATCCGAAAGATAGCCGACGTATCATAACGCTATGCGCTAAGACGCCGCCCACAACCGGTAGGGGTGTGCGATGTCCACGGGCAAGTCGTATTGCTACAACAAACCCGCTTACCACCGGCACTAAGATGATATGTCTAGGACACATCGGTTAGTGAGTCCAAGTTTACCTCGGTCTCAGAGGCTGCGAAGCAACCTACACGCCACTATAATAATCCTTTTCAAGTCCCATTTCTTTCAATATAATGCTTTTACATATTTGAGACCTTCCACATATTTGCTTTATTTCATAGACCATACTACTGTATGTCTTATTCATATGGGACTTCAAGTCATAACTCTGCTATCATAATGCTTATGCATCATAGAGACCTTCTATATTAATGCTTTGGTTCGTCAGACCTTACTATGTTAAGTCCCTAATATAGGACTAGTCATTGTGCAACCTTAGTACTAGCAGTCGGTCAGCCGACCACCCCATATATATGTACAACCTTGGGTATGTGTCTCCGACAACGCCCCAATATAAGGGTACATTACAAGAACACGTTCATTAACTTAGAAATTTTCCAATTATTACACGAACTCCTTCATCAACTTAGAAAATTTTAATCCATTTTTTCTATTATATTACAAATGTTATTTATCTTTGTTATTGCAATATAATCGCCTTGTATTTATATGATTTGATATATTTTGAACATTTTAAGCAGGTTTTTAATAAATTTAGAGATTTTTTGAGACATTTTATGCGTTTACTAATATATATAATATTCAATATTCCAAATGGATATTTTTGAACTCTATGCTTATTATTTGCATTTTATTGTTTAAATTATAATTTCTATGACATTTTTAAATGTCTGTATAATGAATTTAATTATTATTTATTAATAATAATTATGAGGCGTCACAACACGAAGACAGTTTGCAAGCTTGATTTCCAATTCTATTGGGATTGCGGTTGATCTGCCGAGGGTCTTGCTTTTTGTTGCTGTATTTTTCAAGACTCTATCACTCAGCGTGGATGTCGGTATACCGTATATTCGTGAAGCGGCTGCGTAGGAGAGTTCCTTATTTTTAATTCTTTGAATGGCAATTTCAAGGACTTCATGTTTGTACGAAGTCGCCCGCGTTGTAGTTCTAGTATATTTTCGAGGCATCTGCGGATAAAATTTTAAAGTAAGTAATGTGGTAGTGGCACTGAGTGCATCACAGCATAAACCAGTTCAAATACATCGGTATCGCATAAAATATATAAGTATATATAATAACTAAGTCCTGTCAAAACTAGAACCGATTTTGAAGTTGAAGATAAGTTGTAAGATTAGTTTCAAAATAAGTTTTGTAATTATCAGTAGTTAAAAGCCATTGAGTTAATGAATAAATATGCCGGTAACCCTTAGTAAAGCTAAATATTACAATAAAACGTAAGTTAGCAGAATATAAAAACGAAAATTTTAATATTAGAGGTCATTCATCACCATATTGCTTCGAAATGCAAATAATTATATATTTATTTTAATGTGTATTTAAAAGTACTAAAACCATCGTATTGTGTTATTACTTTTAAATATTCTGTATATTTCATAACAATACTGAGTCCCATAGTCACTTGAGTAATTTCCGAAAAAATATACACGACCAATGAAAGTTTAACAACCACTGCCATATTTGTAACGGGCAGAGATCGGATAATATTCATCCGATCTTCACTCACGCGGGGAAACATCGGATCTCGGCCTACAGCGATCTTAGCCCTTCTTGGACCAGCTTTATCTAGCTATAACTTCATAAAACTTAGTATTCACACAAAATAATAACAAAATAAGCTATATTCTTGCTAAAAATCATAAATAAAAGTGATAGGGAAAGATCGGATGGACAAAATAAATACAAAAATTACCTTGTTTTATAAAATGCCGCGCAGCACACGTCCTACTTGCCGGAGCGACTGGCGCGAATTGAGGGTCGCGGCAGGATGAAATGGCGTCGTGTAGCATATTGTTAGCTTTTCAAAATATAGCATAATTCGCCGAGAATTTGAATCCTACGGTCTTGCCCCATCACCGATCTTACCCCAACGTACCTTGCCTTTTGGCTACCAGCAAGGATCTAAAAGAAGCAGCGCAAGGGCTGCAGCAAGATAGGGTATCCTAATGGTCACATGATGCGAGACTTGTCTTGAATCGAAAATAAAACCAGAATTATTCACGTTCACTCAAACTATTTAAAACAAAACACGTATTTTAAGGTGGTTGCTCACAGTCACAGATGTTTGCACAAAACAACACTTGTAAATGTGAGACAATCGAACAAGTAAAGCATCACATTTACTTAGGATTAATTTCAGATAATAGATTTAGCTGATGATTTCACATATATTCTGTCTGTGGCAAATTACGAGCTATACTGGCTAAATTGTACATTTTAAAACCTAATGTACTATAATATATAAAAATATTATATATAATTACGTGTCACGTTGTTTGTCCGTGATGCGACTCCTAAACTACTGAACTGATTTCAATGAAATTTTGCACTCTGTGTGCATTTTGGTCCAACTTGAGAGATAGGATAGATTTATCCCGATATTTGACCCTCAAAATTTTTTAGTGTGAATTTAAGGATTTTTATAGGAAGGATCTTTGGAAAGAGCAGAACAACGTCTGCCTGGCGAGCTAGTATACATATATATAAAATATAGGAATATGTACAAACATTATCAAATCGTTAAAAAGGCAGTATTATCAAAATGAACTACAAAGAACCTTGGGGAATCCAAAAACCACTTGAATGTTAATTGAATAAAATTGTTAAAACACCAAAACTATCTCTCAACATAGTTAATAATTTCCTTATATCAATTGGAAGACATCTGGCCAATAATATCCTTTAAAAATTAAATAAAACTGACCTTCAACTCGCCAGGGAAGCTAATCAAATTGGTCCAGCCCAATCTATGCCACTATTTTTAACAGATCCGTAAGAAATTAGACTCATAATTAGTAGTAGTTAGTAGTAAGTAGCCTTAAATCCAACTGTGCATCGGGACTACTTTTCTGTAGCTTTTTACATAAAAATTAACTCGTTGTTAGCGCCTCACATAGCCCATATATTATGTAACTTAAATTTTCTATCTGGTGTTTTTCCGAATAAATTTAAACAAGCAATAATTTATCCAATATATACATCAGGAGACAAGTCATTAGCATCAAATTATAGGATAATAGCGTTATTATCATCAATCTCTTAGATACCAGAGAAACTTGTAAATATACGACTAAATAAGTACCTAGAAAATATCTAATTTCTTGCTGATAATCAATATGGCGAAGTAAGTACAATATTACACAATATTTAGATGGAGGTAAAAAGTGTTTAGGAATTTTTCTACATTTGCAAAAAGCATTTGACATAGTATCTATTCCTGTACTTATAACCCGTCTTCAGAATTTTGGCATTCGGGGAATAGCATTGGACGGGTTTAAAGATTACACACACGCACGCACGCACGCACGCACGCACGCACGCACGCACGCACGCACGCACGCACGCACGCACGCATGCACGCACGCACGCACGCACGCACACAAGCACGCACGCACGCACGCACGCACGCACGCACGCACGCACGCACGCACGCACGCACGAACGCACGCACGCACGCACGCACGCACGCACGCACGCACGCACGCACGCACGCACGCACGCACGCACGCACGCACGCACGCACGCACGCACGCACGCACGCACGCACGCACGCACGCACGCACGCACGCACGCACGCACGCACGCACGCACGCACGCACGCACGCACGCACGCACGCACGCACGCACGCACGCACGCACGCACGCACGCCCGCCCGCCCGCACGCACGCACGAACGCACGCACGCACGCACGCACTCACGCACGCACGCACGCACGCACGCACGCACGCACGCACGCACGCACGCACGCACGCACGCACGCACGCACGCCCGCCCGCACGCACGCACAAACGCACGCATGCACGCACGCACTCACGCACGCACGCACGCACGCACGCACGCACGCATGCACGCACGCACGCACGCACGCACGCACGCACGCACGCACGCACGCCCGCACGCACGCACGCACGCACGCACGCACGCAAGCACGCACGCACGCACGCACGCACGCACGCACGCAAGCACGCACGCACGCACGCACGCACGCACGCACGCTCGCTCGCACGCACGCACGCACGCACGCACGCACGCACGCACGCACGCACGCACGCACGCACGCACGCCCGCCCGAACTAAGCTTACTTTAGAAATAAGATTAATTTGTAACTTAAAAAATAAAACAACAACATAAAGAACTTATTGGTCATTTTCAAATACTGAAATTTATTACCCATGCAGATAAAATTTCACATGATCCTCTTTATTGCACAATTCAATAATAAAAGCATCCACGTGCCCATATCCCATAAATTAATTATTTTACTGGATAAGAGGCATTCCATCTTAGTCCTCACGAGTGACAACGCATCTGCATTTTGATTCACAAACGAGGATAGATGTAGATGTCTATGGGCATCAGCAACCACTTACCATCAGGTGGACTGTGTGCTCGTTAGTCACTAGATCCTATAAAAAAAGGGCAAACAATAGAATTTTTAACCAACTCTCTTAAATAAAATCACGCAAAACATTCAAAAAGAATTAAACACAAAAAAAACTATAAACCAAAACAGTAAACAATTCTATTATTATATATATCTAGTATTAAATCAGAATCAAAGTTATTATTTAGTTTTATAATAGTGAAACAGCCTCTATATAATTAGTAGTTTGCGCTGTCTGGTAGTACAGGTTTCTCAACAAAAGCAATGAGCGCTCACGAAGATAGCGCTCAATTTCGGAACCTCCCATGTGAGAAATTGCAAATGGGTGCTTATAGCTTACATAATAAAAGAGGTATATTTAAATGTGTTTTTTGATTATTTTTAAGAAATTAACTAATTATTTAATGAAGAAGATAATGAATCTGAAAGAAGCGAAAGAGGTATGTAAGGATCGTGACACTTGGCGATCTGTTCTCTCTGGCTACCCCGTCAGGGATTGTGCGTGAATATAAGTAAGTAAGTATTTAATGTTAAGCAGTGCGTTAGTTGCGAATGTGAATACCCATAAATACCATTATTGGTTTAATGGTACAATTAAAAAATATATATTTATGAACACTAAGTAAAGCAATACCATTATTTAAATCTGGTAGTGCATTGAAACTGGCTAATTTTAGACCCATTTCTGTACTACCTATTATATTTTTTAAACAAATAAATTACTTCATAAAAACCAATTTGGTTTTACAAGGGGTCGCTCGACGTCTGACGCCGGTCTTAAGCTTATGAAATATATTTTTAATGCCTGGGAGAATTCACAAGATGCCTAAGGTGTTCTCTTTATCAAGGTCTCCGATTGTGTTCATCATGAGATATTAATCAGGAAACTACAATATTAAGGTGTAAGAAATTTGGCGATTAGATTTATTACTTCATATTTAATTAACAGAACTCAAAAATTCGTGATCAATGGTAAAGGTTCCCCCGGATCGGTAGTATCAATGGGCGTTCGTCAGGGCTCGATTCTTGGCCCATTCCTGTTCCTAATCTATATTAATGTCTTACCTTATCTTGTAGGGGACAATCACGATATAGTATTATTTGCTGATTATATCTCTTTAATTTTCAAACTGAAACGCCAAATAATTAATTATGAAGTTGTAAATAATGCTCTATCGAAATTAGTACATTAGCTTAACGCCAACAACTTGCTATTAAACGGCAATAAGACAAAATGTATTAAATTTGCAATACCTAATGTAAAACATTCGAATACCATTGTGCTCTTAAATGTGGAGGAGTTGAGTCTTGTGGATACCACTGCTTTTCTTGGTATTACTATTGTCACGAAACTTCAATGGGTATATCTAAATTAGCAAGCAGACTAAGTTCTGCAGCATATACTATAAGAAGATGTTGAGATGGCTAGATTATTGTATTTTGGTTATAATACATGAATGAAAATAACCCCTGGGAATAAGGTAATCCATACCATGCTGGTTCTATGAAAATACATTTAAAAATTGTGTAAACAAAATTATTGTTAAGTGAATATGTTTAAAAAAAAGTCACGCTGGGTTTCTTGCTAGTTTTTTCCAGGACAGAGGTATTTTCCGAACCAGTGGTAAATAAAAAATGAATTTCAATAAATATTTTGTAATAATCAGTTCAAATTCAAATTCAAATTCATTTATTTATTTGTGAATACAGTAAGTTAGGTGTTCGTAAAATTTACATTAGGTATCGTGTATTCTACCACAGTGTGGTGTACAAATATTCATTACGATATTGTCAATAGAAGCAAAATTAATATTTTTAAAATTGATTGCACATTATAAAAAAACCATAATCATATGTGTATTAAATATTCAAAAGTGAAAAGCATCGTGCTATGATACCCATGACAAATAACACATTTCGTAATGGCGCCTTTACGTCTATATTGAGAAAAAAAAGAAACTGAAGTAAATAAAAATGTCATCTTTTCAAATTATTATTACTATTGTTAAATACACGAGTCAAAAATAAATACTGCATCTTAAGCTAATGTCACGAAATAAACTATATATATATTAAAAAAAAATACAAATTAAAAATGTCGATGTCATCGGGTTATCAATATGTAATATGTCAAATATATAATACATGGTATGTCAAATCAAATACAAATATTATAATTATGTAATTTCTATGTCATTAAGATATTCATTAATAGAATAGTAAGATTTATTAATTAATAATGTTTTTAATGATTTTTTGAAGGTTTGTATATTATTTATTTTCTTTATATCATTGGGTATTTTATTATAGATGGGTATGGATAGGCAAAATATACTTTTTCGCATTTTTACTGACTTTGATTGTTGAACTTTTAATCTTAGGGGATACCTTTTATTATTTAAATTTTCAAACAATGTTAGGTTTCTATAAACAAACACAGCCGTCTCATAGATAAAAAGACAGGGAAAAGTTAGAATTTGCAGCTCTTTAAAATGTGGTTTACAGCTGTCTGTCCAGTGTAGATTTTTGATTGCTCGAATGCACTTTTTTTGAGCTTTGAATACCTTTTCCCGATCCACTGAGTTTCCCCAAAACATAACACCGTACCTAAGTGTTGATTCAACGTATCCAAAATATGCTATACGAAGTGTTTGCGTATTTGCTCTTTTATTTAATCTATACAAGGCATATGAAAATTTATATAATTTACTGCAAACACTATCGACCTGTGCCTTCCAGTTCAGTTCGACATCAATGATAATTCCTAAAAATTTAGTTTCTATCGTTTCATGTATTGCTGAACCTTTATAATGAATATTAATACTTGATAAACTATATTTTTGCCAATTAAATTTCATAATTTTTGTTTTCTCTAAATTTATATTTAAGTTATTTTTTACGAGCCAGTCAATTATAAGACCAATGGAACTGTTAATCTCAATTTCATAGCTTTGGGTATTATTTCCTTCATAAACGACCGTACAATCATCCGCAAATAGGACCATAGATTGTTGTATCACCGATGGAAGGTCATTAATGTACAAAAGAAATAGAAGTGGCCCCAAAACGCTTCCTTGTGGAACGCCACAGTACACAGCTCGGGATGTCGATCGATAAACCTTCTCTGTCAACTTTATAGGACATATTCTCCTTATTTCAGTAAGTTGCGTTCTGTCTGTAATATATGACTCAAAAAGATCTAAAACTGTCCCTCGCAATCCATATTGGTGTAATTTTCTTATTAATATTTTGTGATCCACAAAGTCAAAAGCCTTAGTTATGTCCATGTATAGCGCGGCTACAGGTATTTTTTTGTCTATACAAGTCATAATTTTGTTGAGCACGTCATAAATTGCCGTGTTTACAGATTTATTTTTACGAAACCCTTTTTGCTCGTTTACGAGTATCTTATTATCTTCAAGATATTTATTTAAACGTTTATATAAGACTTTTTCAAAAATTTTCGCAAATATAGTAATCAAAGCAACAGGGCGATAACATCCAACATCATATCTGTCGGTTTTTTTAAATAATGGTTTTACTATTGACTGTTTTAGAGACTTAGGGAATATGCCTTGTTCTATACATAGGTTTATTATATGACATAAAATACCCGCAATCAATAATGCTGTCTCTTTGACTACTTTAGTAGTTATTCCGTCATACCCTGTGCTTTGGGTATTTTTAAGTGATTTTATAGTTTCATATATTTCAACAGGAGTGACAGGGGCCATAAACATTGACGAAGACTTATTAAATTGTAAACAATAGTTACCTGCGTTCTCTTCATTAACCTGTTTTTTATGCTCCATATTTATAAAGTGATCGTTAAAAGTTTGAGCTATTTCTTTCGGGTTTGTTATTATTCGGTTATTATATATAATTTTGTCGATTTGTTTTATAGGGGCATTTGTTCTGTTATTCTTAATAACCTTCCACGTAGCTAAACATTTATTTTTTGCATTTGCTATGTAATAGTTATTCTGTGATCGTTTTGTGAGTTCGATAATTTTCTTTAATTTTTTAGTGTACCATTTAAATTTATATTTTGAGTCTTTATTAGGATTAAGGCGAAATTTCCATAACTGATTCCTTTTATTGCGGCTACACAACTTAATTCCTTTTGTAATCCATTTCGGTTTTGGTTTTAAAGACATTCTTATCTTTATTGTCGGAAAGCATAAGTCATAATATAATTTATAAATGTCAAAGAAATAATCAAAGGCGTCATTAGGATTATCTAAAGAAAATAGTTCAATGAATGTGAAAGAGTTTAGGCAATCTACAAACTTTTTTAAATTCTTTTTGCAAAAATCGCGTTTGAAAACATACCAATATGTCATTGCATGATGCTTCATTACTGGAATTTTCAGCAGTTGGGCTGTGTGATCTGAGAGTGCAAAATCTCGTATTTCGCTATTTAGGTTTGTGAAATTATGGAATGCATTATCTATGCAGGTACCACTACATAACCTTGTTGGTTCGTTAAATTCAATTTTTAAATTGTAACTACTCAAAATTTGTGTTATGCTATTTGTCAAAATATTTGGCTTTAACATGTCAACATTGAAATCACCAACAATAACAATTTTTTTTGATTTAAAACAGTACTTGTGTAAGATATTTTGCAATATATTTAAAAATGTATCAATATCCCTAGCAGCATTTTTAGGCACTCTGTACATACATATTATAATTATTCCAAATTCAACAAGCTCAATTGCACAACATTCAACTTCATTACTAATGGAAAGAGCTTGAATTTCGTAAATTGTGTTATACTTAATATTACAATCTACTAAAATACAAGCTCCACCGTTTCTATTTCTTCGCAAATAACTTGAGGCTAATTTGAAATTTGGTATACATAGATGTTTAATATCATCTTCAACCATATTGTGCTCGGTTATACAAATAATCCCAATCATTTTATTTTCATCTTTTAATTCCGATAAACACACAGCAAGTAAGTCGGATTTGTTAATAATTCCGTTTATGTTTTGATGCAAGAGATACAGATTATTTTGGACTACGAAAAAACTTTGAAGAATCATCGGGTTCATTAACCACTGATCCTTCCATCGCTATGTTACAAATTTCTGTTTGACATGCTTTATCACATTTTGAATACATTTTTGAGTTTCCTGTTACACAAGCAGCGTTCTTTATATAATTTAAATAATTTTGTCTGTAACCAATACTTAAAATTTCATTCAGTAATGACCTCGATAAGTTCAAAGCAAACAGATTTCTTCGCGGAATAGATTTGCAATAGTCCATATCCAAAAACACCGTTCGCTTAAAGTTGCTACATAAGAACTTTAGTTCGTAATTAAGCTTAAATAAGTTTAGGTAATTGTTTTGTGGAACCTCCGATATTATTACATTTGTATTTTGGCATGAGGTGACCCAATTCATCAAGTTACATTTTAATTTAAAAGGATTACGATCATTAGATCCTGTGAGTACAACCACACAATCATTTAAAGTTAATGAAGATATTTCCTGTTTCCAAACACTTAACACTTCGCTTGACTCGGCACCAGGCTTAATAAAGCAGTAAACTTGATATTCGGGACCCAGAAGTTTTCCCAATGACTGTCTGACATTTTTCCCATACTGATCAGCAATAATTATGATTTTCTTTTTTGCAGTTATACGATCCCCTAATATTGACCGTTTATTAGTAATATTAGTAAATATGCTATCCTTGTCTATAACTTTATTTACAGCATCTTGCTGTTGAACATTTAACGCTGTTTCAGATTTGTTGCTAAAACTATTATTTCCTTTACTGATTCGCATATTACTGTTGTCTTTTTTGTGCATATTACTGTCAGAGTGTGTATAAGTGTCTGTTGCAGTTTCAGTTTTACTGTCTTTAGTTAATATATTATTAGTACCTGTATCTATAATACTATCAGGCGTAGAATCTTGATTTGTAGATTTTATATTAATAAGCAATGGTGACAGGATATCTTGTAGTGGTTTAAGTTTATTTTGTTTAGTTCCCTTTCTTCTTGGTGTCGAGTTTGTAGATCGTGCTTCGTTATTTTGAGTTGAATTTAATTGTTTTAGTGTTTTAATTACCATTTGACAATTTTCCAACTCACGTTTAAGTTTAAAATTTTCGGTTAGTAGGTTTTCAATTTCGTTATGTGCTGACTGTAGTTTTAAGGCTAAATTATCATTATTTATTTTTAACTCAACCACTTTAGGGTTCTCAATTGTAGGTAAATTCGGTAAACTGTCCATGGTATTGTCAAATAACATTGACGACGATGATGTCATATCGATCTCTAGTCTCGTCAAGTCATTTTCCGAGTTACACTTAGCCGGTCTTCTAACTGTCACATTTTCTTGTTGTAATGAATTTCCGGTATTCATTTTTGAAATAGTTATAATTAATTAATCCTTAATCTCATATATTTTAAATAATCACAAAATAAATCATAGTATGTAGAGGGCCTTATCGTATAGTATTTTTTTTGTCATGCGTCGTATAATAATTAGCTATGACATTTGTTAGTGCTATTCACAGAGTACATTGTATATACATGAAAGTGCTATTTGAAAAGTTATTTAAAAGTTCAGACTGTTTATAAAGTCGTTTTGTCGTGCCTTAAGTTGTACCCTGTTATAATCCACACAAATACTATTTTTTGTTCTAATAGTAGGTATACTCAGATTCAGATGTATATTATAAATTGTAAATGTTTTAACTTTTGTTGTAAAACCAAAATTTATTTATTCTAAGAAAAAACGTTATTGCCACAATCGGGTTCGAATCGATCTCACGACATACGGCTTTCGTGCAAGCGCATTAGACCATTAGACCAATTGAATGGTACTAGTAGCTGTTCAAAAATGTCATTACTATATTTTAAATTTATGATTAGCACTCAGCTGATTGGTGGGTGCAGTGATATCGATCATGGAAAGTTTTAGATATTCAAACGCTAACTGATTTTTATCAACAATTTTTCATTTCACTTATTTTGTATCACTTTTTTTTTGTTTCAATATTCAAGTTCAACACAACACAATTAGGCGAACTTGGTTTATACACTGTTATTGAATAATTTTGTGGGTGTTTTATGTTTACAGTGACTTTTTATGCCGATTTAAAAAAGTTATGATTAAGATAAATACACTTTTAGAAAACACTATTACTTGATAATCAGAACATTAAGAATTGATATTTAACTTCTAGGGATGGAAATAACTATGATACAAATTTTAATGATTTAAATTATGCGGAGCACACAGAGAATGTTTACTACGCGTTCGCTGACGCTATACTCAGTATTAAATTAAAATCATTCTATTCTATTTTATCAATAAATTGAAAAAAAAAGATGAAAGAGAGAATATGAAACAAAATATGTGCAACAGACTCTTCCTCATAAGGGCTTAAAATAATAAAAACTTCGATTGTTAACCAGCCTGCCAAAATCTCCCCTGTGAAGGAATTAATGGAAGAGGTTTATGTTCAACAGTGAACTTTTGATAGGCTATAGTGAATTAAGAAATTAATGAATGCAGATTTGAGTATGTTGTTGTCAGGTTTATAGAGACAATTATGTTCTACGAGATATCTCTACTGTACACCAATAATGTACAAAAATATGAGGGCGTTGCTTCGTGATTTTATACATCATGTATTCTAACGAATTAGCCAATCAACAACCTTTATTTCGTCACGCCAACATCTTATAATGATTGTCTAGACAAACATGTAAAACATAATACATATTTATGAAATGTTAAATAAGATTTGACGGCTCCGCGGCGCAGTGGCGTAGGAATGAATTACGTTGCTCAGGGCCGCGGTTTTGAATCACGCACGGAACTAGTATTTGTATGATCTACAAGTAATTGTTACGGGTCTGGATGTTTGTCTTTATGCAAGTTATGTATGTAAACTGCCTCTTTGATACGGGAGAAAATCCTAGTGTGGAGGTAACGTATTTTTATGTCAAAAAGAAAAAAAAACCTTTTATAATTTGATTTGTGATTTACCGTTTTATAATATTATATATTACATATTACCCGTTGCAGCCAAATTGTGGTGGCAGCTAATGATGCCATAACCACATTTCATATCATAGGTATCGTAAGAGTTGCCTAAGGTATATAAGGTAGACCTAGTCCAATTGCTTCTGCAGTTGGGTAATTAATTCTTCCACACTAAGAAGTACTTAATAGTCTTAGTAGTTTAATACTTTATTCTACTGCTCTGAGACATGTTTACATTCAGGCTGATATTTGGTACAGAGTTTTACGTGGTAGAGTCATGCTGCAGCTATGTTAATAGCATAGATGTAGCACGAATGGGTCGGCTCGACCGGGGAAGGACCACGCTCTCACAGAATACCAGCGTAAAATAGCAGATTAATGCTGCTGTGTTTCTTACGGTGAGTGTAGAGTGTATAGTGAGTGTAGAGATCCGGAGACCCTTATTACTGTAAACAAGGCATTCCATCTTAGTCCTCACGGTTAACAACGCATCTGCATTTTGATCCGTAATCGAGGATAGATGTAGATGTCTATGGGCCACAGCAACTACTTACCATCAGGTGGACTGTGTGCTCGTTTGTCACCCTAATTCTATAAAACAAGCTTAACGATGTAAAATTACATTTGATGATTCGATGAATTTGAATCATATATATAATCTATTGGACATCGTAACGCACTATACATTCAGTATAGTGAAATGACAGTTTGACCACACCATAACACGTCTCCGCCACTATCACACACCAGTGTAACGTGAGGTACGTAATAACATGATAACACCAAAATATGTAAACCAACAACAACACTACTTATCTCAATGTAACACAGGGCAGCCTCTCAGCAACACCAATCCTTCCTTGGCTGCACTAGAAGAATTACAACAACGAACAGAACCATGTCCGGGATGTCATCGGAATAGTGTCGGATAAGACTTGCGACAGATAAGACTCTTGGATCGTTACTCACACTTGTGTGTGGCTCCAACGATGACGTGTACAGCTGCCCATAGAACCTCTTAATCTCACTCAAAATCTCAGGTATCTCGGAAACGATGCTGCCACATTTAGTCTGCAGCTTCGACATTTGGCAATTTCTGACAGACAGATCTCTGGCAAATACTTTGGAGCCCTGGTTCCGGTCGATCGCTTCTTCAATACGAGCAGTATTAAAGTTGCTTAAGTCCCGCCACATGTGTTTCGAAATCTGTCTGTTCAGATGCCCATATGCTATCAAATTGACTGAAGACTGCAACTTCATTTCCCGTCTAACAGCCATGAGATTAAGAGTTTGATCTAAGAGTTTTTGTGTTCTTCTGCGGTCTTGAAAAACTTCGCTCCGACCGCATGGACAGTTTCCACGAGCTTTTCATTTATATCGTCTACTACATTGCAATCTTCTAGGCACTGAAAACTATTTTGTAACTCGAGCTGAAAGGTTTCGAACCAACTTAACATTTAGGTTCAGTGTGCCTCTCACCATTCGGTGATCGCTATTAGTTTCCACCCTCGCAATCACTGAAACGTCACTGAATAGTTCTTTTCTGGTCGTCATAATGAATTCAATCTCATTTTTGGTCGAACCGACGGGGCTCAAACAGGTCCACTACCTGTGGGGCCGCTTCTGGAAGAAAGAGTTCATCACAAAGAGTCCCTCTTTCTCCATGAAGTGGTGAATTCGACCAGCTGCTGGCCCCTTGGGTTCCGTTGCTCTTTTTAATATCATTGCTCATGGGGGTTATATTGCCATAGTTGCCACGCTTTGCCAGCGGGTTTGCAACCGCAGTTTTTTATTACTTTTTGCTGTTATCAGAAAGATGCTGCTGCCCATCTTCTGCCTCAGTTTTCTTCTGTCGCCTTTTACCACACCCACGGGAAGATATGGGTAGTGAGTATTCTTACTATCCACTACACGGGAATACACCCAGCATCACCTTATTGCGTTTTAATCCGGGTTTCGCTACAGTCTGTGGAGCTTGACTACCCTTTGACCATGACCTCTTTTGCACGTTTTTGTTACAGGTGATCCACTTTCCATTACCGGTGTTCAATCTTTAAAAAAATTCTATCCATAAGTGTTCTTTAAGTGAGCTCTTGTGGTACCCAAATATCGCGCAAAGAACTTGATATATATATGTATAGCCAGACTTTTTCCAATGGGACTAAACTGTTTTATAGTCAATTCTCAATTCCAATGTCGTATCCAGTAATAAAATATTTATAAAGGCCTCAAAGTTTTATCGATAAAACTTTTTAATTTTACCCTTTGTAATTTTTACAAGTTATTAGGCTGTCGGTTTGTTTTATAATAGAAAAGTTCACTTAGATATAGAATGTATTAGTGTAACTGTTTTTCAATTTATTTGTACCTACACTATACTTAAGGATTTATATCACAAACACTGTCACTTGTTAATAATGTTTAATAGGTTCAAGTTCACACACTTTTAACGATTAATATTATTCTTTACTATTTTTATGCTTATTTATTACGGAACAAATGTCACAAGCACTTGCTGCACCTGAGGTGTGGATTCACCTACCTATTAGGTAATATAATAACAAAGCCAAGTAAATCCGTCGGAGCTGCCATTCCCGGCCACGAAATGAACTAAAATTTTGAATTTTTATTAGTTTGTGACCAATTGAATTTATGTTGGTTACGTTGATAATATGTAGTTTTTACTTGATGTATTTATATATAGTTTTATTCAATAAAGGGTGACCTATATTCAGCTGTAGACTTATGGGCTGTAATTTAATGATGGACGGATAATAATGTCACTTCACTTCCACACAAATAATATTAATTAAAGGTACCATACCAATAACGATCAAAATTGATTAACTACGATTTTTAGGTAAACAATATTTATAGGTGTGCAGTACGATAATTTTTTATACCTACTTCTTGAGATTTTTCATTCCTTCAAGTATAAGTAGAGCGAGGACTAAGAAAAGATAATAATAAAGGTGGTGATTTCGGCTGATAGAGGAGAATCGTCGAGGAAAAGATACTATGTCAACCCTAAATAACTTGGGATAAGGGCATGAACAAGACTAATTAAAACCTTTTATACGTTTTTATTAAAATGTTTTAATAACTGCTGGAATTTAGAAAACTGAGAGCTTTCATTTGATATTAAATATCATTGCAATATGAAAAGTTTATTGACGTTCTGATAACCTTTTATAAAGTTTTTTTTTAGTTAATTTGGCACTTTTATTGCTTGTTTATCTTTAATCAGTTACTGAATAATCAAATACTGACACTTTTATGTTTAACTTTAGTAAGTAAATCTTGTATATTATATTTTTCATGCATACGGCACTATAATATCGGTAATTAAAAACTTGTAAATGAATAAATTTCCCATAGATTGTAATCCATTTCCCAAAAGAAATAATTACCACGTTCTTTTCAATTTTAACGAGCAGTACTTGTTTTCTGCCGACTTCAAAAAGGAGACTGTATTCAATTCGACTGTATGTTTTTTTTATGTGTGTTACCTCATAACTTTTTACTGGGTCAATCGATTTCGATGATTCTTTTTTTATTTGAAAGCTGCTTCACATGTGGTCCCATATGAATTTTATCAAGGTCAAACCAATAGTTTTTGAGTTATTCTTAATAATTTATATTGAATTCGGCTGTACAAAATTTTTAATTTTAAATTATTTGTTAAATGATCCACTGAAATGTATGTAAATTATAGACTAAAGACAATTACAGACTGTTTGTCTTTTGTTTGTATATAAGTTAGATGATATCTTGGTCAGTTGTGAGCCGATTTTTATTTAATAATTATTTCTTTATATAATAGGTTATATTTCAAAGATTATACCAGTGGTCTCATATGGATTTTAGAAAAATTCCACCCCTAAGGGTAGAAAACCGAGGATTAAGTTTTAAATTTAACTTTTAGACGATATTCTAGCTATAAATTTGAGCTTGTGATATTCCTAAGACTACTCAAAAAGGTAAAAAAATTCAACTTTTGTAAAAATTGTTTTCTTAGAACTAAAAAACTAATTTCCACATAATAGCTTCTTAAGTCATGGCTTTAATTCTTCTATACATTATTTCTTAGTAGTTTCATGTTATGGCTACTGCTCCGGGTTTTTCTTAGATTTATACTGATAACGATGAACACAAATTTGATTTGCAGTAACAATCCGACTAAAACTATGTAGGTCTGGCTACAACGTTCCAAAAAATTTCAACACGAATTTAACGCAAACCTTTGACATACCATGATGACTAAATAGAATGGTCCTTGGTTGTTTCCTGATCCGATAGTTCTGCAATCATAATACTCTGCAGCATGACTATACCACGTAAAGAAGTTTATATAGAAAAATAAATTACAAGGAAAAGATTCCTCGGATTGACAAAATCTCATAAAGAATAGTTTTCCCAGTGTAAGGAACGGTGTAATATGATTCTACAATCGGTTTTCTTCATTTTTCAAATAGCCTTCTTGACATATATTTAAACATTATAGGTAAGTTACAAAGGTCTTATCACCGAGGTTACAAAGACGATCCCGTTAACTTTCCGTCGATGCAAATAACAATTCAATTTCACTCTCCCTGAGAGGGTAACCTAAAGTGAATGAAACCTGCTTCTAAATAAAGAAATTCGATACAAGAGTAAGCTTATATCAAAAATTATATGTCGGAAGGTAATTTAATAAAAAAATATAAAAAAGCCATAGATTTCAACCGCAATTTTATTAATGAGTTTTTATTAGTAACATTCTGCTGCTCTTACAACACTCACGGGATGATATAGAGAAATGGATTCAATTACGCTACCATTAAACAACTACATGGCTTGGCAGGTACAGTATTTGTTTATTTTTAAGCTAACTTCTATGTTTTATTTTTATAATACTAAAGTGACAACCGGAATTAGTGTCCATTATATAGTAGTTAAATAAATATATATATCGTGTAGTGGCGGTGTAAGAATATCCACATACACATTGCCCCGTGGAGGTCGTAGTAATAACAACACAAAACAATAATAAACTGCGGTTGTTAACCAGTCTGCCAAGCGAGGCAACTGTATCAGAATCCTGCCTATGGGGCAATCTATCCCATAGAGGCCTAAGTTCAGCTGTAGACTTTTGTAGGCTGTAATGGATGGATAATGGATGATTGTAAGTACCTACTGCAGCGCATTGACATGTGAAACTAACTCCAAACATAGAAAACTATAGATTTGTTTTCACTTTGAGGACTAAGACCGAATTTTTTTATAGGATAAGGTGACAAACGAGCACACAGTCCACCTGATGGTAAGTGGTTGCTCTGGCCCATAGACATCTACATCTATCCTCGTTTGCGATTCAAAATGCAGATGCGTTGTCACCCGTGAGGACTAAGATGGAATGCCTCTTTTCAAGTAAAGAGGGTCTCCGGTTCTCTACACACACCATACGAAACATAGCAGTTTTAAGCTGCTATTTTACGCTGGTATTCTGTAAGAGCGTGGTCCTTCCCTGGTCGAGCTGACCCATTCGTGCTCAACTATACTACTAATATAGCTGCAGCATGGCTCTTTCACGTATGCATCAAAGCCCGTTATTTTAGTAGTAGTTGTCTAGTGGGCGTAAACGCGGTTGCTGATCATGAGGTTCTGGGCTTGAAGCCCACGTCGGAACAAAACACTCATTGGGTTTTTCCCTCAATCAATTTCCCTGTGTCCATCTTTATAACTCTACGCTGCTACGTTAGCAGCAGTACTCGTATAAACGTAACGGTGACGCGACGATCGGCGGTAGTGACTATAGTGGTTTGTATCTCTTGTTATTAATAGTTTTTTTTTTAAATTATAGAATGAGATTGATAAAGGAGTCCACCTGAGATCAAGTGCATGCTGTGGCCCATAGACATCTCTACATTCATCTTTGATTAAGAATCAAAATGCAGAATTGCGGTCATCCTTGAGGACTGAGATGGAATGCCTCATTTCCAGTAAAAAGGGTCTCCAGTTCTTTAAACTCACCATACAAAGCACAGTAGTATTGAGCTGAAATTTTACTGAGAATTTAATTTTTTAATAGTATGTTATCAACGCTATAAAGACTGAGCTTAACGTTGTCCAGTGTCATTCCAATCCCAGGCAAACCCCATCTCAACTCTATATCACATTTCCTCACAATACTCAACAGTTATTTCTATAAAAGCCAAATAAAAACTAAGAAAATATGTATTTTTTAATTAACATTACTATTATTAAAAATATTTTAATGCCAATTTCTTTTATTTTTATTTCAGAGGGATTTAATTTTTTTATTTGTTGATTACTCCTAAAGTTTTTTTTGTTTTAGCCAAGGAAAGAACCTGTAGCGAATCATCTTAATAAAGAGTCCGTTTTAAGGTTTCCGTAATTACACAACAAGGAGCCCTTATAGTTTCCGTCCTTATCCGTCCGTCCGTCCGCGGTTATGCTCAGAGACTCTAGGTGCTACACATCTGTAATTTGGCATAGATATAAATATTAATCACGTCTAGAAAACTGTGAAATAATTTATTTTAAAAACATTTTTTTATGTACTTCCCATACAAGTTAATAGAAAATAATTTTTTTACCCATCTATTTCATCATGTCGTGTATCGTTGGATAGGTATTTCAAAACAATGGGGAGTGTGGAACAACATTTAGTCGATTCAGGAGTCCGTTAACGAAATATTTAGCTTTAATTTGGTATTTTTCATTAAAGTCAAGTGTCCCTCCCCAACGCTGTTAAATAGAATTAAGAAGTTAACGAGTAAAAGTCCACCAACTTATAAAAGGCACTTGGATTATTAAAAAATTCGTTAGAACTCCATATAAAATGACCTAAAACTGGCTGCATTATAACATTGTAATGTTATTGTGAACTGTTAAAAATAAACATTTTATGAAGAAAACGACTATGAATTCCTACTAAAGCCTCACTTTTTCCTTTTCGGCATTGGCAGGGAGGATCTTTCTTACTTATTACTTTCATTTATTTTTTAGTTGGTAGTTATAGTAGGCCTCATTCAAAGTAATCATACAATCATATTGCCTCAAACAGTTTCATTCGTCACACTCTTTCTTTACGCGGACGACCTCAGGATAATTTAGGGCAGTGGTGGTTTACGTGAAGGTTTGTTCGCTTTGCACTGCTAGGAAAATATATGTGTATAGATAGCCGACTATGTTCATCTTTGTAGCTTGGAATGTGAATCATTTGATGTAAATTGTATTAGTTTCAAATTCGATAAAATTTTTGTATTATATTTTATAATGTATATATAATTTTATAATATATATTATATTTTAACATTAGTACACTTTATTTATGTATTATGTTTCGCACCTGCCTACACTTGTCTTTGGCATCCAGGGTTGAATGGCAGAGAATGCAATATGGCATTAAGTCCGCCCTATGTAGTCTTTACCTTAAGGTGTTACATTTAATTTTTTAAATAAATAAATAATATATATATATATATTATAACGACTAAAATTAGACAGGGTAAAATGTAAGAATTTTTTTCCAGAATAAATGTATTTATTATTCTGAATTATTCGCTACAAACCTTTTGGAAACAACATTTAGTATTTGATTTAATCGTATAAGTGCAAAATCAATTAATTTAACATTAAATAACAATGAACGGAACTACAAACGACATTTTTTGTACCATATTATGATACGTGCATCCGATACAAGGTGTATTAAATACGAGGTTTTGTGCGGAATGGGTCGTATCCGATACGGTATCACATGATCGCATATAACCTATAACTAGCAATCATGATACACGTCCGCACCACGCGACGGAGAAACCGTACACCAAGAGGATCAAACGTGGACCTGGCCTAACCCTTGCGAACTGCTGACCACTATCTGGTGAAATCTGTGTCGTTATATTCTCCACCTTACTACGATTTCCAAGGAGTGCGACTTGGCGGCGGGTCTGCTTCTCCTGTGAAGATCCGTCGAGCTGCGCGGATGCCATAACCAATATGATAAGTCAAGCGATGGAGAATTGCTTCCCCCTAGCTAATGGGCCTATTGGAGGTAAAGCTCACCCATGGTTTAACGCCGAGTGCGCTCGTGCTGAAAAGCACAAGCATATGGCGTACTTGTCCTGGGTCGATGCTCGAGACAGTAAAGCTCCGGATTATAGCCTTAAGAAGAGAAACTTTAACCAAGCCACAAAGTCCTGCAAAAAGGCATCACGCCAAGCCAGTTTCCACCGCATTCACCGCATCGGCACAAACTCTCTGTTAAACCATCTGGCAGTAGAGCTTTTGGTCTCTCGCCAAAGCGGTCGAGAAAAATTTCTGTCGGTCTACACTGTCTCCGCTGGTAAAACCAGATGGCTAACTAGCGCATGCGCCTAAAGACAAAGCGGACTTATTTGCTTCTCTTTTTGCTTGCAATTCGCGTCGGGACAGTAGCAACAGCGTACCATATCAATTACCTCACTGCGGTACCTCTATGGTCCATATCACCAACAAGGAGGTTCTTAAAACCTTGCGAAGTGTAGAAGTGAACAAAGCTAGTGGACCTGATGGTATACCAGCTATAGTTCTAAAGGTCTGTGCACCTGAATTGTCTCCTGTGTTAACACGCTTGTTCCGCCTCTCATTCAGGACTGGAATAATGTCTAAATCTTGGAAGCTGGCCAATATGCTGCCTGTGTCTAAAAAAGGTAGCCGTACCGACCCGGCCAATTTCAATTACCTCCATACTCTGCAATATTATGGAACGTATATTGAACGCCCACCTCATGGTATACCTAGAGAAAATTATCTCTTAAGTGATCGCCAGTACGGGTTTCGCCGAAATCGATCAACTGGGAGCCTTCAAGCGTATGCTACTCACATATGGGGTGAAGCCCTCGAGAACAGTGGTGAAGCACTTGCTGTCTCCCTCGATGTTTCAAAGGCCTTTGACAGGGTTTGGCACGCTAGTCTATTAAGCAAGCTTTCAGCGTACGGCTTATCCCCTCGCCTTATTTTCTGGGTGAAGGACTTTTTAAGTGAACGGTCTCTCCGGATCGTTATCGGTGGCTGCTCTCTCCGCAACTCTCTTCCTGCTGCATATAAATAATAAATCGTTCATTACAGGTATCTGTGGGTGTTCACGCCCGAACGATGGTTTCGGAATTTGACGCCAGAGGGCGCTCGGCTCAGCGCTATACCGGTTTTGATGTTCGATCGAGCGGTGTGGCGAGGGCGCGCGAGCGCATGAGTCGTTTGCCAGCTGTGCTTGGGACAGCACGCTGTCATTTTTTGTGCGGGAACGCGGAATAATTTAGGCGCGCCTAGTAAATATACTGTCTAGCATTCGTATCGCGCATTCCTTGTTTGAGAGCTTTTCCCGGGACTTCTTGTGTCTAACTCAGAATCTGTATAAGGGTATTCGACAATATTAGCTACTACTGCGGTATTTGATATTCTAGAAATAATTGTTGCCACGTGAAACGGTAGTCAACTTTGATCCGGACATTCGTGTTCGGGCGGTGTGTTACGTTTTTGCTTATAGTAACGGGATTTCGTATAGACCGACATTCTGTATTTGTGTTGGGTGTTACGCTTTATAACAAATTAGAGTTAGTGGCTTCTGGAAGTTAGTTAATTGTGCGATAAAGTTAAGGACTGTCCTCGTGACGAACGAAGAAAGTGACTGTGGACGACTCCGCGGAAGATTACCACAATTTGGAGCGGTGCTGAAGTCCGAGCTGCTGCCGACGGCAACGGTCTCATAAGGTCTACCACACTCAGTCACACACAGATACACATCACTCACCCTTACTTTCCATGCACCATACAACCGCATGCGACCTGACCGAACCCTGAGGGACCAGTCGCCTTAGATATAGGTAGGTAATCTCGGTTTTAATATTCTCCCTGTTGAATGGCAGTAGGATAGAACGCTCCCTTATTGTTTATTGTAATTAGAGGAATTTCCACGCGGCCATATTGAGGCCCGACTTACGTCTGTTCGTTGAAACTCCGCTGACGGGCCCCGGAGAATTGAACGTTTGTGGGAGCAGCCGTAGGCCGTAACAAAGTGGTAGCAGAGCGTGGTTCCGGGTTCGATTTCCCGGTCGATCCCGACCATTGTGTTTGATAAAAATTAAACAATTCTGGTGGCAGGGAGCGTTGGTTTGATTGGTTTAATTTGTGTCTACAATCACGCTCGTCCGTAATACGTAATATATTTTTTTTGTGGTAGTATTTTTAAGTGGTGGTCTAATTATTTTCTCTTAATATTTTTTTATTTTGAGGTATAGTTTGGATAGTACTTTTTTTCTTCTTTGGTCTCTTTTTCTTTAATTTTCAGTTTTGTTTTTCTTTAATGAGTTCTTTTATATCTGGACAAAATTGGAATTTTTCTTAATGTGTTTTTGGCAACTTTTTTATACATTCTTCTTCTGTGTTAGTCAGATTTCTGTAGTGTTCTTGCAAGTTGTCCTTTCCTTTATTATTAATTAATAACTCTGTAAACCTTGAGGAATAATTTTCACTTTGCTTTTCCTGTCCTTTTTTACTTTTGTTTTAATATTAACGCATGCACATACAAGTCTGTTATCTGAGGATAGGTTGTATTTATTATTTCTAGGTTTGTCATTTCTCTTATATGAGATTTTGTTAAAAATGAAGTCAATTTCGTTACGCGTTCTGCCATTGGGTGATGTCCAAGTCCATCTATTCTTTAATTTTTTCTTGAAATATGTCCTACTTATTTTAAATTGATTCTCTAAGCAAAATTGAATTAGTAACTCACCCCGTTCATTTCTATCACCAAAGCCCCAAGGTCCCATACTATTTTTGTCTTCGGGCATTGGTTGTCCAATTTTGGCATTTAAATCGCCCATTATCATTGTAGATGTTGATGAATTTTGTAAAGCTTTTAGTGTGTCTGAGTAAAATAGTTGAATTTCACTTTCTTTAGCCTTATATGTAGGTGCGTAAACCAGGATTAAACTTAATTTTTTTTGGCCAAACTTTATATCTAGACGTGCGACTCTATCAGATATATTTATGTAGTTTAATATATTTCCTCTTTATTTTCTTTAATGATAAATCCAACTCCATTTATACCGCTCTTCACTTCTGTATGGATAAGTATATATAGTTCAAATTCTAAAATTTTAGTCCCTTCTTTTTTTACTTTAGCTAAGCCTATAATGTCCTATAATGTCCCATTTATGTATTTAAGGGCATAGTCTAGTTCTTCTTGGCGACCATATCCGACTGGAGATGTTACATTAAATGTGGCAACATGTATTTTAATATTGTTTTCGCTATTTATTTTGACATTATGAATGGAGGATTTTGGTCTACTGCTCCCTCGGTGACCAACCGTATTGGGAGAGTGATTCCGAGTAGTATATTGATTTTGGTTCATTTTTTTTAAATATTGTCTGGAAGGGGCCTGTACTTTTCATATATCTGTAGAGCATTCATTCCGGGATTCTTTGTTGTTACAATAATATTTCTATTATAATTAAATAATTCTTTACAATAATACGATGTTATTTGTTTACGGCTCGATCTATGTTTCTTACTGATTCTTATATTTTCACTGTTTCTAGAATCTTTTCCAGAATTTAAAGGAGTGACATGTAGATTGATTGTATGATGTGGTGACGGTGGTGATAAAGAGAGTGGACTTTTATTTGGATGTACATCATTTTTTTCTTTTATTATGAGTTTGTCGTATTTTATGTAAGCCAAGTTCCCTTTCTTTTTTTGGTCTAGTTGTTGAGCTTTAAGATTTTTTCTAATTTTTAATACTCTTTCTGGATATTCTTCTGTTACGTAGATGTTCGACCTTTTAGCGTAGTTACAGCTATAGCAACAGATCTGATATTAATTCCTCTTTTACCGAGCCTCCTTACTGATACAAGTTCAATGCCTTGTATATCAATTTTCATTTGATTTTTTTAAAATATATAAACCTTTTTCTTGCAACTCAATGTATGTTTAATCTCCTTTCTCAACCACAAAAAATACTAAATTTCTTTGTTTGTTTATTTTTTCAAGTGTAAGTATTCTTTTTTCTTGATCTAAAACTTGTGCTTGTAAATTATCATATTTGAAAACATAATGATAAAAATCTTAAAATAGCTGAAGAAACAATTCTAAATTTAACTTTAAATACAACGGCCTGGACTCAAGCTACATTACCTATAAAATTTCGTGGTATTGGTGTGAGAAATATTTCTGGCGTTGCATTACCTGCTTTCGTGCATAATGTCAGTGATTTATGTTACATAATTGTAAATAATAAAGTAGGCCTGTACTTTTTTACGAAGACAGGGCAGACGTAGCAAACACTCAGTCCCGGCGAAAATGTTCAACTGGAAGATAACCAACAAAAACAGTTCATTATTTCCATTGTAACTCCAAGACAATAATGAGGCACGCCTTCTAGCTTTTTTGACTAAGGAATCTAGTCACTGGTTACACGCTTTACCATCAAGTAATCTCGGCACATTACTTGATAGGGAAAGCTTGCGCATCGCCGTAGGAATCCGACTAGGAGCGGCGATTTGTCAACCCCATTAGTACCCCTGTCGTAGCAGCGTCGACAAGTTTGGACTCCACGGATTTTCATTTAAGAAAAGTGCTGGTAGATTTTCACGGCACGGTTATTAGAATGATGTGATCCGATGGGCTCTTGTCTCTGTAAATGTTCCCTCAGTTTAAGAGCCTTGAGGAATATTGAGAGACGATAGAAAGAGACCTGACGGTATGACATTGGTCCCTTGTGAGAGAGGAAATATCCTAGTATGAGATGCTACTTACGTAAAAACTTTGGCAACTTCTCATCTCAGGGGTACATGGTATAGAGCCGGGGTGGCATCAGAGGCAACTGAACTCAGTTAATAGCGTAAATTTGAGTCTCTGAGAGATAACAACATATTTTTGCAATTTGCTGTAGAAACTATCGGTCTGCGGGGTCTACGTCCTGTGAAGTTCCTAAGGGAACTCCATCCGTAATTGTTCGTAGCTGCTGGTGATAAGAGGGCTGGTTTTTTTCTCGCTCAAAGGCTAAGTATAAGGGGAAACACAGCCAGCGTTCTTGGTATGGTACTGCGGGGAGTAGGACTGTATGATATTTTTTTATAGGAACAGGTGACAAACGAACTCATATTCGTTCTGATGGTAAGTGGTTTCTGATACCCATAGACATCCACATCTATTCTCAATAAAGCATCAAAATGCAGATGCGTTGTCACCCGTGAGGACTAAGGTGGAATGCCTCTTTTTCAGTAGAAAGGGTCTCCGGTTCTCTACACTCACCAGACAAAACACAGAAGTGTTAAGCTGATATTTTACGCTGGTATTCTGTGAGAGCGTGGTCCTTCCCCGGTCTAACCGACCCATTCGTGCTACAACTATACTAATAACATAGCTGCAGCATGGCTCTACCATGTAAGTTACTAGTGTACTGTCTTGCCTTCCTTACTTTTCTTGAATGGCTATATGCTTTTTTTTATTATATGCAAAACCAAACTTATGGCGCCATCTTTTGGCCTACAACAAAAGCGTCTGCAAAAAGAAGTCGACGTGATTGATACACACATATAATGAAAATCTCAAGACGAACTGCATCGATAATGGATGTTCTTGTCTGAACATTCCAAAATTAAATCAATGCTATTAAGCGTTAGTGAGTGTGCTGGGTCGACCCAGCTGTGTGCATAGACTATATAATCACGTAGGAGTGTGGTCAAGAAAGACTGAAGCCTCCACATCTGAAGATATTGTTGAAGCCAAGTTGAAGTTGACCGCCGCTGCCGTTAACCGTAAATTTACCTCTTTCATTTACCCTTCCTGGTGGGCCAGACTAACTTTCTCTCACTGTTGATAAATTAAGTAGCAATTCCAAATAAGATTAATTTTACCTAATAAATGAAAGAGCTAAACTCACGGTTAGCGGCGCCGCTGCCGCTAACCGTGAGTTTAGCTCTTTCATTTACAATTCCTGGTGGGCCAGACTAACTTTCTCTCACTGTAGGTAAACTAAGTAGCAATTCCAAATAAGATTCTATTTTTTTATTTCACGTAGAAGTGTCGCAATTACTACAAAAACGGAGTTCAATCCACGCATTTTCTATTCTAACAGTCATCAACTAGTTTTTTTTTATCATAGTTCTTAATTAAAGTCAAATGAAAAATTATTCAAAGTATAATATATTAAGTTATCTTAACGAACCTTTTATATCATGATTAAAATAAGAACAAAGAGGCCGGCACTGTAAGATAAAGTCTATTCCTACGCTTGCGGCTACAATTAGAAGTTTTTGTCTTCGGCAAAATTCACTTATTCTCTGGTAGTCTTCCGATTATTTAAAGTAATAAGGTATGTATAGCAAGGAAAACTAATAATTTTATTTTGATAGTGTTATAAAGTCATGCACTACAGACCAAATCACACAGGTGCACTCATTCATCCCTTATTCTCATAGATCGATAGGAGGGAGATCAGCACCAGAACCAAGAGTTTACGTACTTCATGAGGCACGGATGTTTTCTGTATACGGGCTGCTATTGATAAGCTATAGATAAAAAATCCTAAAAACTGATTTTTATATGACTAGGGATTCCAACTCCGGACCACAAGATCAGCAGCCGCATTTCCAACCAAATAACCAACGAGGATTATGTCAAAATAAACTTGATACGTACTCAAATATTTTTTGGCGGCCTTTCGTCTCAAGATTACCTCGCTTACAGCCGGGGCGGCATCAGAAGCATCTGAACTGAGTAAGTGGTGCAAATATGTGTTTATAAGAGATGACTGCATTTTTGTGCCATTTCCTGTAGATACTATCGGTCCGTGAGCTCCACGTGCGGTGTAGTTCCTAAAGGAACTCCATCCGCGACTGTTCCTTGCTTTTGGTGATAAGAGTGCTGGTTTTTTTTTCGCTCAAAGGCTAAGTATAGCTATTCAGCGAGGAAACGCAGCCAGCGTTCTTCGCATAATACTACGGGGAGTAAGTAGGACTGTATGATAATTAAGTTATTAGCTTTAATGGGGTTGTTATAAACTAATTTGCTTAACTCTGCGTGAAGAAAGAAAATGATGTGTCCTGCCCAGTTTTAAGGGGACCTCCCGGGGACCTCCCACCCTCCATCAATCGCCGTGAAGTAGTTATTACAGTTTTTTAATATTGTATATTATAAAATTTTGTATATTATTTTATTTAAATAAATGTATTGTACAAGTCATGGAGTTCAAAATATATCAAATTTACCAAGAGCAGTCTAAAAAATAAATACTTCTTAAAAATTTAAATTAAATGTGCGGAGTACGGAGAAAAGGTTGAATAACGAATACGAAAGTGTGAAAATAAAATACTCAAAGCGGTTGAATAGGCATATAAAGATTGAAAATCACAATATTAAACAATATACAAACATCATGTAATAAAGGGAAAGCGAATCGGCAGGACACGAGTCGTTTATGAATTCTATATAAAATTATTATATTTACGAAGTATAGATACGATATTTCATAAGAGTATGTACTCATATTTAAGATTGACTAATCGTTGAACAAATTTGTCACAATTGAATAAAAAAGGCTGTTTAGAAGGATTATTATACTCTTTATTTTAGATAAGAAGTTTAGAAGTAGCCCATTATAATTTCAAATATTCACGACTTCACATGAGAAGTGATTTAGCGTCTTTAAAAGCATTGTTTCAAAGCGTCTCTAATAGCATTGAAATGTTTTTATCCTACCCTATTAGATTAAGAAAAATTTTGATGCACTGTTTTTCCAGATACATTTAGTTGAATTGTGTAAACAAGAGCATCTTTAAATATCTCATTTTTTCATTTGAAAATCTTTTATTTAATTTGTTTTTAAAGTAATTTGCCCATTTTGAGTTAAACCGTTTAACAGTTTAAAGAAAATAATTGGTCTTTATAAATTTAATGTATGTTAACTGTTATAAGTCCGCTCCAAGGTTTTTCAACCACTTCAAAAGAGTTATTGCCAAGGCAAAGTCAGAGCACATAGGCAGAATTGGCGAGAAACTGGTTCGCCTTCCTTCGGGAACCTGTGCATTCTGGTCTCTCGCCAAGGCTGTCCAAGATAATTTCTGTAAGCCCTCACTACCATCTTTGCACAGGGAGGACGACTCACTGGCCCAGGACGCAAAAGACAAAGCCGACCTTTTAGGCTCCCTTTTTGCGTCCATCTCGACTCTTGATGACGAGAGGAAAACACCGCCGACCATCCCTTGGTGTGAGTGCTCCATGCCGGATGTGCTGTTCTTACAGCGCTCGGTTCGCAAAGCACTTCTCTCGCTAGACATCCAGAAGTTGAGTGCGCATGACGGAATCCCCCCAATTGTGCTGAGGACGTGTGCTCCGGAGTTGGCACCGGTCCTAACTCGTCTTTTCCGGTACTCCTACTCCCAAGGCGTAGTCCCTTATTCATGGAAGACAGCTTTTGTTCACCCGATCCCAAAAAAAGGCGACCGCTCAGACCCGTCCAACTGTATGCCTATCGCCATCACCTCCTTGTTTTCCAAAATAATGGAATCCATTATTAACTGCCAGCTCATGCGGTACCTTGACGATTACCAGCTGATTAGTGACCGCCAATACGGTTTTCGTCGGGGACGATCAGCTGGTGATCTTCTGGTCTACCTGACCCATAGATGGGCGGAGGCAGTAGAGTCCAAGGAGAAGGCGTTTGCCGTTAGTTTGGACATTGCGAAGGCCTGCGATCGGGCTTCTTTTCCTATGGGCTTCCCGAGAAATTGTGCAATTTAATCACCAGCTTCCTTGCAGATCGGAGCATTAAGGTCATTTTAGACGGTGCATGCTCCGACTACAAGCCTATTAACACCGGTGTTCCACAAGGCTGTGTGCTATCACCAACGCTGTTTCTTCTGCATATCAATGATATGTTGCTAACTGGTAACATTCATTGCTATGCGGATAACAGCACTGGTAATGTTCTATACACCGGCCGTGCCAATATTTCTCGGGAAAACGTCGCCAAGTACCGGAACAAACTTGTATCTGAAGTCGAGTCTTTGCTGAACAAAGTCTCGGATTGGGGGCGACTAAATCTAGTCCAGTTTAATCCTAAAAAGACACAAGTTTGCGCGTTTACCGCTAAAAAAAACCCCTTTGTCGTATCTCCTCAGTTTCAAGGCACTCCCCTTCTTGCCTCAGCCAGTATCGGATTCCGCGGAGTCGACATATCGAGTGACGTGCAGTTTCGTGGTCACTTGGAAGATAAGGCCAAATTGGCCTCTTAAAAGCTTGGCGTGCTCGGCAGAGCGGGACAGTATTTCATGCCGGCACACCGCCTGCAACTTTACAAGGCGCAGGTTCGGCCTCACATGGAATACTGTTCCCATCTCTGGGCAGGGGCTCCCAGTGCCAGCTTCTTCCACTTGACCTCATCCAGCGCAGAGCGGCTCGAATCGTCGACGACCGAGTCCTTTCCGATCGCCTCGATTCCTTGGCACTGCGAAGAGATGTTGTATCCCTTTGCATTTCCTTTCGTATCTACCACGGGGAGTGTTCTGAGAAGTTGTTCGGATTAATCCCAGCCGCCAAATTTCACGAACGCACATCGCGGCAGAACTCCCGATACCATCCACACCATCTGGATGATTGGTGGTCCACCACTGTGCGATTTAGAAGATGTGTTCTTCCTCGCACGACTTCCCTGTGGAATCGATTACCATCAGCGATTTTTCCGGACCAATACGACTTAGGGACCTTCAAGAAAAGAGGCTTCGCCTTTTTAAAAGGCCGGCAACGCATCTGCAATTCCCCTGGTGTTGCGGTTGTTCATGGGCAGCGGTAGTCACTTACCATCAGGTGAGCCGCATGCTCGTTTGCCCCCTCTCCTATAAAAAAAATAGAGTTGCATAAATAAAATGGTTTAATTGATTTACTTTCAACATCGCATCATACAAACAATCATATTTCTATAATTTTATGTATAGATTTAATTTTTAATGGAATTTTACGGCGTGTAAATAATGATTCTTTAAAGATTTTTTTTAATTTCGATATTATGGACAAATAAAACAGCCGTGGAAAAGTGTAACAATAAGTAATATTAATAATACGGAGGTTTTATTTAAGTAGTATATCTTATAATACGCATTACGTAACTGAACTATATTAATTAACTAGCTGGCCAGGCAGACGCTGTTCTGCCCTTTCCGGTGACCCTTCTAATGAAAAAATCCTTAAACTTGCAATAAAAAAATATTGAAAGTCACTTATCGGAATAAAAAGTATCCTATATCTCTAGTGTGAGCAAACTGCACACAGTTGTGTAAAATTTCATTCAAATCAGTTCAGTAGTTTAGGAGTTCATCGCGGACAAACAATGTGACACGTAATTTTTATATATAAAGATTAATACTAAAGTTTTTTATATTGCATTTTACTCGAAGTAGTTTTAATACATAGTTTCAAGTACACAAAATTCAAAGCAAAAGAGACGACAACAACTACGTTAGATGCATAAGCGTTCACTCAAGTACATCCATACAGGTCTCGCAAAGAAGGTATCCAAAGTAATTTAAGATTGGAATAGATACACAGAGATGGTAACTTATTGGTTTCATGTGCATAAAATAAATACTCTGCTTTGCAAAATTAAAAATTAAAAGAAATGAATATTAATGTATCTCGAACCCCAGAATTCCGTACTTCAAACGTTCACCACACATTGTCATAAGAAACGGCAACTGTGTGACATGGCACTCATAAACCATTGCACACATTGCAAAAAGGAAGTTGCATGTAGAGGCGTAGGCAAGGCTATGCGCCAGTATCAGACGGCGACGCGCCCATTGCGACCGCTGGGCGGCATCTTGTGTATTCTCCCAGACAATAAAATATATTTCATAAGCTCAAAACCGGCGTCAGACGTCGAGCGACCCCTTGTAAAACCAAATTGATTTTTATGTAGTAATTTATATGTTTTCAAAAAAAACAATTGATCCAAAACTATTTTTTTAATAATTTACGGAGAGTTGGTACTATAAAAATAGGTCTATAATTAGCGGGGTCCAATGTACTATAAAA
The DNA here is from genome assembly GCA_963668995.1 of Parnassius mnemosyne. Taxonomy (NCBI): domain Eukaryota; kingdom Metazoa; phylum Arthropoda; class Insecta; order Lepidoptera; family Papilionidae; genus Parnassius; species Parnassius mnemosyne. The sequence continues at coordinate 38,328,027 of CAVLGL010000024.1, read as the reverse complement.
TTTAAATAAAGGTATTACTTTACTATACTTCATTAAATCAGGAAACACCAGAATCGATACAAGTATTGAAAATAATAGCAAGATGAGGTGCAATTAAATGGACGTAATAACTGTAAAGGAAATCCCCCACAAATCTGCGGTTTTCTTTATATCAATGGTTTTGAAGTATTTTACCATATTATGCGGTAATACTTTTTCAAATCTTAATTCTTTTAAACAGGTATTAACATTCTGTTTAAGTAATGACTCGGCGACAGTTGGAAAAGCATTCAATGACTCTTTTGTCAAGATAGGAACATCAGAGAAATATTTCTCAACCACCACAGTCACTTCTAGATTTAATTCAGTCAAGTTATTATTAATTTTTAATTGATCTTTTATGGTAAAGGTCATATAACCTTCGTCTACTTTTATGAATTCCTACTGTATTAAGTTCCTTGCGACTGTTTCTGGAGAATGTTTAAGAAGTAAATGTTTTAATAAATTCATTGCTTATAAGGGTTAATAATTCTCCATTTAAATAGTCTACATTGTTCTTATAAGAAAGCGATGGAAGGTTTTTTACCATATTACTTCTAAATCTCTCCAGGCGTTTTGCACTAATAGGAACAATCACAATTTTTTCAATTACCTGTTTTTTGTGCATATAAGGTAACGAAACCAGTTATCCACAATGATCAGAACTAAGTTTTTGAATTATTGATTTGTTGATTTATACAACACATGTAAAAATATTATCAATACAAGTTGCACTACACCCTGCAATACGTGTAGCTTTAAAGAATAAATTATCAAGATTATAGCATTTGAACAAAATTTTAATACTGATGGAAGAAATTTCCAGGAGATTGATATTAAAGTCCACTCCACACACTGCATTAAATTTATTCTATTTATTAAGCTTAACTAAAACTTCTTCCATAATTTTTTCAAAGGTATCATAGCTTGAACATGGGGGTCTGTAAACACTGACAATAATAAGGTGCTCAAGCACAACACATGCCATTTCTACAGTACGCTCGACAGAGAGGCTCACAATATCTTTACGTTCTTTACATGATAAGGATTTATTAGCTAATATTAAGGAGCCACCACGTAATTTAGTATCTTTATTGAAAGAACTGACCACCTAGTGGTTACTGAAATTAAATATGCAATTGTAATCTTTCAACCAATGTTCAACAATACATAAAATATGTACATTGCTACTATTTAAAAATAATTCAATTTCTAATTTTTTACCTAGCATACCTTGTATATATTTTGATGCACCAGGTTAATTTAGTTTTTATTGTTGTTATTTTGTGAAAAACACAGTTAGGTATTGTCGAGTTGTATTCTAAGTTATTTAAATTATGTTTGCTAGGGATTACCTCTATTGTCTTAGTATCTTATTTAAATTAAATTACTTGGAACTGTTTTTAAACAGTTATTCAATGATATACCCAAGTTTTTTCCTGTCATCACTATACACAATTACTTTTTTTTATTATATGAATTACTCTTTAAATGTATCTCATTTTTTATGGTATTATCATAGAGTGTAGGTAAAGGAAATGAAGTATGACTGCTTGTAATATTATTCACACACACTGTCCCCAAAGTACCTGGCATTGAGCGCTGATATTAATTTGGATATTTTAATAAGGCGTCAAATCGTTCCTCGTTATATTTACATGACTTTACCAGATTATCCATGGCCAGTATCTGTTCCCTGCTGATATATATTTATTTGATATAATTTGTAATGAGGTTTCAAGTGATAAAATTTCTGAATTATGACACTCTATTTCAGTCTTATAACAATTTTTCATGTTTTCCACCTCAAATGAATATAATTTAATTTTACTAATTAACTCTTGCTTTTTCTTACATACGTTTGTATAATTTGTAATATTCTTTTTAGTTTTAACTAATTTTTGCAGTTTTCTAATATATTTATCGATTTTTATATATTTTCTTTATTTCCTTCTGCTGCTTGTAATCCTTTCTGCTGTTCTTGATGTCGTAGAATCATTAGTCAAATCTATTGTTGTGGGGGGTTACAACGTTTTATGAGATTTATATACTACAAGCTCATCGAACAGACTCTGAGTTTAAAATGCTTGCAAGTTATCAATATATTGTTTAAATTGTGAAATCTGCTCATTAGCTTCAGTTAATTATAATTTCAATGCAGCAATTAATCTGAGGGTTTCCTCATATTCTTTGCTGCATTGGTCAAACTGATCGTCTGTCCCCTGGAGCTGATCCCTTTCTTTCAAAATATGTGTATAGTCTCTATGTATCTTAACCATATCACTTTTCAACTGTGTATTTTTCGAAATTATACTTATAATTTCCTTTTTGTTGTCATGCCTTTCTTTAAGTAACAGCTCACACTGCTCCCTGGACGCCCTCAGTTCTTGGAGCGCAAGATGAAGTTGGTTCTCTATCTGGCGCACTTTGTCGTTGCGAATATTAATTTTACTATGTATTTTAAATAGTAAAAGAAAACAATGATGGAAAATCAAGCGAACGTATGATTCTAATTACAGACGTCAAATTAAATTATCAAGAAAACAATTCAAAATGAAATCCGAAAACAACAAAACTTAAGAGATATATCGGAAATATTAAAAGAGATTACAATAATTACAGTAACTTTTAAACGATGTTCGTTACCTGCTGTCACTTTAAGTTGAGAGGCACTGAAATTGATTTATTTAGATATTTACCACTTTTATTTATTACACAATACAATTTGTTCGTAATTAACAACTATAACTTAAATTTGACGTGGAAATTATCAATTACAATATTTATTTTAACGAAATTATTTGGGAGCAAATTATTTAACTATTTGTCACCAGGGTTGCCAGAGCAAAAAAAACTGTTTATTATAGTATATAGCTGTTTGAAAAAAAAAACAACATAATGTTGGATTTTTGGCGCGAAATATTACTTAAACTATAATTGTTTTGTGCCATGAATGAATACAATAAGGGAAGGAAAGTAATAAATATCTCTTATGCCTTTTTTCTGTAAAACAAAGATAGCTTCAACGTCAGTCGCACTAATTTATAGTTAAATTATATAATATGACATGAAGTTATAAAAATAACTAACATAGATAAATTAATTGTTTGCGCTAAATGTTAATTTCTAAAACTGCATTACGAGCGCTCGCGTCCGATGGTAACAGGAGTCACTGCCGGGCCTCTCTTCCCCGCGCGCGTTCCCCTGCTCACGCCCGGTCACCTGATGTGGCGATTAACGGGACTGGTTTTGCCGAGGTGTCGAGCGCCACGACAGTAGCTTGGCGTGTGGGCCATCGTAGAGTATTGTTTGCGACCGGTAGTAGGTTGCGCGCGATTTTTCATTTGATGATCGCCCCCCTTGAGATATCTCACTTTTGGATAGAAGCAGCGCTTGTGGATCTGCGGTCCGACTTCAACGGTTAAGTCAGGTTACATTGTACACACTACTACACACTAATACACACTACTTACATGCACATCACTTACCACCTGACTGGTACCCTGTGGTCAAGCCTACCTCCGGAGATCGGTAAGTTTTGTTTGATTATCAGCCGTTTTAGAATAATTGTCCATAGGCCATTGGGTTCCACCCTTGGTTGCTCGTCGAGTGTTCCGCTGATGGGCCCCGGGATAGTCGACCCTTGTCGGGGCAGCTATGGGCGTGAACACTAATCTAGCTGCTTAAAAACAAGTATGGCTATAAAGTTTTATTTTGAGACATCCAAACCGACGACTGGCGCTTCGTTTCTGTATGTTATTGATAAATTCAAGACTCTCCACATACAAATAAACATATCGTAAATATCGAGAAGAGCTTGCTTCAAATTTATTAATAATGTCACAGCACATTCAACGCGGCCGTGTTTCTGAGCACCGGTAAGGTCATGAGGCACCCAACATAATACTATCCTCGTCACGCAAATGTGTATAAGTAGAATATTGTAAAAACTCCCCGATCCAATTTGCAATATTTCTTGATTCTCTTTATCTGCCGACTTCCAAAAAGGAGACTATACTCAATTCGAGTGTATGTTTTATTTTTTATTTTTATGTGTGTTACCTCATAACTTTGTACTGGGGGAACCGATTTGGATGATTTTTTTTATATGAAAGCTGATAGTTCTCGTGTGGTCCCATATGAGTTTGATCAAGGTCAGACCAATGCTTATTGAGTTATTCTTAAATAACTTATATTCACGTCGCTTATATTGAAGTCGGCTGTACAACATTTTTAATTTTAAATTATATTACACCATATATTTTTCATGTTTCCGTCAATAGCAGCCGTCAAAAGGCAACCACTTCTTTCCTATTCTCTGAAATTTAGTCGACCGTGCTGTAATATGTTAAACCAGCGGTAAAAGGGATCTTTTTTCATAAGTAAATGCTATTTGAAGTCTGTCAAACGATTCGTCCGGTTTAGGCGACATAATATGAAATCGTAAAAAATAATCGCATTCAAACGTTCCCGACGCAGATCCATTTGTTAATGAGACGCGATATTTCAATTATTTTTACCTAATTTTTAAGTTATTTGTTATAAAAATAGCATTATTAGAGCATTTTTGAAACAATATTGAAACAACATTATAACAAAATAATTATAATACTATAAGAACATTATGCAACTATATTACAGTTGTAGTACGAGTGGATCGGCTTGACCGGGGAAGGACCCCGTTCTGTCTGATGGTGCTGTAAGTGAAGAGAACTTAAGATCCCTTTTACTGGTAACGAGGATTTCCATCTTAGCCCTCAGAGTTGGCAACGCATGTGCATTTTGATTCTTAATCGCGTATAGATCTTCATGTCTACGAGCCACAGCATCCACTTACCTTCAGGCGGAATGCGTTCTCATTTGTCAACTTTATTCTATTAAGTTAAATTTACATCCTACAAGTTCGACACAGGCGTCCTCTCATTCCAGAAAGGGTTTTAGGATAAGGAATTTTCCGCTGCGCTGCCCTAATGTATGTTTATTGTTTAAATGTGTTTTCTTTTTAATTTCTTAATTCATTGTAATTTCGTAAAATTGAAGGTAGAATATAAACAATCTGTAACTAATGATTTTGTAACGTGCCGTCAAATATTCAAATGTTGTTACTATTAATGTTGTGAAAAGAAGGTCCTAAGCGCTATGCAATTCGCGGCTCTTTCACGTTTAGTTCTTGCAGTTTATTTTGTGATAGTTCCTCAGAATTTTGCACTGCTTATTATTAATAATATATTGTTTTATTTAGTTATCATGGTAATATTTTTATTAATTTTCACTGTCATTTTAACTATCACTGGTGTAGTGTTTGTATCAAACAGTGTTACGTCTGGTGTGGTGTGGTGGTTATTCTATTTAAGTTCTAAAACTAGGTTAGATAAACGTTAATCTAGATATAGTTATTATTTTTAACGAAATAGTACCTAACACGTGTTGCTCGTACGGTATCAAACATATTATGTTGAATTGTTTATTTGATCCTTCAATCCAGATATAAACCAGTGACTAATGAACTTTTCTTTAATATATCTTCTGTTGTAATGTAAATTCCTTATTATTCTAATAGAACCTTTCACTCCATTTCATTCAAAATTTCAAGAGTGACGATTAAGGCAAATCCTCTCTAGAAGGGGGAAGGTCCATAGAAATTTAAAATTTTACGGGTTGATGATGAGGAATAACAATTAAATAGCTACGTGTTTTTTTTTAAGTTAGTATTTTATTCACTTATAGTATACATGTAGTATATTTAAGATTATCATATGAATATCTAAACATACACATATTTTATAGAAAAATTCTCATACTTGCCTCGTGGAGGGCAAGTACAATCTCTATGGGACTCGCAACGACGAATACTCCATGATGGTGTACCTTACAAAAGGTGGTACCTTTTTCGCATACAGGTACACATTAGCGGCTTATTATTGCTGGACATGCTCCAGCGTTAGCCCAAGATTGGGCGAATGACGCGTCGTTATACCATGCCTTCTCTTCATTCGCATCTCTAGACTACCCTCTTAGCGCCGTCTGCCCACACGTGTCCAAAATGGGCTCGCCATCATCACTAGGATCGTGGTTTTACACGTCGGGCAAACCATGGGTTCCTTTTATGAGTTGAAGGAGTAATGAAAATCTTAACACGAGAATTTTAAGCTTAGTTGGAGTGTTTAAAGGGTTAAACTTATCAGTACTGTTAAAAGAAGTAAATTTTTTTAATATGCTTACAAGTGACATGGTTAATTTAAAATTTTGTCCGCTGTTAGCTCCATTATCATTAAATTTGATTTCATTACCATAAAAAATAGAATACAATCAGAAGATTTTAATGAAGCTCGTGTACCAAAAATATGATTCGGTATCCGCTTTATGTTTGATATTCAGTGGACCCTACGTGGTAGAGCCATGCTGCAGCTATATTAGTAGTATAGTTTTAGCACCAATGGCTTGGCTCGACTGGGGAAGGACCACGCTCTCGCAGAAAACCAGCGTAAAATAGCAGCTTAACGCTGCTATGTTTGTTATGGTGAGTGAAGAGAACCGGTGACCCTTTTTACTGGAAAAGAGGCATTCCATCTTAGTCCTCACGGGTGACAACGTATCTGCATCTTGAGTCTTAATTGAGGATAGATGTAGATGTCTATGGGTTACAGTAACCACTTACCATCAGGTGGACTGTGTGCTCGTTTGTCACCCCATCCTATAAAAAAACCTATACCACAGAAAATTAATTAAAGGAAAGATCTATGGTTTTGAAGAACATAGTATTTAAGTACACGTTCACTCTCCTTCCTCCGGACTCCGTTCTGTGCGGTCGTGTTTCACTTTTCGTTTATTGAACAAAAATTATTTAAATTATAATTCACTTAATTTTACGCTAAATAATAGGACTGCAGAAGCTTGTGAAGGTATTGAGATACTAGAAAGGGCCTGTTGAGTGAGACAGACATACTTGTAAGCGCTTCTATTACTAATTTATTGCGTTGTCATTTGCTTCCTCGCGTCGCTTAGCGGCGCCCTCTTGCGCTATACTACCGCTTGCGGAAGCATGTCAACTCCGCATCGTGCATCTCAACTCAATATTTATCCATCTTTCTAATCAATTTGCCGACGGAAAGTTTCACCTCGCTTGAATTTAGGTCTATTCGCTAATCTTTTATGTTTACATCTATTTTATTCAAGCTTTACTCAACTCTTGCTTCATAAAAATTATACTTTGCCGTTTAAACGTATGCCACCGAAGACTCCTCTTGCTAATAGAAATAGTAGTCCTACGCTAGAAGTCACTGCTACGCCAAAAACCGAACAATCAAAATCAGAGACAAAACTTAGATGAAAGTTTCGTTACTAATATGCGAAAAAATGATAATTTCGAGTTAAGTCACTTCATGAAGGAGTTGAAAGATATGTTATCAAACGCCACCTCGCAAAATCAACAAAAAATATTATCCTTAGAGCCCAGCATTAAGGAAGTAGTCTCTCAAACTTCTGAGATCATGGATTCTCTGAGCTTCAAATCACGTCAGTACGATGATCTAAATGATAAGTTCCAGGCGCTATTAGCTAACAGAAAAGAAGATAATGCATATATCCGCAAATTTGAAGATAAAATCTCGAGTTTAGAACATCTTTTGCATGCGTCTAAAGTTGAATTAAAAAACATTCCCAAAAATAACGGTGAGACCAAAGAGGAGCTGTGCTGCATTGTTTAGAAAACCGCACAAACGTTGTATGTGTTACTCGTAGTATAGCCCAGTGAAATAAAGAATGTATATTGTACGGAAAACAAAAATGACCAATTTTCCGTGATAGCTGTTGACTTCAAACCCTCACAAAGGAAAAATGAATAAAAATTTTCGTAATTTTAGCAAATCAAACAACAAAACTTAACTCATTTATACTTCATACCTTGGTCTCACTGGTCCAGCGAAACCTATATAAATCTCTGAACATCTTACTCCATATGCAAGTAGTCTATTTTATTTATCTAGAAAATTCACTAAAGAAAATGTATATACCTACTGCTGGACTTCCTATGGCAAAATATATTTGCGTCAGGATGAGGGAAAACAAGCACTAAAAATAGATAATTAAGAGGGTTTGAAGAAATTATGAAACTGACATAAGTGCCAAGTACATAAGTGTCTTAATGTCTTTATTGGTTTTAGTCTTATTTTATTTATACTTTATATATATATATATATCCTTGCCGTGTATAAAATGTAAATTAATTTAAACTGTTCAGAATACTCACCCCATACCTATTCCACTCATTTACATAATACACTCACACACAACACTTCTCAATCACTCACTTATGTATGTTTTTCACTATAATTCTTTCATTAGCTTATTAGGATATAGACCGTATTTATATTATTCATGTGCCTCCATAAATAAATTAGAATATATAGGGCTGCTGTTTACTGCTTTTTAAACCTATATAAAACACGATAATTACAAACAAATCCTTCCAAATCTTAGTAATAGTAGTATTTGTGCACTCGTTTTATGTGAACCCGAATCGTGCCATGAATATGTGACTAAACCTCAGGATAATATAAATATACTACAACAAAACATTCGTAGCATAAATCAAAATTTTGATGAAATACATTACTATTAAACCGACTGAACATTTCTTGTGATTTAATAGTCTAGTCTGAGTACTGAGGCTCTCGTTTTTTCAAAATTTACCCGAGTTAGTTGGCTACAAGGATTATTGCACAACAGATAACTATAATCAAAACGATGGTGTTTCCGTCTATATTAAAAAAAAATCTAATGGCAACTGTAGAGAAACCATTAATAAATGAGTTTAAATATTTACTTATTAAAATTAATTCTGCAATTACAGTACTAGCAATTTATCGTCCCCTCCCATCTGTTTTAAAGTCATTAGCAATTTTCTTCAATCTCTACACACACTTCTTACTTCACTCGGGACTTATAAAAATGTAATAGTTGTAGGTGACACATTAATATCAACTTATCTAAAATAAATAGTATATTCAAATATTTTAACCACTGATATAAATTACCTCGATAATTTCATAGTCAAAATCAAGAAATAGCTTCGCAACTTCATTATGAACACCGCAATAACTGACCACAAAAGTATATTAACATGTATTGATATGGAAAATAAGCCACTTTTCCGTAACATATACATCAAAAGAATAAATTATGAAAATCTTATTAATGATTGCAAAAATATCGATTTTAATATATTGTTATTAGAAAATAACGCTAATATTTATACTTCATATTTTGGGAAGACACTACAGAGTCTAATTAATAATAATTTAAGTATAATAAAATTGCCTTGGAGTAGGCTCACTATAAAACAATGGATATCTACAGGCATGTTAAGATGTATAAGGAACAGAGACAGACTACTCTCTAAAGCAAAACAAAATCCGAATAACCATATTTTAGTAAAAACATATAACAGATATAGGAACATTTGTAATGATTTAATTAAGGAGGAAAAAAGGAAAAATCACCAAAACAAAATAACTAAAAGTAGAAATTACACTAAAGAACTTTGGAAAACTATACACAACGCGATTAATACTCAGAAGATCAAAAATGTCCCTCAAAAGCTGTTGACACTTAAAGACACACCCTAGCAATCAGTAAATTATATGAATAATTACTTTACCACTATGGGTACCGAATTAGCTAATAATATTCCTAAAATGTTCTACAATTGCCACACAATGCCGTGAAACATTTTAATCAAAACTAGTTCTTTTATGATGCAGGATCTTTCACAGGATGAAATTTAGCAATTAATCTAAAAACTGAGTCTGGACCTGGATGGGATAATATTTCGGCAAAAACAATTAATGATTTAAAAAAATTATATTGTCCCCCCCCCCCCCCCCACTTACGTAGCTCTTTAACAAATTTATAAAAGACGGTGTATTTCCCGATGCTTGTAAGAAATCAGTTGTACTGCCTATCCACAAGGAAGGGAAAAGAGACTTCAATAATTATATAATTATTAATAATAAGGAAGGGAAAGAGACATCAATAATAAGATTTCAATAATTATCGTCCCATATCAGTACTTTCTACTTTATCGAAAATCTTTGTAAAAATTATAAATAAAATACTTAGAATACGAGTAAATTACTGTCTGAAAATCTATTTGGCTTTGGTAAATTTAAATCTGTAGAATAAGCAGTAAGAATGTCAATAAAACTAGATTCTAATTCTTGACATTTCAAAAGTCTTGACTATATTTTTGGATATTGCTAAAGCATTTGATACAGTCTCTGTCCAAAAACTTTTAGCAATTATGGAGAAAATAGGCATCAGAGGTACCCAGCTCTAATTACTAAGCGACTACCTATACAATTGCACTCAGTGCACCAAAATTGATGATACTTTGAACGACGATTGCTGTACAACGCGCGGGATTCCCCAAGGCAGGGTTCTGGGCTCTGCCGTCTTTTTTATATTAATAACCTCTGTCAAATTAATATTATGAATTGTAAAGTTATGTGCTATGCTGATGACACCGCACTTACCTTTTACGGTCAATCTTGGGAAGAAGTTTATTCTGTTGCACATTTTGGTCTTAATATAGTCCAACAAAGGCTTGATACGCATTGGCAATCTATTAGTCCTACCAAAACTAAATACATTCCCTTTTTTATTAGCACGCCAGCATTAAAAGGCCAAGAAAACTTAAGCTTATGTGTCCATGATTGCTGTATACCACCGCTTAGTTCCAAAACATGTTGTTCTCTTGAAAAGATCACAAACACAAAATACTTGGGTGTTATAATAGAACACAAACTTTTTTGGAAGAGCATATGAACTACATTTCTTCCAGGGTTCGTAAGCTTACATACATTTTTAAGTAGCGTCGTCATCTTGCTCATACCAGTATCGTAAAAGTTATTTTTACTGCCTTATGTCAGTCTATTATTAACTATAATATAACGTCTTGGCGTGGTGCAGCCAAAACCCTCATGATTAGGTTAGAGCGTGCACAAAGACTTATACTTAAAATATCTTATAAAAACAGAGATTATTTTCACCAAACCAACTTTACAAATCTGTGAATTGCTCACCATACGTCGTACGTAATATTATTAAATAAATCTAAACGGAATATAATAAATCCAATTCGATATTAAACAAAAGACATCCTTATATTATATGCACAATACCTGTTACCAATTTATTATTTGCTTGAAAATTTTTCAATTACAGAGGTCCAGTTCTATACAATCTTGCTAACAAATTATTAAATATATATTCGTTAACTAAAAGACAGACAAAAATTTCCTTAAATAAAATAGAAAAACTATTTGAACATATAGTTTTAATATATATTACACACCACATGCATACACACATAACAAGTATATTTTAATGTAATTTTATTACACGTAGCTGCATTGATTATTAAGTGTTTTACAGCAATATCATTTTTTGAGGGAAGGGCCTGTGATCCCATAGCATAGTATTAGATTATAGAATATAGATATATAGATTTTATTTAGCTAATATTTATAGCTGTTATTTAGGTGTATAGTTCATTGTTATTAAGTTTATTGTAATGTATTGATCATAATATGTGGGAGAAAATAAATACCAATTATTATTATTATTTATTTAGTTTTAAATCTCGGCTTCTACCAGTTTACTAATAGCACAGTCTAAGCCAAGTGCATATTATTGCTAGATTTGTTTATATCCTGTAAGGTACTTTATTCAGTTACCTGCGTATTAGGTTGTGAGGTAATTTGCCTAAGTAAAGATGTTTTCTGTTCTTCAGTTTGCAGGAACTTCCTAACTAATCTGCATGTATTTAGAATTACAACTTTCTGTTACAGTCTGTAGGTGTCGGTTGGTAAATTTTGGGTCTTTATAGATTGGCGTAATTGATGCGTTATTACGCCTGTTGTTGATACTACAATAGGCACTATAATTACTTTATTGAAGATGCCAGAGTCGGGTTATTTTATCTTTAAGTTCTGCATATTTAGAGAGTTTTTCAGCTATTGTAGTATGTAGATTGTGTATATTAGGGACTGTTATATCTATATGGTATGCGGTTTTATTATAATTATTATTATTACGTATCTCTAACCATTACGCCAGCGCACGCGGATAAAGCATTTCGAGATAGCTTCTGACTTGCTGAACAAAAATATTTAAGGCTGGCAGGTTTACCCTTATGCAAACATATACTATTCGTCAATTGTCTTGCTATCATATAAAAAAAAATTGAAATCGGACTTGTAGTTCTAGAGATTAACATTAAATTTTATATTTATATTCATTTTAAAGGAACTAGCAATAGTAATAACATTATTAATATTCCAGTAAACCATTTTAAGTCAATATCAAATGGTCGCAGCAGGAATAGTTCACAATGATAGTTGATTTGGGGGTCCGAACTTACAGCTTTAAACGTTGGTGATGAAGTTAATTTATAAATCCTTTGTATTTAAAAACAAAAACAGAACAACATCATATACAAACTCAATTACAATTCAAATGTCCATACCAGTCTAACAATAATAACAAATAGCCGCGAAGCTATTGACAACAAGCATGTTCATTAAAGTGATTCATTTATACATCCCGCTCACAAATGCGATCATAATAACATGCGAATTATCATGAATTTCTCACCGTGCTCAGTTATGCGTGTATCTATTAGTGAAGTTCACTAGTATTATTTTGGCTTAATATTATGCAAATATTACTTATTAAATAAATCAGATGTCTGTTAGATCTATTTATGAATTAAAGTTACATTCTATATACTTTAATTTTTTTTTGAACAAGGTGACATTCGATGGATGCAGATGGCCCAGTACCGTATGGTATTCCTCGGGGGAAGTTCAGCAGAGGACTTATGAAAGGCTGTATTGATGATGGTAAAGGTTGACAAACGAACACACACTTTATATGATGGTAAGAAGATGCTGTGGCACATATACATTTACATCCATCCTCAATTAAAAATCAAAATGCAGATCCGTTGTCACCACTGGACTAAAATGGAATGCCTCATTAGGAGTAAAAAGGGTCTTCGGTTCTCTACACTCACTATACGAAACACAGAAACATTATTGTGCTGTTTCATGATGATATTTAGAGCGTAGTCCTACCTCGGTTGAGCCGACCAATTCGTACTGGGTTGCTAACCATAGTTTTTTTATCTACTAATGCTACGAGTAAAACACTGTTGCCAATGTTATGGTATGTTTCCCTTTATCGCCTATTACGACACCCATATCACGATATGTGGTAGTGGATATTCTTAGATAGTTCTAGTATGCACAGAATAATTTATGATTAGAATAGTTCTTTAAATTTATGATAACGATTTCTTTATTGATTTGTTGATTGACGCGAACTCTACACATTGAATAAAACTACTTGTTTACGCCCGAACGCTGGTTTCGGAATCGATGTCAGAGGGCGCGCGGCTCGGTGCCATACCGGTTTGACGTTCGGGATAGCTTGGAAGTGTAGAGCGCGCGCGAGTGCAGTCGAGTCGTCTGCCAGCTGTGCTAACGTCAGCACGCTGTCAATTTTTGTTCGGGAACTCGGAATAATTAGGCGCGTCTAGTAAGTATACTGTCTGGGATATGTAACGCGCATTCCTTGCTGGAGAGCTTCACCGGGACTCATTGTGTCTGACTCAGAATCTGTATAAGTGCATTCTACAATATTAGCTAGTGCGGCCTTTGATATTCTAGAAAGAACTGTTGCCACTCGAAACGGTAGTGACCTGTGATCCGGACACTCCGGGTTCGTTTTGTGTGTTAAGCTTTATAACAAACGAGAGTTAGTGGCTTCTGTAAGTTAGTTAATCGTACGATAGAGTTAATGGACTGTCATCGTGACGAACGAAGAAAGCAACTGTGGACGGCGCCGCGGAAGATTACTTCAATTTGGAGCGAGGCTGACGTCCGGGCTGCTGCTGACGGCAAAGGTCTAATAAGGTTAATCACCACCAGTCACACCCAGATACACATCACAGCACCTTATTTCCCTTGCACCACACAACCACATGCGACCTGATCGAATCCTGAGGGAGCAGTCGCCTTGGATATAGGTAAGTAAGCTCCGTTTTATATTCTCCCTGTTAAATGGCAGTAGTACAGAACGCTCCCCCTTATTGTTTATTGTAATTAGAGACTTTCCACTTTGGCCTTAGGAGGCCCGACCTACGTCTGTTCGTTGAAACTCTGCTGAATGGGCCCCAGAGGATTTGACCTTTATGGGAGCAGCCGTAGGCCGTTAGTAGTTAAAAGTAAGTTAATTAAACGCGATTCTATCGCGTATATTATATTTATATATTATATAAATATATATTATATTATTATATATTAATACCCGCTGGGTTTCTTGCTGGTTCTTCCCAGGACAGAGGTTTTTTCCGAACCAGTGGTAATCAAACAAAAGAGTGACTTTCAATAAGTATTATTTATAATCTATATTGAATAAAAAAGTTTCTGTTTCTGTTTCTGTTTCTGTTTCAAAATATTCCCTTTAACCACTCCTCGTAAGCTGACAATGCTAGTGTTAATAATGGTTCACGACAGTAGTCGAATGACGGATTCGAACATCTTGAATTCGCGGTCCGCACCCTGGCTTTAGGCTACTGTTGCTTGCAACACTGTATTGTGTCTTATTCTCTCGCAGGTTAAATCCTGTAGATGTATTTTTGTATCTTTTTAGTATTGTTTTTTCGTTCCATAGACTTTCAAATAACAACGATTCCTATGATAATAATTAAGTTATCACTTAACTTCACTTTCACGTCACTTGCCGCTAGTTTAAACGGGTATCAGTAATGTATATATCCACTGTATACAATGTACTATGATACATTTTTATATATTTAATAGTAGTTTCATCATCATCATCATCATCATTACAGCCCTTCACAAGTCCACTGCTGAACATAGGCCTCCCCCAAAGAATGCCACAAAGCACGGTCCCAAGCCACCTGCATCCATCGACTTCCTGCAAATCTTACCAGGTCGTCACTCCATCTAGTGGGGGGACGCCCTATACTTCGCCTGCCGGTACGAGGCTGCCACTCGAGAACCTTTCTTCCCCATCGGTTGTCGGTTCTTCGAGCTATATGGCCGGCCCATTGCCACTTCAGCTTACTAATCCGTTGGGCTATGTCGGTCACTCTGGTTCTACTGCGGATATCCTCATTTCTGAGTTTATCACGCAGAGAAACTCCGAGCATAGCCCTCTCCATAGCTCGCTGAGCGACCTTGAGCTTCCTCATCTGGCCAGCAGTGAAGGACCACATCTCAGTTCCGTATGTCATCACTGGCAACACGCACTGGGTGTACAGTCTCGTTTTCAAGTTTTGAGGTATACCTGACGAGAAGATGTGCCGTAATTTCCCGAACGCTGCCCAACCGAGTTGAATCCGTCGATTGACCTCTCGGTCGAAGTTGGACTTACCTAGTCGGACTATTTGTCCCAGGTAAACATACTCGTCAACAACTTCGAGCTTAGTGTTCCCAACAACTACCGGCATAGGTGTGACATGGACATTAAACATGATCTTTGTTTTGTCCATGTTCATCTTAAGACCTATCCGTTGGGAAACACTATTGAGGTCATTGAGCATAGTGCTTAGGTCCTCCAGCGATTCTGCCATAAGGACTATATCGTCGGCAAATCGAAGGTGAGTGATGTACTCGCCATTGATGTTGATACCGTATCCTTTCCAGTCCAGAAGCTTGAAAGCATCTTCCAATGCAGCGGTGAAGAGTTTCGGGGATATGACGTCACCCTGTCTTACACCTCTCTGCAATTGGATAGGTTTCGTACTCTGGTCCTGTACTCGGATAGCCATCGTAGCCCTACTGTACAAGCACTTCAACACTTCGATATACCGACAGTCAACTTGGCATCGCTGAAGGGACTGCAGCACCGCCCAAATTTCGACGGAATCAAAGGCTTTCTCATAGTCCACATACGCCAGACATAGTGGCAAATTGTACTCCTCGGACTTCTGTACAATTTGCCGAAGGGTATGTATGTGGTCTATGGTGCTAAAGCCTTTTCAGAAACCGGCTTGTTCGGGAGGCTGGAAGTCGTCAAGTCTGCGCGCGAGACGATTCGTAATGACTCTCGAAAACAGCACGTAGACGCGGCTCAGAAGGGAAATCGGTCTGTAGTTCTTCAAGAGAGCGTTGTCGCCTTTCTTGAAGAACAAGACCACCGCACTTCTGCTCCACGCCTCCGGTGTAATGCCACCATGGAGGACGGAATTAAAGAGCTTCTGAAGGACTTGAAGTACCGGTTTTCCACACGCTTTCAGAAGCTCCGCTGTAATTCCATCCTGGCCTGGGGCCTTGCCGTTTTTAAGGTGCTGGAGAGCCATTCTAATCTCGCTCAGACTGACGTCCGGGATATCATCGGAATAATGTCGGATAAGACTCGCTCTTGGATCGTTACTCACACTTGCGTGTGGCAACGATGACGTGTACAGCTGCCCATAGAACCTCTCAATCTCACTCAAAATCTCAGGTGCCCCGGAAACGATGCTGCCACATTCGGTCTTCAGCTTTGACAGTTGGCTCTTTCTGGCAGACAGATCTCTGGCAAAGACTTTGGAGCCTTGGTTCCGCTCGATCGCTTCTTCGATACGAGCTGTATTGAAGTTGCGTAAGTCCCGCCGCATGCATTTGGAGATCTGTCTGTTCAGTTGCCTGTATGCTGTCAAATCTGTTGAAGAATGTAGCTTCATCTCCCGTCTAACAGCCATGAGATTAAGAGTGTGATCGGAGAGTTTTTGTGTTCTTCTGCGGCGGGTCTTGCAGAACTTAGCTCCGACCGCATGGACAGTTTCCACGAGCTTGTCATTCAAATCGTCCACTTCATTGCAGTCTTCTAGGCACTGAAAACGGTTTTGCAACTCGAGCTGAAAGGTTTCGGGACTTTGGATTAGAGCACGAGGGGGACGGAGCGTTGACTTCATTAGACGAGACCTCTCCAACTTAACGTTTAGGTTCAGTGTGCTTCTAACCATTCGGTGATCGCT
The DNA here is from genome assembly GCA_963668995.1 of Parnassius mnemosyne. Classification (NCBI taxonomy): domain Eukaryota; kingdom Metazoa; phylum Arthropoda; class Insecta; order Lepidoptera; family Papilionidae; genus Parnassius; species Parnassius mnemosyne. Next base: position 38,310,959 of record CAVLGL010000024.1, on the reverse strand, counting down.
GCCGGTTTTCACCCTCGCGATCACTGAGACATCACTGAACAGTTGTCGTCTGGTCGTCATAATGAAGTCAATCTCATTTTTTGTCGAACCGTCGGGGCTCGACCAGGTCCACTTCCTGTGGGGCCGCTTCTGGAAGAAAGAGTTCATCATAAAGAGTCCCTCTTTCTCCATGAAGTCGGCCAACTGCTGGCCCCTTGGGTTCCGTTGCCCTATTCCAAATTTCCCCACTTTCATCATCATCACACAAGCTATCAAAGGTAAATCCACATAAATAAAGGCTCATTGGCGGAATTGCCACGCTTTGCAGGTGGCTTGCCAACCGTTGTTTTTTACTGTTTGGTGTTGTGTAGCAGGAAGATACTGCTGCTCAAATACTGTTTCAATTTTCCTAGTTCTACACCTTACACTCTCTCTGTTATATTGCTGCTAGTCGGCGAAAAAATAACTTGATTAATGTTCAATTTCTCATCCATTAAAAGTGCTAAATTGTGGCGATATACTAATGGAAGCCTGATTGTGTTCCGTTACGATCATTATCCTGTCTCATTAATCATAGCGAGGATCTAACATCTATGGTACTCGTATTGTTGCAAGTTATCATGAAATAAAATGTTTGCCTTCTTTTCACTGTTTTTTTTTGGACTGGTAACTTTTAGATTGCCGAAAGTCCATAATCATAAATGTTTATTTGCAAGAATCACAGTATAAAAAGTTGTTTCAGTTTATATCGTCAATTCTTAACCAATTATACAAATGTTTCTTATATAATCAATCTTTCGCTTAATAATAATTAGCATAAAATACGATGACCATGAATTTCACAGTATGATGAATGGAAACAACAAAGTGCAAAATTTGAAAAAAAATATTAAAAAGTGCAGTATTTTTAAATGGTGATGATAATTAAGATATTGCATTAAATGATTGACGATTCAGTTGTGTTTAGTCCAATCTTATGGTACGAAGCGTAACTGCAGTACTATATTAATGTTAATGTGTTGTGTACGTGTGGCCTAATTATTTTTAGTTTAGGAATCCGTGATAGATCAAGAGTTAAGCGTCACAATTTTCATAGAACCTATGAAATCGTAAGTGCAGGCTATGCGACTACAAATCCGTATAGTGATAATGGATTGTTTTCTAATATTTATTTACCATTTGGCATATATACTATATTATATTAATATGTCCAATTAACTTAACAACGATATATCTTAAAAGAAGATCTGTTGTGATGTGATTAATTAATGTGTTTGTTGAAATATTTTTTCCTATTTAAAATACCTTTGGATATTCCCCTTTGTTGTAAATCTTTCAACATACATATATATATCTATTCATTATAAAAAAATATTTATAGATTAAGTATATAAAAATTACCATATAGGTAATCAATCTGTGGGCAGACTAAAGTTGGCTTTTGAAAGGCTGTAATGAATAAAAACATAATTACGTGCGGGATTCGAACCCAGGGCTCCATAGTGTTGCTTAAAAGCTTAGTCACAGCGCTACCGGTTTGTCAAACCAATTTTCAATTTTAATGAAAAGTAAAGCATAAATTAACACCTTGAATTATATGAATTAAATACTTGATACATGTTTAATAAATAGTTCATGTTTAATTTACATTCAAGAATAAACAGTGTTTAATAATTAGCAGTCGCTGTAAATGTCACATTATGCTAGCAAACCGGGTTCAATCCCCGCCGGCACCAATGAAATTGTTAATTGCAATTTTAAGTGCTGATTCACCACGTGCTCGGTGGTGAAGTAAAATATCGTGAGGAAACCTGCATGTCTGAGAAATAAGAAAAAAAATCGCAAATATGTAAAGTTTGCCAACACGCATTGGGGCAGTGCAGCGGAAGTTTCCTTGCCCTAAAAACCCTTAGAAATGAGGCCTGTGTCCAGCATTGGGACGTATATATGCTGTGACTAACTTTAAACTTTAATAATTACCGTTAATGGGAACAAAGAGCACATACGAGTGATAAGATGTCATGTGTGACAACTTTAGAACACGATGATGGACATACAATATTTATTTATAATTAACTAGATTGTATCCGTTGCCTCGCAAGTTGAGTGTTGAAAAACGACAAAATTTCGAAAAATTACAGACAATGTTATTCTAACTGCTAGAATAGCACAAAGAGGTAATAACAGAATTACGCTCCAAGATCCTTGCATTGTTTCGGGATAAAATTAGTCTTTGGTATTTAAACAATGTCTATGCAAATATAATGTCGATCTGTTGCTCTGTTGAACTTTTGCATTTGTATTATTAGTTGGGATTGTGCTTGTAAAAGACAGATATGTAAATATAATTCTTTTTGATATCTGACATTTTACTATACTTACTTAATTTTGTAAAGAAAAACTTTCTGCTGAGCCGTTGTCAGCTGTCAAACAATAAGACTACCAATTTTAACCAATACGGAATAAATCATGGGAATGATGATATTTCATTTATTATTGGTTTTTATTACAGCAAAATGCTTGTTTTAGAGGTATGATAGACAGTAATGTCTGTAATGTCACAATTTTTTTTGGGTTGCGTTTATAATTACAGATGTTAAATATTTATGTAAGATTGAGCTAAGATCCACGCAGTTATAACAATAATAATGTTCGCTCATTACTTTTTATCTTTCTTAATATAATGTTTCCGCAAAGCAACATTTGATTCTATTATCTTTATAATTATCATCGCAATGTATCAGTGATTAAAGGAATTTTGCAGTTTGCTAAAGCATTCTCAAGCACTGTTTAAAATTGTTACAATACATAATAATTTCAACGCTACGAGAAGTCTGCTGTCTGCAATCATATCCTAGACGGCCCCCGCCATTAGTCAGATTTTATAGACCACAAATCCTTGCGAAGGAACATCGATGTCTACCGAGGATGATACATAAAATTATGAAATATCCTAATTTCAATAGAGAAGGAGGCTGAGTAATAGCCCATGTTTGAAATCCTGTTATTAATAATAAAATTAAACACAAGCATAAGACTGCAGAAATTCAAGATATAGTAAGGTTATTCTGCGTAAATCGGACAAAAATTAATAATTAAAAAGCTGAAGGTTAACCCGGAGTGGTTGATTTTGACATCGGACGTCTAATACCTCCGTCCCCCGTTGACCATGTGTGCTGCAAATTACGCGAAAATTCAATAATTTAAAAAAAAAGTAAAATTAAACGCGATAAAGTACACCGTAACTGCCTAATATTATACGTCGGCTACTGAACATAGGCATCCGTCATTGATTGACTCAGGTATTTAGGATATGTATTTGCGATAGTTGCCACACTTGACAACCGTATTTTTTAATACTTTGAGTTGTCATTTGGAAGACGCCGCTGCCCATGTCCTGGTTTGTTTCTCCCTGTTGCCTTTTAAAACACTCACGGAACGTTAGGGGGTAGTGCAGTAGTAGTAGTGGCTGGTGGATATTTTTACACCGCCACTAAACGTCATAAGAATGCGTACATTTAAACATAAACTTTATATTACGTAATATTGACTGATAATTACGGTGAGAAGGTACTTAGAATATTTTTATTAACTTATTTTTGATAATTTCTAATAGTTGATCGGTCTATCTAGCGTGACAATAAAGACATCATTTTAAGAACGTGAGTGGCCTTTGTTTAGCAGTGCACTTTCACGGGATGATGATGATGATGATGATGTAACACTATATAATATGTAATCTATGACGTTTTTTTATAAATGATGTCGTTAATTATGAAAAATTTAAATAAAATATTACTTCAAACTGATTTCGTCATTAATGCTGTATTGAACCTGTTTTTTTTTTGCATCTTGTCCCTTGCTTATACAACTCGATACAACGTGTTATTATAGTATCACTATAATCTTATTTCTGGACAATGGTGTATGCAAACTTTCTTCTGAAACTTATTCTTATGGTGTCATTGTACACTTTTGTAAATACAGTAGTTTTATGACTTCTGTCTTTGAGAGTGATATAAAACTAAAAAAATAAATAACAGCCATAGTACAACTTAAGTCTGTATAAGTGACAGAATATTGTCATTTTGCATGCACTGCGTGTTCGTATTGTGCTAGTGAACAAAATTAATTTGTTATCAATATGTTGCAAAAACGAAAAATATTAAGAGCAGTAAAAAGCCCATGTTAAATCTAAATTAAATTTATCGAACACTATCTGACTGACTGACTAACGTCCGAAATATCTTCGGAATAGTGTTGGATAAGACTCGCTCTTGGATCGTTACTCACACTTACGTGTGGCTCCAACGATGACGTGTACGGAACCTCTTATTCTCACTCAAAATCCCAGGTTTCCCAGAAACGATGCTGCCACACTCGGTCTTCAGCTTTGATAGTTGGCTCTTTCTGGCAGACAGATCTCTGGCAAAGACTTTGGAGCCTTGGTTCCGCTCGATAGCTTCTTCTATACAATCTGTATTGAAGTTGTGTAAGTCCCGCCGCATGCATTTGGCGATCTATCTGTTCAGTTGCCTGTATGCTTAATGATTTCTTATAATTCACACTCCTGCATCTTGCAGAGGGATATTACATTTGACTGATGATAAAAACTGACTAATCTTCTTCGGCAGCTTGAAGTATGTTTTAATGGAAGCACGCTTCAAGATGTAGCCAAATCAATGTAGATGTAGCCAGCCAATCTTGTCAGTGACACCTCTGACATATGGCAGTACAGCAAGCACTCGTTTGACTGTAGCCGGCTTCACTCGTTCACTGCTACGTAGGCGCAGGACCCGAGACTTATTGTCGTTCAAAACTTGCTTGACGTGTTGGAGCTCGGCGGCCAGGTGTTTACTGTCACAGATCTCTCGTGCTCTCTGAAACAAAGATTTACCCACGGTAGGTAACTGTGAAGGATGGTGATGCGAATCACCGTTTAAATATCTATCTGTATGGGTCTATATATATATATTTAAATGTAAATTTCTAAAATTAACCTAGCTGATACGCCAACTGGCTACAGAGTTTTCAAAGAAGTAACTTTAATCAGTCGAACACAATACAAGCCTCTTTTCAAGAACTTAAACCCTAGACAACCTAATCCGAGGCGGTTTTCACAAAACACCAATTACGTAGCGAAGTTACACACACTAAATCTAGCAATCTAGACCGTATTCCGGTCGCGCGAAACTTCTGCAGCGATAAACGAGATACGCGGAATTAAATACACTGCTGCCAGCGAGCTACTGCCGACTTCACCCTCGCATTCTGCGCCCACGCCCTCTGCCGAGCGACGCACACGGGAGTGGGGCAAGAGTGACCTTTACAAAGTCAGCGGGCGGACACGAGTGGAATGCAAATTTCAAATGTTAATTGTTTGGCCTAAACATAATATTTGTAGGATTGGAGGAAAACTCATAGTCATTTTATATTATTTTTTTATAGGAGGGAAGGCAAACGAGCATACGGCTCTCTTTATGGTAAGTGACCACCGCCGCGCATTAACAACTTCAACACCAGGGGGATTTCAGGTACGTTGTCGACCTTTTAGAATAGAGCAAGGTCTTATCTTCTCCCTACAGTTTAGTACGTTAGGACATTTTTACATATGGCCATCTGGGCTCGAACCCGCGGCTGCCCGTTGAATCTTCCGCTCATGGGCCCCGGGATATTGGATCTTTGCAGGGGCAGCTGTGGGCCGTAACATATTACAAACGTGAAAGTTTGTTAGGATGTATGGATGTTTGTTATTCTTTTACGAAAAACCTACTAAATGCATTTTAATAAAACTTTTCAATTATATAGGTGATACATCAGAATAGCACATAGGCTATAATTTAAAAAAATATTTTGTAAATTGGGTATATATTTATATAATAATGATAAATGTGAAGTAAGTCGGAAAAATCTGTCAGTTGCGAGCTGTTTTGAATTGCGGTGCAAAAACTGTAAGAGTCACACGCATATAATTTGTGGTGGAATTGTTTTGATTAAATAGTTCTACAAAAAGTCAGCTATAGTATATATCTATATTTTATGAGTAAGCCACTATTATCAAAATATTGAACCATAAATACAATAAAATTTAATATTTTTTTTTGATATTTTTTATTCTTTATTTTCAACGCACAATTTGAAATAACAAATTGATTTTTATCAAAACATACTTTTATCGCTTCTAACATTGAAAGTAGACAAACGTTGTCTTTTAATTGTGCGGTCACGCGCACTGCGGGCGACGTTGGGTAAAACATCGCTCAGATCATCGCTAAATATGATAATATGATGCTTACGCATGGTAGAAGCGTGAGACTGGATTATTAAATGGAAATATGGGCAGCAGCATCTTCCTTATAACAAACAACCATATTTATTACCATAATGAGCTTTAATAAATAGTTTTGTTTCTAATGTTAGAATAAGCGTCAGTAGCCTAATTGCAAGGCGCGGACCGCGAACGCGAAAGGTCGTGGGTTCGAATCCGCTATTCGACTACTGTCGTGAACCACTTCTAACACAAGCATTTTAAGCTTACCTGAAGTGGTTAAACGGAATATTAGTAATGTTTATTAGCATTACTAGTATTTAAAAAAATAATAATAAAAAATGGTAAAATTTTACAGAATCACAACTGTAGGATTAACATTTAATGGACGGAAAAAAATTTAACCTGCATTCCACAAAACAGAATCGGTTTTAATAAAAACCATCATTTAATTACATTTCAAGTTCGCCATTTATTTTATAACGTACATAATAATATTTTTTGTTAACATTTTTAGTTTCTATATAAGCCTCCCCTATAGATTATAACAAACTACGATCCTGATCCATTGACTAACTGCATCTTGAACCAGGTCGTCATTCCCTTTTTTTCAAAAATCCTCCGAATCGGTTATCGATTCTACGAGCTATATGGTCATGGCCCATTGCCACTTCAGCTTAATGGTTCGCTGGGGTATGTACATCGTGATTAAACATGCATGACTAACTGTCATCCCACATAACAGATCTATACATCCAATACAGCCTATAAAATCCACTGCGGTACTCAAACTTGTCTTACGCCTTTCCTAGTAGGGAGGATTTTGTTTTATTTTCCTTATTCTTTATAACACCCGATGACGACAGATAAGGGATAAATAGTGGATATTTAGTATAATCTAACGGATAGTTAGTATATTCTTACACCGCCACCACACACCACAACGTTAAGCAAATATAAAAGTTACATTATATCTATTTTACTTTAAATTATTATGAGTATATGTACAAAATAGTCTTAGGGGTTTTTTGCACTAATTTTAGCAAATATGTAGCACTAATGCATTATCAAATGGATACCGTTTATGATTGCATACATAACTGAACACGGCGAACAATTCAAGATACTATTAGAGTGTGAATGTCATGACAATTGTACACTATATGCTCTCACATAAATGAAATCACTTTAGTTATACAGAACAATTTGCCGTTATTGTTTTAAATATGTAGGCGAGTAAGGTATTACGAATATATTTCATATGCTAGTTTTGAAATAGGGAAGGTAAATACTAATACTTCTTTACATTAACCTTTACAATCGTACCACATTTCTACATACTATTAAATTTAGATTATTTATCGTTGATTTAGTTATTTATTTCTACAGACAACATGACTGACTACTAACATATTACTTAAATACTAATAGGGATTTAGTCCTCAGTATGAGCTTTCCTATCAGAGCATCATCCATCCTCCTTGCTACGAGTATCATGCGCAGAACTTTAAAGAACATATTTTTAGGGTTCCGTACCTCAAAAGGAAAAACCGGAACCCTTATAGTATCACTTTGTTGTCCGTCTGTCTGTCTGTCTGTCTGTCAAGACCCTTTTTCTCAGGATTGCGTGGAGGTATCAAGCTGAAAAAAGCATAACATATATTCATGATTACTGTCCCTTGGAGCTGTGAAAAAATCAAACTTCTAAGCCTACGCAATCAAAAGATACAGCCGTTTATGCCGCAAATTTTCGATATTCGCAAGAAAATCAAAACCTACAGGGTACTTCCCGTGAATTCAGAATCTTAAAATTTGGTACGAAGTAACGTATTATAGCACAGATAAAGGAAAAATTTCAAAAAGCATACATTTTTAGTTACATCATATGATAAAAATATTTTTAATAATTTTAAAGTTATATAGCTACGGATTTGTTCGGAGCCCTCGGTGCGCGAGTCCGACTTACACTTGGCCGTTTTTTTTTTTGCTTTCTTCTATCTTCCTAACCAAAACACAGCAGTAAGTTCAGTGCTGGCGGCAACATAGGAATACCACCAGTACCAACCCAGACGACTCCTAGCTAGAAAAGAACCCCAGCGCCTAGTAAAGTGTTTACTTTACTTTCATTCCTACTAGTTACTCCGCGATGTTCGAGTAGTTAAGTAAGGGGAACAATAAAGGGAAGAAGTCATTGAGAATTGTAAATTTTATGGAAATTGTGTAAATTATTATTAATAGCAAATAGTATAACAAAATTTTCATTCAGTACCACTTCATTTCCCGAAGGCGTCTTTTAACGAAAATGCGTAGCTGGGGAAATCATTCCAAATTTACCTGGATAACGAGACATTTTCAAATGAGGTTACATATCAAAAAAGGAATAAGGAAAAAAGTTATAATATAAAATGGTATAAAGGAAATAATTTTTAATTATATATTTAGATAATAGTTTTTAAACACTGTATATTATTGTGTATGTCATGTGGCTTAACACAAAAATGCTTGTAAAATATTATATACACCTTTGTTAACAACTGTATTCAGAATTAAAGTTTTGATTTTAATTGAAAAAATCCTCAGATAATCAAGTATTTGTATTATTATTACTCCTAGTTTATTTGATTTACATCCAAATTTATTTTAAAAAAGCCATTATTTTAGTTACATGTGTTTTGAAAAAGGCTGAGCCACGCTGCAGCTATAATATTATAATTGTTTGCACGATTGGATCACTTGAACGGGGACAAATGCTTTTACAGAATACTTTCGTAAAATAGCAGCTTAATGCTGTTTTGTTTCGTTTGGTGTTTGTAGAGAACCGGATACCCTTTTCATTGACAATGGGGCATTCTATCTTATACTGCATTTGCATGCACTTACCATCAGGTGGACACTGTGTGATCGGTTGTCACCCTTATTCTATAAAAAAAACTATAACGTTTTATTCTTGTGGAGTAAGTCATCACTGGCAACACGTACTGGTTGTATAATTTCGTTTTAAGGTTTTGAGCAATGTCTGACGAGAAGATGTGTCGTAGTTTCCCGAACGCTGTCCAGCCGAGTTGAATCCGTCGATTAACCTCTCGGTCGAAGTTGGACTTACCTAGTCGGACTATTTGTCCCAGGTAAATATACTCGTCAAAAACTTCGAGCTTAGTGCTCCCAACAACTACCGGCATAGGTGTGACATGGACATTGAACATGATCTTTGTTTTGTCCATGTTCATCTTAAGACCTATCCGTTGCGAGACACTATTGACGTCATTGAGCATGGTGCTTAGATCCTCCAGCGATTCTGCCATAAGGACTATATCGTCGGCAAATCGAGAATCAAGACTCATGAAATTAAGAAGAAATAATCCCTCCAGTGTTCCTATCGTAAATAGTTAGTTATACTGCCGCTTTAGAAAATAGTTAATCAATAGTATATTTAATTGTACCACTTTTACTTTAAAAATGTTTTTAATTATACCGTCCATTCAGTAGTAAATTAGTCTTAGTCAGTAATAAGTAATAATAGAAGCTATCTAAATCAAGTAAAAATCAAAGAAAATAAAAATAATCAGTACACTTGCACTCAACATTGCTTTACTGTTGTACTGCCCCTTTCAATTCTTTGGTCCATTGTCGCCGTATTCAAGCCAAAAGATCATACAGAAGAGCTAAGATCATTATAGAAGATCATCAGTAAAGATCATCGGTCAAGAATGAAGATCATCTGTCTAGATCGTCGGTCAATTAGATCCCCTTTCCTAACAATAGTCTGTAATTCGTCAACGTTACGTTAAAAGGCCACCACGTTTACGCGGCCAGTTGAATACCACCTAACGGTGCCAAACGGTAGTCATACGTGCGTCTATTAAAGACGATCGGAAGCCTCAACGTGGGAGAGTATGCGTAAAAAAAGAAGCCAGAAGACCAGGAACGACGACGAAACGCCGGTGCAAATGCATATCTTCGAGGAAGCCCCCGCGTGCCCTCATCTCTATCATCGACACACGCGCCCTTCGCCACGCCCCCGCCAACACCCGCATCTAAGCACGCGCTCGCACCGCCGCGTCCCACTATATTCGTGTCGACGACCGATCGATTGTTAGAAGCCAGTACATCCGCGCCGAGTACGGATACACTTGCCGCGATTATAGAAGATGTTTCGGTCACCAATAGAAGTTCAATAGTGCATACCGTCGAGTGACCGGCATAGCCCAATGAATCACTAAGCTAAAATGGCGCAATTAGTGCTTGCTTAGTTAATAGTTTTACAATTTTCACAAATATAATCTTATATTTTTCAGTGGTAAGGTACTGAGATTGAGAAATGAGTTACTGATTATCGGTTTTTTTTTTGTTTGAAACAGAAAAACATGATTTTCTTAGTTTCGAAAATATATTAGAAAGTTTTCGTGTAGCAATTAAGTCTATGGTGGGCTAATGGATAGTATCCATTTTTTACCTTGTGCAGTAGTATATCAACTTAGTCAGCTTAAGGAAAACTTATTTTGGAAACATCATTTTAATCAAACATGTAAGTGTAATTGAAAGCTGGTCAGAAAATCTATTAATAGGTTTTGGTCTTGTGGATTTAGTAATAGACAGCGATAGGAAGTCCAGCTTCCGTTTCGCATATGCAAGAAGTAAAATATCCGTCGCCAGTTGACATTGAGGTGTCGTTAAGTGAGAGAAAGATCTGTTACTGTGGCATGCTTGTCAAGCGAGGTGACCACGGTAAATCTTTTCTACAACTCTGGTTTATCACTGAAAAATAACTGCCTAATAGACAATAGACTAAAAGTAACGCTGCAATATTTATACAGGTCCCAACACAGGCCTAATTACTTGTACAAAAAAAGAAAACTTAAAATTTTAGTAATACGCTCCAAAATGTTTAAAAATTGTACAAGATTTGAATTTGAATTTTAATTGTGTATGGTCTGGCATTATCGTGACAAAAGATCACTCCTTTTTTGTTGATCAATTCCGGCTGGTTTTATTTTTCAATGTCTTTAATTGTTGGCAGTAGTTTCAAGTCGATGCTTTCGCACGGCAGTAAAAGCTCATAATAAACGATGCCCCTCTAATCCCACCATACACACAGCATGACCTTATTTCATGTTAATCCGGGTTTCGGTACAGTCTGTGGAACGATTTGAGTATAATCTTTTTCGCACGTTCTTGTCGTAGGTGATCCACTTTCCATCACCAGTGATCAATATTTTCAAAAATTACGTTTCAATAGTGAATTAGTACACGATTAATCAGGTTTATTTCAGTAAGTCCGTGTGGTACCCAAATATTGAGCTTTTTTGCATAGCCAGCACTTTTCAAATGGGTAAAAACTGTATTGTGGTCAATTCTCAATTCCTCGGTTATGTTGTAATATCTAATATACCGCTCCTGATCCACTTTTTAAAAAATGTATCGATTTTATCCGTATTACTCGCGATACAATCCACACTATCTGGATGATTGGCGGTTCACCACTGTGCTAAATCGCACAGAAGTTTTCTTCCTTACATAACTTCCTTGTGGAATCGATTACCACCAACGAATTTTCCGGGCTCATACGATTTTGGGAACTTCAAGAAAGAACCCACTCCTTTTTAAAAGGTCGGCAACGCATCTGCAATTCCCCTGGTGTTGCAGTTGTTCATGGGCGGCGGTAGTCACTTACCATCAGGTAAGGCGCATGTTCGTTTGCCCCCTCTCCTATAAAAAAATATCGAATTTCCTCGTTAGATTCACTTATTTTGGTGGACAGAAAAGGTATTGAATAAAATACAATAATGCCATATATATGGCAAATACGAGGGTGACTCTGAAAATTTTTAGAACTGGCCACTTGTTAAGATATATTAAAAAAGTAAGTTCAAATTTTGAAAAATGATCTCTTTGCCAATATTATTGTGTATGTATTTTATTAATCTCTTCTTCTTTTATTAAGGTTCTCACTGCCCAGAACATCGACCGATACGAGTTAAGCAGTCAGAGACGGGGGTTCGCACTCCCCCCTATCCCTTGGACTGCGGTTAGATAGCTCAAAAATAACCTCAACAGAGGGGACATGCTGATTAGTAACAATACCAATTCATAAACCATCATCATCCTCATCCCCGTCCTAATTACCGGTTATCCAATTTTTAAAATTCTAAAATCTCCCCACGCCCCGTGAAGAAAAGAAGAACATCGCGTCGCCGTGCTATGGGAAACGTGATAAAAATTATAAATTTATATACTACTAGCTGGCCAGGCAGACGTTGTTCTACCCTTTTCGACGACCCTTCATATAAAAAATCCTTAAAGTCGTAATAAAAAATATGAGTTGGACCAAACTGCACAGAATGTGCAAAATTTCATTGAAATCAGTTCAGTACTTTAGAAGTTCATCGCGGTCAAACAACGTGACACGTAATTTTTATTTATAAAGATTGTAAATAAAGTTTATTTTTAGTTTGACGTTTTGACGAAACATGTTATTAAGATTCAATTGAAAGTTTTCCATATAAGTATATAAGTATAATACATTTTCGGAATGCATATATGCTTCTCCAAATTTTTAGTAAATAATATTATATTTTATTCATTAATCAAACAAAAAAATAACCAATATAGTATAAGATGGTATAGTTATACACTTTTTTTACCTCTTACCTATTCTTGCCGATGTCGAGGTATTTATTGCATTAAGATTTTCACACATTACTGCATTAAGGGATAAAAAAATTTGCTCTTACTTGCTCCTTTTTTGATGCGGATCCAAAATACATCGCGGAATGAAATTATATTTTAAAAACTTTAATTATTTTATACAATAGCATGGATGAGGGTGCATTTATAACTTTATTTAACGTTAAACAGTTATCAAGACCTAATTCAACTGTGATCAAAAAAAATATGTCTTGAATTTGATATCTATCGTGGTTGTTTTTTTTTTTATTTTAAGTTAATTTTTTTTCTCATAATTTTTTTTTTTCAATAGACCCTATATATCCAAGTACACGTATGTAAAATGCAGCTTAATTCATTTTGTAACAACTGAAATATAAAGTTTAGACATAGCGCCAACATTCAGGTGGTAAAATCTCTGTGATCTTAACTACTTTGTAGGCAACAAAGACCTTCAAGTGGCTTGGATCTCCTTGCAGTCAACCCAACACTGCTGTCGAATCACACCATCCAAGCAACATGTTTTATTATATTTAATCTTCGTCCAATCCGCTTGAATTTTATGAGGAAGCTCGTCGTCCCATTTTAAGTCGTATTGCCAAATTTTTTGGATAGTAATTTCAATTTTATACTGACTGGTGTAAAAAATCCTGCTGGGTCGTAGAGCTTTGAGATGTGTGATAACAACCTTCGTTTTGTTAGTTTTAATATTGAAAAATTAATTTTAAAGTCAAAAATAAGCTGGTCTGATAGCAAAAGCCATCACAGAAAACTTGCAAACGGAGATAGATGTAGATGTCTATGGCCCACAGTAGCCACTTACCATCAGGTGGACTGTGTGCCCGCTTTTCACCCTTATCCTATGAAAAAAATGTTTGCTCGTTGGTGTTTGCTGTGCTGACTCCTTCTAGAAGAAACGTTATATTGGCTGACAATTTTCTTAAATTAAATCCACCTGCTTTTAATACGTTTTGTAAGTCTGATTGCATTTTTTAGCTGATGCCAGGTCATGGCTCCCACTGATCAAGTCATCCATATAAAAATGTTCTTGCAAAATTTCGCTACTTAGCCCAGTAGCGAAATCCCTGATACTTATGACCTTCATCTTCGGCTAACTGTTTCAATACCATCATGGCAAGAAAAAGAGCTGCCTTAGTTCCATATGTGACAGTAGTTAATTGATATTCTTGTAAAGTTTTGGTCGGTGAATTTCTCCATATGATTTCTTGATATCTCTGATCTTCTTCGTGAATGAGAAATGGCCAAAACATTTTCTCGATATCAGAGGTGTATGCATATTGGTACTATCGCCAGGTAAGAATCAGTGATAACAGGTGCTGTTGCTGGTTGGGACCAATTTACATAACGATATTCAAGCTTAACCCGCTCGAAGTTTTTGACTTCTCGTTTAAAACTACTCGAAGCGAAGTTGTTGTTGCCTGGTCGTTGAACGCAGTTATGAGGTAAATACAGACTGTAGACAGGCGTTTTACTGCATGACGACAATTTCATATGACCTTATTCCAAATACTCGTGGATTAATGATTTGTATTCTTTTTCTACCCACTTTAATAAGGAGACGGTACTCAATTCGACTGTATGTTTTTTTTATTTGTGTTACCTCATAAATTTATACTGGGTAAATCGATTTCGATAATTATTTTTTTTATTTGAAAGCTGGTGCATCACATGTGGTCCCATATAAATTTCATCAAGGTCTGACCAGTTTTTAAGTTATTCTTTATAATTAATATTGAAGTCGGTTGTACAAAATTATTCTTAAAATTATTCTATATCTCTTCGATAGGTATATTCTAAATGTATAAACTGTGCTATTGTTCTTGATTTTGACTCTCCCGATTCTCGATCTACTTCTGATATAAATAGCAATCTGACTTTAATATATTCTTGTTTTGTTGTAGTGTTTTTGAAATACTCCAGGCAAAAACGTTGAATCTCATCTATATTGTTGATAATAAGTTGCATTGATAGGATTTTACGTTACCACATAAAATCCATACGAGACGTTTTTGCTGTGCCATAGGTTGTGATTGTTCTGATGAAATGATACCGCCTAGTATTATAGAAAAATAGACGTTCGCGTAGGCCTCGTGTATGAACGTGTTGTCTCGGCCATGATACTCGCGGCAAAGTTTTTCCGATATACAATTTTTTCCGTAGTGGTCGTTAAGACAATTGAAGTAATATTTCTATTCCGCAATTGTATTTCGCCTTTCCGTTGGTTTTAATTTGAGATAGTTGCTGCAGTGAAATATGCCGCAGTATTCATTTTTGCATATTGGACATCCTGTTTGCCTGTTTGCCTGTTCGGTGCATAATTAGTGACTTGATTTTGTTTGTTGCTCAATGATTTAAATTAATGAGACTTCTTTTAATATGATGAGTGTAGAGAACCGGATACCCTTTTTACTGGAAAAGGGGCATTTCATTTAAGTCCTCACGGCTGACGTGGCATCTGCATTTTTTTATAGGAAAATAAAAATCTGCATTTTGATTCTTTATTGACGATAGATGTGGATGTCTATGGATCACAGCAACCACTTACTATTAGGTGGACTGTGTGCTCGTTTGTCAACCTATCCTATAAAAAAAGACGACGTACGTCTATAGTAATGATAGTGTTGATTAAGGCGCACATCGCTTTTTCTTAGTTCCCCCCCTAAAGTTGTACACGGTTAAAAAAGTAGCAAATTTTAGAAAAGACAAAAGGTTGATTTGAATCCAACTCGTAATACGTTAGTGTAACAAAACATAAGACAAAATTTCGCTAGAAAATACTAAACTGCTTTCGTTTCGAACTAAGACAAAAAAAATCCGCTTATTCTAGTGACAAAAGCGCTAAAACGCCAGCAGTGAGTGCAGATAGAGGTAATCCAATGACTTTCACTGTCACTATATCTTCTTTACTAGAAACGAGACATTCTATCTCAGTTCTGATATAGTCCTGCTATTTATTCAACTTTATTTGTAGGGTTATTTGCCAGACGTAATTGAGGGAAGATGATCAGTTATTTATTTACTTATTTCTATTTTTTTAACGTAAGTTATTTCACAAGGAAAACAATCCATTTTGACGGCTCCTTGGCGTAGTAGCTAAGCGATGAGTTGCAGCGCTAAGAAGCGCGTTTCAAATCCCGCACGAAAAAAGTATTTACATGGCCTACAAATAATAGTTCAGGGTTTGGATTTTTCTCATAGTGAAATTTATGTATGTAAACTGCCCCCACAATGAAGGAGAAAAATCCTAGTGTGGACGTACGTTTAAAAAAAGTAATAAAAATGGAAGAATCCAGACCCGGATCAATTTATTTGTAGGCCCTATAAATAAATTACACAACATAATTGTTCCGTGCAGGATTCGAACCCGTGATCCTCAGTGCCGCAACTCATTGCTAAGCTACTGCACCGACGACCATGTAGCCGACATTCATAAAATATAGAGTAAACAAAAGAATTAACTTTATGAAAAACTTAAAAAATGCGTTAGTCCTTATTTATAGGAAACAAGTAATACTACTCAACAAATGCGCTAAAAAGCCACTTTGGCTTATTGCCAAAAGAAAGCAGAGCTAGCCGAAAATATTACTCTTTGTTCACAGTACTTTCCGGACAGCTGTAAATTTCAAGAAACACTTTACATATCTTTGTTATATGATCCATTTGTCATTTATATGTAGATTTCCTCGAGCGACAAATAGTCTTAAGGTTATGGGAACGGACCGGAAACTTTAAAAGTTTTTGGGTTCAAATCCGCCATTCGACTATTGTTTTTTTTTTTACATAAAATTGTACTTACCGTACACCTGATAGTAAGTAGTTACTGCAGCCCATGGACACCTGCAACCAACTTCAAGCAAAGAAGGCTATTGTAGCGTCGTCACCTCCGGAGACCAAGATGGAATGCCTCCTAGCCTGTAATTATGCTGCCTATCCCCTTCAAACTGGAACACAGAAACTGTTTTGCGGCAGTAATAGGTAAGAGGGCGAAATAACTCTTACGAATCTCTAAGCAGAAAAGGAATCTTACCACCTTGTACTATCGTTAGCTACTCCTAACACATGTGTTTTAAATTTACTTAAATCAGTAACGGGAATGTTACTAATATTTATAGCTTTCTATCATCACCTCACCATGTATACATGTGAATATTCTTATGACGAAAGAAATTATTCGTCACAAAAAGATTATTTTTCAAACATACGGTGAGGGCCTTTACCATTACATAAATACTTGTCTATTGACATAAATTTGTTACTAGTTGGTAGGACTCTTATTATGCTTAGGCGCTCGTGTAGATAGGTACCACCCTTTTACCTATTTCTGCCGACAAATAGCAGTGCTTTTACTGCTGTCTAGTGGCTGGAAATTGCAGGCTGTGTGGCATTTCATCTTAGTCCCCAGAGGTAACATCACACATCTGTACTCTTCTTTGTTTGAAAGCAAGTGTCCATGGCTTGCGGTAGTCACTGTAAGTTCGTGTTTTACTTTAGTTGTTTAAAAAACGTGTAATGCAAATGTATGTCGCTTGAGCTGGTAATATGGCATTTCCAATTTTCACTATCCGAATTTATTTTAATAATAAAAGTATTCCTATACTGAAATGCACATGATTGTGTACGTACTCAAAGCACAATGTGTGTTTCACACAATGAGCTTTTACCCATTTCATTAGCTTTTCACGACCCACTTAGCTAATAGCAGAGCAAAGTACTTGCATAACAATAGAAAATTTCTTAAGTAAAATATCTACAGTTCTATGTATCCTCAAGTAATGTCAAAGTTAAGAAAATTATAATAAATATAGGGACAAGCGTTATTGGTGTAGGCATCTCGTAGAAATCAGTTACGTTTCGCTACACTTGTTTTAAAAGAAAGCTAAAATATTGATTATGTACATGGACAAGAATAATATTCAAACGTTCGCGTATCGTCCCACGACATCCACGGAACGATATTGGACAATCGTGCCATATATTCACGTGGTTGTCGGCGGTAAAGGGAAATTCAAACAGGAGGTGAGCAGAATATCGTTCCGTAGGTCACGTGGTTGTCGGCGATTGACGGAAATTCAAACGGAAGTTGGGTAGCAGCATCTTCTGAAAACAACTGTAAATTATAAAAAACTGTGGTTGCTCACTCGCCTATAAAGCGTGGCAACTAAGGCAAAATCCCCCCTATGAGGCAATCTATGCGGGAGGCCTTTGTTCAGCAGTGGACTTTTATAAGCTTTAATGGATGGATGGATGGGCGTCCATTTATTGTTAGGTTGTATTCAGTGTAATTAAATTAAAACGTAACATAAAGATAATATTAAATACCTTTAATTAAAAACCACAACTATATAAATATTTTATTGAACCGTTACAATACTAAAAAAAATTCAAATATATTTTTTACTGGGTTATGGTAGCAAAATAAATTAGTGTTAACAATACTAGCTTATTAACTCCGTGAGTTATTTTTTTTTTCATAAAAGTAAAGTGACTAATCAAGACGGATATAAAATAAAATTGCAACATTATCTCGTCAAAATTATGTTTGAGGAACGCACGAATTTGCTTTCTTAGTGGTTTTCTTTGGATCTGTACTCAAATTTAGTAGAGAATAGATGTTATTTTTTGCCTTACAGCACCGGAAGTAACTTGAAAAAGAACTCGACTTTCTCTACTTTTTTCTTTCATTAATATTCTATCTCAATACAAATATATAAAAACAAAGTAGCCCCTTATTATTTCGGCTTCCTTGATCTTGTTTTGATATGTGTATAAAAAGTTGGTGTTTATGCCCGAGTTTCCATCGTTTTCCACTTTGAATCAATCTAACTTAACTCGTGTAGATTTAGATGCTTATTTTCTGGATTTGATGAATAAAATAAAATATCAGAAATATCAGAAGCTTCGCTATGATTGAAATGAACAAAGACGATGATATTATTAAAGATAGTGGTAAAGAGTATATTAAACAGAGTAGTGGTAGTGTAGGATATTAACTATCTTATATTTAACCGCGGGTGTCATAAGAGGCGCCAGAGAGAAACTAACCAGGACTAAAAAATAAAAGAAACGACTTTGGCAACCCGACTGTCAAGCGTGGTAACTATGGCAAATATTTCACCTATGGGGTCACCTATGAGGTGGCCTATGTTCAGCAGTGGACTTAAAGAAGGGTGTTGCAAAACGAGACAACATTGTACAGGCCCTAGAATAATTTCTGTGTGTTTGACAAAATAGAGGAATCAACTAAATCTATAATAGAAATTGATATTTAGTTACACACATTTGTCACTTTCTCATTATCTCGACAATGCCGCACCGAAACCATTTGTGTAAAATAACACTTTGGAAGCTTATGCCAAATTTCGGAAGTAGTTTCTATTTCGGGTCATTGTTTGTTTATAGAAGAGAGGACAAACGAGCATACGGCTCACCTGATGGTAAGTGACTACCGCTGCCCATGAACAACTGCAACACCAAGGAAATTGCAGTATTGCGTTGACGGGAGTAAGCAAAGACTCTTTTCTTGAAGTTTAGGGACCTTATCGGTCCAGAAAAGTCGCGGGGTGTAAACTATTCCAACAAGTCGTACGCGAAAGAATACTCCTAGTGAAACATACAGTTGTGGATCGCCAAGCATCCAAAAGGTGTAGATGGTATCGGCAGTTTTGCCGCGATATGCATTTGTGAACTTTGGCGGCTGGGATTAATCCGAAAAATACCTCAGAACATTCCCCTTGGTAGATGCGAAAGAAAATGCATAGGGATGCAACATCTCTTCGCAGCGCCAGTCAATCGAGCTGATCGGAAAGGACTCGATCGTCGACGATTCGAGCCGCTGCACTAGATGAGGTCAAGTGGAAGGAGCTGGCACTGGGGTCCCAGCCCAGGCTTAGTAAAGTTGCAAGCGATGTGCTGGTAAGAAATACTGTCTCACTCTGCTGAGCACTCCAAGCATTTTAAAGGCTAATTCGGCCTTCTCTTCCAAGTGACCACGAAACTGCACACGAAAGCCACAAGGAAGTGTTCCAGTTTGTACCCCGGGTAGGAGAGATATGAAGTATCAGCCGGAGAGGACACCTGTGTTTCGGTTAGAAAGAGCAAGGCCGCCTTCTCCGTCTCCAGATGGTAGTGGACGGCGTTAAGGTTCGAATGAAGTCCCCTGATGTTGCAGAAATTTAAGAATAGCGTGGCAGGGGTCGCTTTTGTTTTATTGCTCCCCCCCCCCCCCCCGGAGAATACCCTCATGGGATTGTGTCTTATGTAACTCCGCTACCATGTTAATAGTGGGGGGGGAGGATCTACTTCACGGTGGTGTTCTGTGAGGTCGTCTACCATCCAGTTTCGAGACGGCCCATCCGTGCGATAGCTGTCTTTACCACTATTGAAAACCTTCGCTTCTTGTCATTTACCATACGAAATTCAGCAGCATACTGCCACTTTTCACTGTTCTTATAATTGTAAGACATTTTATGAAGGCTGTTCTTGTAAATCAATATGATCTATGGTAACATTCAATAATAGTACGTTCTCAAAATAATTTTATATTGCACAACTCATGGTCTGACTATCAGAGCGTTTTTTATTACGAGAGTGGTAACATTATATGGTAACTTCCTACTGCAGCTTATGGACACCAACATCCAACTTTAAACAAAGAACGATACAGATGTGTCGTCATAACTAAGAATTATGATAAAATATTTCACAGTCTGAAATTATACTAGCTGTTTTTAAATCACTAAGAATGCCAGCTTTGAGGGCGAAGTGTATTCAAAAGGATGTCTAAGGGCTACGTAACTTAAAAAAATCCTACTAAGCTTCACATCATCAAATATAACCATTGTTGTATACCAGATGCTTTTTTATTATATTTATCTACAAACACTTATACATACAATTATAATAACATAAGAATACGTTTGCTATTTTTATCATCGCTATTCATTTGGTACACATGATTTCTTTGAGAATAAATCGGAACGCAAGTATGAGTTTCTGAGAAATGCGCGGTGATGTTCCTAAAGGGACTGTATGCGCAACTTCTCGTTGCTGCTGGTGATCTTAGGGCTGTGTGAAGTATGAAGTGTGAAAAA
Organism: Parnassius mnemosyne; assembly: GCA_963668995.1. Classification (NCBI taxonomy): domain Eukaryota; kingdom Metazoa; phylum Arthropoda; class Insecta; order Lepidoptera; family Papilionidae; genus Parnassius; species Parnassius mnemosyne. The sequence continues at coordinate 38,289,938 of CAVLGL010000024.1, read as the reverse complement.
GTGTAGCCGAAGAAGATAGTTCTATAATATAAGATATTGTTTTTATTATCATAATAAATGATGTATATTTTTAAAAACTTAAAGTTTGGGTTAACTTTCTTCGGTTACATTCTTAAAAGAAAGACATGAAGTATCATCATGGTTTCTTAAAGTTGGTTAAAAATAATTTCGCGTACATCCGCTCGATATAATAAAATTATGTGTCTTACCTAGTTTAAAGAGCTCATCCCACCCTCCCTCAATAGCGTGCACTATTACCGTCACCAATAATCCCTTCACCACTAATCCCAGCACTACTATTACCAACACCACTACACTAGGAAAGACACAACACTAACGACAATACGACACGTGTTTTGCCTCTACACGTGGCATCTTCAGGTGATCTAGACTCTACGGTGGCTGACCGCTAAGTAAGCAGTGAGTCAAAACAACTCCTATTTATACCAACCGCTGACGCAACCGCTCCCTTCTTAAGGAGCGAGCGACTGTGTCATGCGATAAAACATGCGATCAATAACCGCTGGACTTACGCAGCCGTTTGCAAAATTAAAAACAAACCACCGCGCAACGCCCGCTTACCCTCCAACCACGCAACCAATCTCCAATCACCGTGTGCGTGACAAACAGCCATATTGCGAGCCTGTCTGTTATTAGAAAGCAGGCCTAAAGATATTTAAGAAAGGTGAGTTAAAAACATTTGTTTATTCATTCAGCAGTGCAACGTTACTATTATTACTTTTAAATATCTTTAACTGTTCCAGCACACACAGTCGCAGCCCTTTATTACACGTATGTAAGACTTTAAAGGAGTGGTCGTTGGCTAGGTTGTGTCCAGTGTCCAAGAGTTGTTTAGCAAAATGAGATTTATCGGGATTGCAATTCCAAATTGCAACTGGGAAAACATCCAGTTGTCTTCTTGTGTCAGTCCAGCAAATAATTATGTCGTCTACATATCGATAGCAAATAAGATATTTTGATTTACAACTATATGTTGTTTTTCGAAATTATCCATGAAAATGTCCGCCATAAAGAAACTAAGAGCTAACCCCATAGCTAACCCTTCTTTTTGTAGATAGAAACGGTTATTAACGGTTTCATACAGAGAGCAATTTCCTGCAACCCGGTTGTCATTTCATCTTTTTCGGGGTATCGCTATAATCCGCTTATTAGTAAAAGGCTGCTACTTGAGAGTTTTTTGCCCAAAAAATATTTACACGTCTCTAAACTAGCAAACTAAAACTAATTCAAAATTAACGACCGCATTGACATAGATAAAGTGGTACATAATATGTAGAAGCACAGAGTATTCGTGTCCTTAGTTGGGTTCTTGCCGAAATTGTATTCTCTTGCATAATGAGTTTAAAAACAACTTCAAGAACAATTTTGGACATTTCGTGTAAGCAGAAGTTTGATGCAGTTTACCGTTAAATTTGTGATATTTATAACAAAATATAGGGTGATAATTTTGTAGGGGCAGTGTAAGTATATCTACTACCCCATATCGTCTACTCTGTGGGTGTAGTAAGAGGCGACAGAGGGAAACAAACCTTGAGATGGACTGTATAGTGGCAACTATGGCAAATGTAAAAAATAATCTATTAGGAGGTCTATGTTCAGCTATAGACGTTAATGGTCCAGCTATTTAACCGTAATTTATTTCATAAAAACATACACATAAATATATTATTACTTGCGAGTTGCAAACTACACTTGGCGATAAATTTAAGTCATTTGCGATTGACATTATTTTTTGTCATCATTCTATGAAAAAAATAGGTTGATCAGAGTAAAACTTATTATGCTTGTAGAAATGTACATAAAAAATCTGTCAATATTTATTTGATAGACCGCAGTGAAAGCTTTGAAAGCCAATAGACATCTACATCGGTCTTCAATTTAAAATCAAAATGCAGATGCGTTTATACCCCAGAGTACTAAGTTGGAATGTCTCGTTTCCAGTAAAAAGGTTCTCCAGTTCTTATACCATATGGAATACACAGCAGGATTAAGCTCTTATTTCACACTAGTATTCTTTTAGAGCGTGGTCCTTCCCCGGTCAAACTGAACTTTTCGTGCAACAACCATAATTTAGATGCAACGTGACTCTACAACGTCTACAATAAATACCACATGGATTTACTACGTCATTCAAAACGCAAAAAGATATTTATTTAGGCGTCCATGAATATTTGAACTTTTGGCTACTACTTTTAGTAAGTATGCTTGTTCACACACCACAGTTCTTAATTGTGATAGGTTTCAATTGAATTCAAAAGAAGACGGAGATACTTTGAAGAGGAAACGAAAACAGGTTGACAGCAATTCACTTAATATAATGTTCTAAACGTCGAGTCAAGAAAACCGATCAACTACATGTTGTATAGAGCTTAGCGAAAACTGAGTATTAAATCAGTAACCATGCAAATCACGATGAGTCATCATGTTTCTGTCATGAATCAGTAATTATGAACACTTTTCTGCTAGAAAGCGTTGTTTAGAGTGGATGCTGCACACATAATAATCGTCTAGCGAATAGGTGTTAATTCATGATTGGAAAATGCGACGAAAGTTAGAAAGACGTTAAGGTATACTGGTCCGCAATGAACTATGGCCTTATAACACAGATCTCGTAATAAAATAGGCAAGTGTAACGTGCTTAGAGCATAAGCCAACTTCAAAAAAAGGTTGCCCGCGGGAAACAAATGTGTGTCTAATTTTCATGTCATGTCAGGGAGTGCTATTGTTTTCATTCATTCATCCGTTTATATACACAGCCTTTCAAAAGTCCACTGAACAACATAGGTCTCCCCTATAGATTGCTTTTAAATTTTTTCATAGTTGCCACGCTTATCAAGTGATATAAATTTATTAATTTGCTGCTATCAGAAATATGCTGCTTTCCATCTCATGTTGCAGTTTCTCTCTATCGCCTCATACGACACACACGGGATGATATATGTACTTCAATATTCGTACACAGCCACTACATGGTATTATGGTGCTAAAAATTAAATAACCAAAAAACCTTTAACTCGATACTAGTATTAAAGAACGAAAATTATAATATTTTAGTACGTATCTAGTATATTTTAACATGATCCTCGTGTACATAATATGTGAATTTTTGGTAGAACAGTGACTCACAATCACAAAAGTGTTATATTTTAAATTCCTACCTTACCTCGTTAGTTAAGTGGTTGTAAGTGCGCCCGCTGATTTTGTGGTATCGGGTTCGAATCCTGAGTCGGGTCGAAATAAGTTAATGAGTTTTTCCGTCAAGAAGAAATCAGTATTAGCCCGGGTTCATGAAGTTGGTGTTTAACGCCTGTGTCTCGAAAAAGAAGTAAAGTCGTTGGTTACTGGTCCTGACCTCTCTCCGGGAGTGTCATAATGCCATCCCATCGAACATGAGAGTGAAGGAAAAGAGAGTGCACCTGTGAATGGACACAGTTATGCACTATAATTATATCTTGCGCAGATGGCTAACTTCTGTTGAAACTGACATTCAGTCTGAAGTTCATTAAATTATCAAAATAAAACAAATTATTTTTCTTTCTATATCTTATTATTATAATGTAAGTTTTGGTTATATATATTTAATATCTTGGAAGTGTACCAGATAATAAGTCAATTTTAACGAAGACAAAGACTTCTAATTGTAGCCGCAGGCGTAGGATTCAACTTTATTTCACATTGGCGGCCTCTTTTTCCTTATTTTAATGATGATGTTAAAGGTTCGTTAAGATAACTTAATATATTTCGAATAAATTCTCATTTGAATTTAATTTGTATAAACAATTAAAACTACAAAATATACCTTAATTATTCAGTAGCCTCGTTAAAGAATTTTTTTTTACAGATGTTGGGGCAAACGAGCATGATGCTCACCTAAAGATAAGCGTCGACTGCCGCCTATAAACAACTGCAATACCATGGAAGTTTCAGCTGCGTTACCGACTGTTGTTAAAAAGGAATAAAATAAGTGGGGATAGTTTATGTTAGAACATAAATTATGCATAAATTAGCGCAAATAAAACATCAAATTAGGTTAGACCTAGTTTGAAGTTTCAATTGCGTGGCGTTTCACTATCCATGTCACGAATATTCCCAGTACCACTATTCACAATACCGCAACACGAAGAAAGACACGCTACCGTCGAAAATACGACACGTTCGCCTATAAACGAGGCATTCTCAGTTAAAATACACTCTGCAGTGACTGACCGCTGAATTCAACAGTCAGCCAAATTATCATCAACGATGAGTACATCACTCACCTTTGAATTGCCGATGTTATATGTCAGAATCACTGGAGGACTTAAGCACTATGCTCAATGACCTCAATAGTGCCTTCCAACGAATTGGTCTTAAGATGAACATGGACAAAACAAAGGTTATGTATAATGTCCATGTCACACCTATGCCGGTTGTTGTTGTTGTGAGCACTAAGCGCGAAGTTGTTGACGAGTATCTTTACCTGAGACAAATAGTCCGAAATTCGACCTAAAGATCAATCGACGGATTCAACTCGGCTGGGCAGCGTTCGGGGAATTACGGCATATCTTCTCTTCAGGTATACCTCATAATTTTAAAAACGAGACTTTACAACCAGTGTGTGTTGCCAGTGATGTCCTGTGGAACTGAGACGAGTTCCTTCACCGCTGGTGGTATGAGGAAGCTCAAGGTCGCTTAGCAAACTATAGCCGTCTGGCTATGATCGAGGTTTCTCTCCGTGATAAACTTAGAAATGAGGATATCCGCAGTAGAGCCTGTGGCGGGTGGAAGGAAAAGGGGAGATCGCCCGCCAGACAAGGTGTTCTGCCCGAGGAGTGGCCAATGCTCCGAGTGGTAGTTCGGAGCTATTCTATATACATTAATTTAATTTCGGAACTTTGTTAGCGCGATTTAGACCCCAGCGCCGCTACATCACCCCCCTGCTCAGACCGGAGGTTAATAGTGCATTCCAGATGTCGACGAATTTGCAAGTACCAGGGAATCGCCTTGTAAGTCTGCGGTGAGTCGAGAAGAAGGCAAGTAATCAGCGAGTGCCGTGAAGCAGAGGCGAGCAGTAAGGCTCAGAGCCGTGCCGAACACTGTAGCGCAGAGAGTAGCTTGAAGAAACAGGAAGCATTATTATTCCGGTGCTGCGACGAACCTATATAAAGCTAGATGGCTTGCAGAATGTGAAGACTGCAGACAATATCTGCTCGGGAGCGAATGAATGGGGTACTTGAGGACGATGACGAAGATTTTTGAAGTTGTTATTTTCCGAAGGTTATTGGTTGCGTGTTCAAATCACGTCGGGTTCACCACTGTGGCGGGTGGAAGATAAAGGGGAGATCTCCAGCCGGACAAGATGTTCTGCCCGGGGAGCGGCCAACGCTCCGAGTGGTAGTTCGGAGCTATTCTATATATATTGCTTTAATTTCGGAACTTTGTTAGCGCGATTTAGGCTTCGATGTCTTCGCTTGTAGCGGCATTGTCGTCGCGCCACAAGCGAAGAGTGACCGATGTAGCTCTACAGATTAGTAAGCTGAAGCGGCAATATGCCAGCCATATAGCTCAAGGAATCGACAACCGATGAGAAAAAAAGGTTCTCGAGTGGCGTGCACACATTCTCCGAAATACAACCTAAAGAATACCGAGAGGCTGTCTATTCTGCACATGTGTTAATTGCTGACATGATTGATTTCTCCCAAGTCAAGGTTATTGGTAATAAACCTTAGAGGTTTACTACCAAGCACGTCTTGAAAGAGATTGTTACCTTTCTGGTGGGCTACGCAATGAGTTTGGTTTTAATATAAAATTAATAAATAACTCAAACAGAGGACAAGTTTTTTGCAGTTACAACATAACATGACGTCAATATGAGTTATTTTGCTCCAAAAATATGGTTTGTTAACAAGTCAACCATAGCGTTATCAATCGTATCCTCGCAAAGCTATGAACAATTGTCTTGATAAAAAATTGTGTAAAATTTCTAAAGTCGTTCAGACGTTACACCATCACTAACTGTCCCACCAACAATCTTTATATATTAAAATTACGTTTCACATTGTTTGTCCGCGATGAACTCCTAAACTACTGAACTCTATGATAATGAACGAAAATTGATTATTTATTTTCTAGTTTAATTTAATTTAAATTAATGTAAGTAAACAATTTATATCTGGGGGCACGGCAGAGCCCCCGCCAAGTGGAGCATAAAAAGCGGCACGGCTTGACCATCCTTTTCTCGAAGAGGTTCAGGCCATTTTCTAAGAAAGTTTGCGCGTTTACCGCTAAAAAGAACCTTTTGTCGTATCTCCTCAGTTTCAAGGCACTCCCCTTCTTGCCTCAGCCAGTATCGGTATCCTCGGAGTCGACATATCGAGTGACGTGCAGTTTCGTGGTCACTTGGAAGAGAAGGCCAAATTGGCCTCTAAAAAGCTTGGCGTGCTCAGCAGAGCGAGACAGTATTTCATGCCGGCACACCGCCTGCAACTTTACAAGGCGCAGGTTGGGCCTCACATGGAATACTGTTCCCATCTCTGGGCAGGGGCTCCCCATTGCCAGCTCCTTCCACTTGACCGCATCCAGCTCAGAGCGGCTTGAATCGTCGACGACCGAGCCCTTTCCGATCGGCTCGATTCATTGGCACTGCGAAGAGATGTTGCATCCCTTTGCATTTTCTTTCGCATCCGCACCATCTGGTGATGGCGGTCCACCACTGTGCGATTTAGAAGATGTTTTCTTCCTCGCACGACTTCCTTGTGGAATCGATTACCATCAGCGATTTTTCCGGACCGATACGACTTAGGGACCTTCAAGAAAAGAGCGTACTCCTTTTTAAAAGGATTTTTCTCCCTGGTGTTGCAGTTGTTCATGAGCGGCGGTAGTCACTTACCATCAGGTGAGCCGCATGCTCGTTTGCCCCCTCTCCTATAAAAAAAACCCTATAACTTTTTTGTGGATAAAACTAGAAGCCTGAATTTTCACTAAGCAAGTAGGCATTGTATAAACTCTGACCAATCATCAAAACTCTTCGAGCAAACATAGAAGCTTCAAATTTGGAGTACAATTATTGTTTAATATATAAATCAAGGAAAAATTAAAATATTTTGCAATTGCTGTCCAGTTTTCGAGATACACGAACGGCATAAATAACTTTGTAATCCCATATAAATATATACGATTACAAAGTTATATTTGCAGTGAATGAACCACTGTACCTATATTTGTATAATATAATAGAATAATAGGTGTAGATAGGTACCTGGATATAACTATCTACAAAAAAGAAATGAGATGCCATCAAAAACATAACTTGTAAAAAAAGCCAAGTCTTGCAACTCAGTTCTTCTACCGTAAAAAGTTGTGAGATCCATGTAATACCAAGTCGGTTAATATTATTCAGTCCCTACTTAAGGGTCCTTCTGTCTAAAGTTATTACGTAATTAGCAGGCCTTACAAAATCTTATAGTGACCATATCAATATCAAAAATCTTATATGTTTTAAATAAATGAATTAACTTGGCAATCGCACTAAATTATCTAATTTAATATATTATGTATTACTTGAGAGATACATTGTGATTTCATGCGATGGCCAAGTCAATCTATTTATTTAAAATATAAAAGATTTTTAGTATTGATATGGTCACTATAAGATGTTGTTAGGTTAGCTAATTACGTAATAACTTAAGACAGAAGGACCCCTAAGTAGGTACTGAATAAATTAACCGACTTGGTATTACATGGATCTCACAAGTTTTTACCGTAGAAGAACTGAGTTGCGAGACTTGGCCTTTTTTAAAAAGTTATGTTTTTGATGGCATAAAAATATGCATGCTCTTAGAGCAAAATATAGTTAAACTGTGTCTGACTTATGCCACCGCTGTAAACCTATTATGCACAAATAAATATTTCATAGTAATTTAATTTTGGTAATGGAAAAAGGCATGCTATAGAAATTGGCAAGAAAACCGTTAGTAGTTTTACAATGCACACGTGAGTGAACATAGAGAGAAGTTCATTCAATGCAAACATAGATACTTCGTGTGTAAATGCGATCGCATTTGCTAGCTGCATGCACTTACATAATTATGAATTACTTTAGTTAATACGCTTGACGTTAATTATTTCTCGAGATTTCATTTTAAAAATATTGTTATAAGTAGATTTTGAAATGTATACCATGATTAAGATTTTATTTTGATAAATATCTTTACTAAGCTTATTTCGGATTATTTTTCTCGAGTCGACGGCTTATTCTGTAATAGCTTCTTGCTTGTAGAATTGTTGTTTTCTAATACTGGCGAGAATGACATTCGTAATATTGCTATTAATAAATCACTAACTGATTTGCTTTTCGATCGTTTATTTACCAAATACCTATTTTTTTTAATAGGATATGGTGAAAAACGAACACACTCCACCTGGTGGTTAGTGGTTGCTGTGGCCCATAGATATGTACATCTATCCTCGTTTGCAAATCAAAATGCAGAAGCGTTGTCTCTTTTCCAGTAAAAAGGGTCTCCGGTTCTCTACACTCACCATACGAAACACAGCAGTGTTAAGCTGCTACTTAACGCTGGTATTCTGTGAGAGCATAGTCCTTCCCCGGTCGAGCCGACCCATTCGTGCTACAACTATACTACTAATATAGCTGCAGCATGGCTCTACCATGCTGCAGCTATATTAGTAGTATTGTATATAACCAGACATGTTTCTGCGATTGTAGAAAAAAAGTCGCGTGATTTTAGGCTTTCGTTAATTGGATTGCTTGGAGCAATTTAACAGTTCATTAATAGAATCAGGCGTTACATTGTGGAAACCCTTTTATATTAAAGATCTTAAAAATTTATTTGCTAAGATCCGCGTAATAATATTAAACGATGTGTCTTACCTAGTTTGAAGAGCACCTCTCGGCCTGCCTCATTGCGTGTACTATCCCCGTTACCACTAATCCCAGCACCACTACTCCCAACACCACTATACTAGGAAATACACACCACTGACGGCAATACGACACGTGTTTCGCCTCAACGCGAGGCATCTTCAGGTGATATAGACTCTGCCGTGGTTGACCGCTAAGTGAGCGGCGAGCCAAAGCAACTGCTATTTATACAGTCTGCTGATGCAACTGCTCCCTACTTAAGTGGCGAGCAACTGCGTCATGCGATAAAACATGCGACCAGTCACCACCTGACGTACATACGCAGCCGTTTGTAAAATTAAAAACAAACCGTCACGTAACGCCCGCCTACCCTCCAACCATGCAACCAATCGCCAATCACCGTGACGGTAACAAACGACCATATCGCGAGGCTGTCTGTTAATAGAGGGTAGGTTTAAAGATATTTAAGAGAGGTGAGTTAAAAACATTTGTTTGTTCATTCAGTAGTGCAATATTACTAGATCTCGTTTGTGACTCGAAGCTTTTAAGGAATTGCAGTCTATAACTACATTAAATAACCGGCCATAAAGGGAATGGCGAACATTTTTATAGCCTTAACTACAGCAAGAGTCTCTAGTTCATACGAGTGATATTTACTCTCTGTATCTGAAGTTCTTATACAAAAATAAGCTAATACTAAAGGATTTCTGTCTTGTCTATAAATCAGTACGGCGGCATATCCAATTGAGCAGGCACCTGTATGTAGCTCAGTTGGCAGATTTGGGTCATATATAGTTAAATCTGGGAAATACGTTAATTATTTCTCGTCGAGCAAGTTCATGCCGTTCAGTCCAATTAAAAGAAACATTTGCTTTAGTAAGGTTTTAAGGATTTTAGAGAAATTGGGTACACAGTTTTGAAAATAGTCTACTAAGCCGTTAAATTACCTAACTTCTTTTATGTTTTTAGGTGTTGAAAAGTCAGTAAGAGCCTGAATTGTTCTTGGGCTTGGTCTTACAGTGCCATTTTCAATAATGTTACCAAGATATTTTTTTTTATATTTGAGAAAAGAACATTTAGAAATATTTAGAGAAAATCCAACCTGAGTTAATCTAGTCAAAACAAGAATCAAATTTATCAAACCCTGTTGCACAGATTCAGATACAATCAAAACATCGTCAACATGAACTAAAGCAATATTATGTTTATAATCACCTAAAGCGGCGTTTATGGCACGTTGGTATACAGACGGAGTATTGCAAAGACCGAATGGCATTTGAAGATATTCAAACTGTTTATCCGGCATCACAAACGCCGTCTTCTCGATGGAGTCTTCTCCTAGAGGAGGATTCCGTGGAAATCAGAGGCCATGTCTTAGCAACTATAATATCAAGCTTTTCCTAATCTATCATTTTGGTCCGCTATAAGGGGTAAATGATAATTGTTTCTAACGGTATTTGAATTTAACTCTCGGAATTCAACACAAAGTCGGTCCTTGCCGTCCTTTTTCTTGACTAATAATATAAGGCTGTTGAACGGGGACTCTATTATGATGCCATTTTCTTATAAGTTTTTAATATTATCCTGGATTTTCTCACGTTCCACAATCTTATCAGGATTATTGTGACCTGTAACATGCGATTTCCAGATGTGAAATTATCCTTGAACTCATTGATAATATGATATATTTCTTTAATTTGTATTGGGTCAGTAAGGTCGGTATCTAATTCAAAAGGAGATGCCGAATTTAAACATTCAGGCTAAAATATTCGATTAATAGATATATTTTCCTCACTAAGGGTAACAATAAGGTTGGGTATTTTTAGAAGATTAAAACCTATTAAGATGTCAAATTGAGTTTCATTATCACCTTCTACATAAAACTCGAGCTCTAAGCGAACATTGTCAATTTCAACTATAATTTTAATGTTTTGTTTTGAAATAACTGTTTGACCCGATAAAAATCACATCAACTTGTTTACGTTTTCTGGCAATGGAGCTATCTATTTTCTCTTGCATTAATGAACAGTCAGCTCAAAGTCAGTCACAATCAAAGGAAAGAAGGCAGTTATAATTTTTGTGACCAATATTTACATCAAAAGTGCTACGTTTAATAGATGAACAATAGTTAATAGTTTTGTTATTAGCTGCGTACTTTGACGGCGGTAACAATTTTTCTCTAAGTGGCCCTTACGACAGTATGTGCACTCAATTACCTTAGAGTTACTACAACCGCCACGGGAATTAGAATTATTATTTGATTGTGACAAAACAGGGTTATTTTTAGCGGGATGTTTGCAGCTTCCTTTTCCTTGGCTTATTGCAATCAAAACATATGACTAGATCCTTTAAAGGTCCCTTAATACGTAGTTTTTAACATAGTTATATTTATTCTCTCTATTTTCAGTTTTTGTTTTCGGAAAGTTTCGATCCAATACTAATATGGAAAGTGAATTGGGGGTGTTTCTTATCAACTCAGAACGAAAAATTTTCAAAAAGTCAAAACAGTGTCTTCTAAATATCAGACCTTAATAAATAACGGTATTATGTTTACAAATAACAATTTAAATTTAAATCTTATATTTCTACTTTTAGGTCTGGTAGGCCTAGGTTGTTATCAGTAAGATGCTGCTGCCTATCTCCTGTTTTATTTTTTTGTTGCCGCTTGTGATACCCAAGAATAATATGGGGTAGTCAATGTTTTTTCGTCGCAGCTACTCGGGGATAACTAAAATTAAACACAGTGGTTTGGTTTATATGCTTTATTCTGTAAGCCCATAAATTCGAATTCAGCAAAATAATGGCGTAAATTAAGAACGCAGTAATCTTATCTACGTTGCGCTGCAGGCATAAGACATTGCCTTTGTTCAATTAATGGCTCTCTTGTTCTTTGTTCTACTGATCATACATAAGGCTTTATAGCTTGTAATAGACAAAAAATAGCCCAAGTTTTATTATAACTCCCAAGTAAACGTAAAAAAAGTTGCAGCCTATATACGTCCCACTGCTGGGAACAAGCTTCCTCTCATTTCTGAGAGGGTTTTAGGGCAAGGAAATGTTCGCTGCGCTGCCCCAATGCGTGTTGGCGAACTTCACATGTGTTCGAGATATATATATATTTTTTATTTCTCAGACATGCAGGTTTCCTCACGATGTTTTTCTTCACCGCCGAGCACGTGGTAAATCAGCACTTAAAATAGCAGTTAACAATTTAATTTTTCGTGTTTGTCTTAAGAAGTGGCAAGAAGAAAAACATGAAGATGTCCTGGAGTGTCTTTCTAATATCAACAAGAAAATAAAAACTGTGGTCGCCAACCAACTGTGTCAATGTACCGCTTGAGGCAATTTATGGGAAGGCGTGTGATCAGCAGTGTAATTTTGATAGGCTGTAATGGTGACGATGACGATGAATTGTATATTAGAATACGATAATCACAGTATTATATACACAACAAATTTGTTCCCTACTCATTATCCCTAATTCCCACATTAAAATAAAAAATCTACTTTTTTTGTGGGTGCAGGCTTCTTCTGATTCACAGGAGAGCTTTAGAGCAAAGGAGAGACAACCGCGCTGCCTCTATTAATGTTGGAGGACTTAACATGTCCTTGAAAAGTTCTCTTTTATGCTCCGTTAAATTCGTTACAGACTTTTATTTCTTTTACCAGCAACTAAATACACGAGTATAATATTTAAGTTATTATTTGAAAAGTTTCCTGTGAGATGCCCTTAAGCGTATGGTCTGGCGAGTTGTGGAAACTTGTGTAATTCTTGAAAGATTCCACTCGTGTTACGTCTATAATAACTACTCTCATCACTGCGGCAATAATAAGAAGTCCCTGACACAGGGTTTTAGGTTGAAGAAAAATGCGCCTTGCTTCTCCAATGCACAGAATAGAATAATTTTTATTCAGAATAGATAGGAAAAATCTTTGTCCAGGGAAGAACGATTAGTAAACCAAGGGCGTTTCTGGCAGGTCCTTCCTTTAAATTTTTTGAACGTTATCTTACAATAAAAGATGTTATCTAATTAAATATGGAAAAACAGGAATTTATATTGCAAATAATTTTTTATTGGGCTCGGACTTGGTGACTCACGTAGCTGCTATGAAATCTTATGGCTATATATATATGGTAAGTCAGACTTACCACGGCTCTAATTTTGAATATTTATTAAGTGAAAATAAATTAAAGGCTCCTTTAAAATTATATTATTCTGAAATAAGTAACAGTTGTAACTGTATTTATAAAATAAAAAGTGTAATAATATATTATTTTTGTTTTATTTATTATTATTTAAGTTAATAAAACACGAAAAAATAATGTAAAATATTAATAAATAACTTTTATTACTTTTTAAAATAAAAATTCTCATTGTGGACAGTAAATAATGATTTCAAATATTTACAAACAAATTTTCTTTGGAGAGTTAATTTACTTCTACGAATGACATTATGTTACGCAACGGCTTGTCGAAATTATAAAAGCGAAAAATATCCACGGTATCCAGTCAAGCAATAACAGGCATTTATGCAATAAACTTAAGCTCGACTTTCGTTGCCCTTTTGTCCTCGTACTTTTCAATTACATCAAGGCGTTCTTCAAATATATTAATGAAATATTTTATTAATACTTTTGTCACTTTCATTTCCTACTTCCCGATCATATTTTGAGACAACACGTAACATTTTCTTATGTTTTACATTTTGCTAGAAATTAATATTAACAAACATTTTGAATAAATTACTATGTAAGCTTGACTTTCGCTGTAACTTTGAACTTTTTAATTACGTCAAACCGTTCATCAAAAATATTAAAGAAATTATTCTTGTGCCCTCCGTGTTCGGGGGGCCTTCGATGTTTGCGTGAACGTCCCAATAATCCTGCTGATATGCAGCGAAAGTAGAATACGGTGGCACAAAAATAATGGTATATTAAGAGTGTGCAAACCTTAGATCTCCGAACTATCACTAACTGTCGCCACACTTGGACTAGGGAACATTATGATCTTTTCATACCGCATTCCCATGACATTCTATCTAATTTCACCATAATATCCTCGCGTTTGTGCCCTCTTATTTCTTAGTTGTTTTATAAAATAAGGGTGACAAATAAACACGCAGTCCACCTGATTCTATACTCGATTAAGAATCAAAATGCAGATACGTTATCATTCCTAAAGACGAAGTATGATTGGTTCAGTATAAAATGTTTCTTATTTAGTTTATTTATTATGTCACATCAACAGCATTATATAATATAAAACATTCAGAAACAGCATAAAATTTTAATTTCAAAATGTTCTGATATGTCTAATTCCTTTTAAGGTGTGTGCATTATTCGCTTAAGACATATTAGTGCGATGAGCTACGAAAAGTGTCGTTAAAATATCTTACTTTTTGATTGTTGTACCTGATTGTACGTGGCACATATTCTTTGTTACGGAGAACTCCACGGTACGGTTTGTTTTACCTGCAGGAATGAGGAACGTGTTGGCTATCTTGTTTGACTTATCTAGTTAGGAAGTTCTTCATCTCGTAATTACTACGTTTTTGTGTGTATTATCCTCATCGATTGTTTGGCTTATTTAGTTTTGATTTGACCAATTGCAACCGCTTAGGGCTTCAATAAACGGGTTATTTTATTTTAAAAATCAAATTTTACTACTACTTGCTACTTTTTGGATATAAACTTTACTTTTTTTATAGGCCTCTCTGGTTTAGAACTTTAATAATAGGTCTTTACGTATGAAATTGCCGTTCTGCCGTACTGGCCATTGCAAATCAAAATTTTTTTTTGGTTAAGAATTCTAGTTTTCAAATTAATTTCATATTAAAAACATGGAATTGTTTTTTAAATTAATCATTTGTTTATTGATTAGCATTATGTTTTCATTGCATTTAAATCTTTTTCGGGTAATTATGGAATATGAGTACCGTATATGCAAGATGTGCTGTTAACATAGCGCTCTCACTCCTCTCGCTGGAAGTCTACAAGTCGAGTGGGACTGATGGAGTTCCACCTATGGTGCTGAAGATGTGTGTTTGGGAGTTGGCACCGGTTTTAACGTGTCTTTTACGGCACTCCTTCTCCCTAGGCGTAGTCCAGAACTAATGTAAGACAGCTTTGGTGCACTCGATCCCTACAAAAGGTGACCGCTCCAACTACAAGCCTATCGTTATCACTTCCTGGTTCTTCAAAATAATGGAAACAATTATTAACTGCCAGATCATGAGATAAATTGGAAATCACCATATGATTAGTGACCGCCAGTATGGTTTCCGTCGGTGTCGTTTAGCTGATGATCTTCTAGGTTATCTAACGCATAGATGGACGATGGCAGTAGCGTCCAAGGGGGAGGCGTTAGCCGTTAGTTTAACATAGCGAAGGCCTTCGGTCAGGTTTGGTACAAACCGTTTCTTTCTAAGCTGCCTTTATATGGGCTTCCCGAGATGCCCTTCCTGGACATCGCAGCACCTAAATAAGTCCTGTTACTGGACAGAAGTCTGACGACCTCTTTCAAACACCTATCTGTGCCCCTATGATTCGTTCCGCAGTCCGACCGGATCAGGTCTGCAAACAGCGACGCGATACGAAGCGACCAGCGTGGTCACCTAAGCTTCAGTGCAGAGAGCATCCACAAGTTCCACATGAACGACGTCTGTGGAGAGCCAAACGAAACGCACAGATAGTCCTTAGTATGAAATTTTCAAGCAAGCAGGCATAACCAAGCCATCCACCATATAATCATTTACTCAATTGTGCGGCAGCTGATTTCAATCTCATAATATCCAAAGTAGCTAGCCTTTTAGACAAGTAGTCCTATGCTCATATTTCAACCAATTTTCAAAAGCATCAATTTTCAACTACTTAATTAATTCACAAATTAATTTACCGATGCGCATAGATCAAACTGACAAATTAAACAAATCGATAAACATAAGAGACAGCCCTATTTCTCCTTTCAAATAAATATCTTCTACAGTGACAACAAAATTCGAAAACAAAGAGAGGAGTGATTCTTATTCCATTCGGCACAAAGAGGATTATTCAATTTCAATTTTCTTTTCCACAAAGTAAACACAATGATCAAATACATTTACAAAAACATATGTACAAGTATTCAAAGATCACATTAAATTCGCCATCTTAATCACAACCGCCACAAATATAACCCAAAGCATTTTTATTTTTAATCTAAAGCATCATTACTTACCAAACAGTGGTAGAGCTAAGCGGTAGCTTTTGCTGTCGCACGGATGGGTCAGCTCGAACCGGGGTGGTACCACGACCTCACAGAATACCAGCGTGAAGTAGAGGTTTACCTCTGCGTTGCGCTTGGTGAGTGCAGGTGGCCGGAGGCCCAATTCCCCCCCCCCCCCATCAACATGGTAGTGGAATTAAATAAAAGACTACCCCAGGCGGGTACCAGCACCCCTGGAGAATCCCTCGCTGAGCATCCACGATCAAACTACTTCACTCCTGAGCGTGGGTGCTCAGGCTGCCCCGCGTATTCTGGGGGGGGGGGGGGCAAAATTCCGCACGCGACTAATGCTGCTCGGGGCAAGCAGAGCAATACAACCAAGGCGACCCCTGTCACGCTATCCGTGAATTTTTGCAACATCAGGGGATTTTAACCGAGACTCAGGTGTCCTCTCCGGCTGATACTTCATATCTCTCCTACCCGGGGTACAAATTGGAACACTCCTTTGTGCCCCGGGCTGGAGTTTGCGTATACATCAGAGAAGACATCTGTTTTCGACGCCTCGGCAGTCTTGAAGGTACGGACCTGTACATCCTATGGCTGCGCGTAGACAGCGACGACCATCCCCGCGTCTACGGGTGCCTCTATAGGTCCCATAGCGGTAATGCCGACACAGACGGACTCATCGACCACGTCCAAATGGCTGCAGACACCGTGCTACAACAGGTCCCATCCGCAGAGATCGTGATACTCGGTGATTTTAACGCCCACCACGCTGAATGGCTTGGTTCTCGTTTAACCGATCATGCGGGTAGATCTGTCTATGACTTTGCTTTGGCATATGATCTATCACAACTGGTTACTTCAGCTACGCGGATCCCAGATGTGGAAGACCATGTACCTTCCCTGTTGGACCTTCTGCTAACCTCTCATCCGGACGGATATCAGGTCTCCGTCGATGTCCCTCTGGGCTCTTCGGACCATTGTCTGATCCGGAGTACGGTGCCACTCACGCTCTAATAGCAGTTGCGATCTGCAGCTTGCCGCCGTGTTTGGCACTATAGGTCAGCTGAATGGGACGGGATGCGGTCTTTTCTTGCATCGGGTTTGCTTCTCGCCGGAAGATCCCAGCGTTGTTGCCGATTCTGTTGCTGATGTGGTACTTCAGGGTATGGAACTTTTTATTCCATCCTCTGTGGTGCCCATAGAAGGCAGATCCCAGCCATGGTTTGGTCGCTCCTGTAAAATAGCATCACGCTATAAGCAGGAGTGCTACCGGGCCAGGGCTGATGCATCAACGTCTCGGGATGTAAACACCAGCGCACTTAAAAAAAAGTATAATTCCGCCTCCAGCTCCTTCAAAAGCGTCATTGCCAAGGCAAGGTCTGAGCACATCGGCAGAATTGGCGAGAAACTAGTTCGCCTTCCTTCGGGAACCCGTGCATTCTGGTCTCTCGCCAAGGCTGTCCAAGGGAACTTCTGTCAGCCATCTCTTCCATCTCTGCACAGGGAGGACGACTTGCTGGCCCATGCCGCAAAGGAGAAAGCCGATCTGTTGAGCTCTCTTTTTGCGTCCAACTCGACTCTAGATGACGGGGGGAACACACCGCCGACCATCCCGCGATGTGAGTGCTCCATGCCGGATGTGCGGTTTACACAACGCTCGGTTCGCAAAGCACTCTTCTCCCTGGACGTCAGCAAGTCGAGTGGGCCCGATGGAGTCCCTCCCATTGTGCTGAAGACGTGTGCTCCGGAGTTGTCACCGGTTTTAACGCGTCTTTTCCGATACTCCTACTCCCAAGGCGTAGTCCCGAATTCATGTAAGACAGCTTTGGTCCACCCGATCCCTAAAAAAGGCGACCGCTCAGACCCGTCCAACTACAGGTCTATTACCATCACCTCCTTGTTCTCCAAAATAATGGAATGAATTATAAACTGCCAGCTCATGAGGTACCTTGAGGATCACCAGCTGATTAGCGACCGCCAGTACGGTTTTCGTCGAGGTCGATCAGATGGTGATCTTCTAGTCTATCTGACTCATAGATGCGCGGAGGCAGTAGAGTCCAAGGGGGAGGCATTGGCCGTTAGTTTGGACATAGCGAAGGCCTTCGATCGGGTCTGGCACAAAGCGCCTCTTTCGAAGCTTCCTTCCTATGGGCTTCCCGAGAAATTGTGCAAGTGGATCACCAGTTTCCTTGCTGATTGGAGCATCAAGGTCTTAGTAGACGGTGCATGCTCTGATTTCAAGCCTATCAACGCTGGTGTTCCACAAGGCTGCGTGCTATCACCAACGCTGTTTCTCCTGCATTTCAATGATATGTTGCTAACTAGTAGCATTAATTGCTATGCAGACTACAGCACTGGTGATGCCTTATATACCGGCCGTGCCAATATTTCTCGGGAAAACGTCGCTGAGTACCGGAACAAACTTATGTCTGAATTCGAGTCTTTGCTGGACAAAGTCTCGGATTGGGGGCGACTAAATCTAGTCCAGTTTAATCCTCAGAAGACACAAGTTTGCGCTTTTACCGCTAGAAAGAACCCCTTTGTCGTATCTCCTCAGTTTCAAGGCACTCCCCTTGCTGCCTCAGCTAGTATCGGAATCCTTGCCGTCGACATATCGAATAGTGTGCAGTTCGTGGTCACTTGGAAGGAAGGCCAAATTGGCCTCTAAAAAGCTTGGCGTGCTCAGCAGAGCGAGACAGTATTTCATGCCGGCACATCACTTGCAACTTTACAAAGCGCAAGTTCGGCCCCACATGGGATACTGTTCTCATCTCTATGCCGGGGCACCCCAGTGCCAGCTCCTTCCACTTGACCGCATCCAGCGCAGAGCGGTTCGAATCGTCGACGACCGAGTTCTTTCTGATCGGCTCGATACACTGGCACTGCGTAGAGATGTTGCATCTCTTTGCGTATTTTATCGCATCTATCACGGGGAGTGCTCTGAGGAATTGTTCGGACTAATTCCAGCCGCTCAATTTCACCATCGCACATCGCGACAAAACTAGCGTTACCATCCATACCATCTGGATGATTGGCGGTCCACCACTGTGCGATTTAGAAGAAGTTTTTTCCCTCGCACAACTTCCTTGTGGAATCTATTACCACCAGCGAATTTTCCGGACCGATACGACTTAGAAACCTTCCAGAAAAGAGCTTACACCTTTCTAAAAGGCCAGCAACGCATCTGCAATTTCTCTCGTATTGCGGTTGTTCATGGGTGGCGGTAGTCACTTACCATCAGGTGAGCCGCATGCTCGTTTGCCCCCTCTTCTATGAAAAAAATACTTAAGTGCTCGACCAAACTAAATCTTACAGTCCGTAACAGCGCAATTTAACGCTCCCGGGGAGCCCTAGTCTTCCCAACAACCAAGCGGAGGCCAACCGTGTTGTGAACCCGAAACCAATAGAGCGCGTACCGTTAAACAATAGACACTCGGGTTGTACACCCTCACTGAGGCCGTCGGCAATAGAACGGTTTGACAAGTGAGCTGTTGACGGCTCAAAGAATTAGTGGAGGCGACCGTGGTGGGAGTTAGGGCGGCAGCGACCTAGCTGGGGGCTGCCTGCTTCAAAAGGGGGAACGGTGGTACCCCCAGCCATGGCCACTCAGCTGACGGGGGTGAGAAGGGTCTAGCTGACCGCTGAGTGGCAGTGAAGTCCCTCTCAACATACTGAGGGAGGGGGAGACGACCCCCCGCCCCTGGGGGCACAACCCCTCGACAGGGGGCGCGGCTGAGCGACCTGCCCGTGGGATTCGAGGGCTCGGAAGAGCCCTGAGAGGAAACGCCGTTCGCACCCAGGCACAAAACGGCATGGTGATAGCCCTGGCAGCGCGATGGCATCAGTTCTTAATACAAATTACTACGCGGCTCAAATACAAATTAATTAACAAATAACAAATACAATTCCTATCAAATCAAATTAAATAAAAATTACACAAATACTAATTACTATTTACTAAATTAAATACAATTACATTACAAACAAAGATACACACCACAGTCGATCAACAAAAAATGCCTCGCTCAGACAACCGAATCTTCGACAATTAATCTACTATAATTATACGACAACGATAATTACTCAATTACGTGATAAGAATTATCTACATACCCAACGCATACCTAGCCCTAACAAACTCCCGCTTGCTCAGCCTAACGGCGCGGCTTTTAATTTTACCCGCTAACAGCAAAAAAGCAAGCAACAAAGGAAAATAATTTTACTATTACGTATTACCACCGGGCGTAATTGTAGACACAAATTAAACCAATCCAAACACTCTCCCTGCTACCAAAAATGTACACGCCCTTAGCTGCCCCAACAAGTTTGACCATACAGGGGCCCATACAGGTGTAGATTCGACGAACAGCAGAGGACGGGGCCCAACGGCCTTATGGAAAAATGTCCTATCATACTAAACTATGTGGGAGAAGGCTAGGAAAATATAGTAGTACATACCTGTATCCGAATCTAAGACCACCCCCAGGCTCGGTCAGGCCATAGGTAGGTATAAGGTGCATGGGAAGTAGTGTTTAGTAATGTGTATGTGTATGAGACCTGGCCCAGCTGAGGTGACCGGCAGCGGCCGATTTCCATGCTGCCCCACAATGCTGCATCACTCCAGCAGGCTTCCCCGTTGGACCATTTCTTTCTTCATGTCACTATTTCAGTCTATCAACCTTTATTGTACAGTTAACTAACTTCAACTCAACTCATACAACGTTCATCGGAGAATCGAACACGTGATAACTGACTCAAGTAACGCACAGTAGGTCAAAGTTCAATATTCACTATTCCGGATTCATTTATCACCAAATTACAAATCGGGAACTAAAGCGATCTCTTCACGAATCACTAAGTCCAGCGTTACAAACTACAACTGAATTCCTTCGTTCGATATCAAATACTACGCCGCGATAAGAATTCAAAATACGCCTCGTTGACCACGTAAAACTAACAAAACAGTCAACACACAAAAAAGCACACTTAACGCGACGGCACAATCACAATGATTTCCAAAACGATCAACCGGGAAACGCCCTCAAAAAGGAATGCGCTGTTTAAATTCTAACCGTATCTCTAATCGGCGCGCGAGCAAATTCCACGTCACACGAGCAAGTTAACTATTGTAAAATACACTTCAACACGCAACCACTAGATAATTGGCGTAATTACTTTCAAACGAAATTACATTAATCAATCAAACACAATACAAGCGTCCTGTCGCAAACTTACAACTCAAACAACCAAACTGAGGCGGTTTTCACGAAATCACAATCCAGTAGCGAAGTAACGCGCACAAATTCCAAAATTCTAGACCCTAATAAAAAAAAACCGGTCTCGCGAAACCTCTGCAGCGGGCACCGAAAGACACTAATTAACTGCCCCGCTGCCATCGAGCTACTGTTTTCAGCCAGCGCGTTGAGCGACTGCCCACGGCATGCGGCCGCCGTCGGCCTTACCTCACCTCGACACCATCGGGTAATTCGACAAAGTCGAAGGTGATTGAGTGCCGTCTCAAAATGTCCATTTTTGGGAATAATCATTAACGCTGGTTTTCAACAAAGCTGCATGCTATCATCATCTCTGTTTCAACTGCATATCAATGATATGTTACAAACTGGTAACATTCATTGCTATGCGGACGACAACACTGGTAATGCTTTATACACCGGCCGTGCCAATGTTTTCGAGAAGTCATCCCCGAGTTTCTGGAACAAACTTATGTCTGGAATCAAGACTTTGTTGAACAAAGTCTCGGTTTTAGGGCGACTAAATCTAGTCCAGTTCAAACCCAAAAGACACAAGTTTCCGCTTTTACCGCTAAAAAGAACCCCTTTGTCGTATCTCCTCAGTTTCAAGGTACTTCCCTTGTTCCTTCAGCCAGTATCGGAAACTGTGACGTCGATATATAGAGTGACTTGCAGTTGGTGCAGCATGATCTGTAGCAAGGAAAGACCAAATTAGCATCTAAAGAGCTTGGCGTGCGTGTATCAACGACGTTAATGAAGCGAACACTACTGGTAGAGCCACGCGGCAGTTTTTGCTGTAGCACGTATGGGCCGGCTCGAGCCGGGTTGGTACCATGACCTCACAGAATATCGGCATGAAGTAGAAGCTCTGCTTCTGCGTTTCGCCTGGAGAGTGCAGGTGGCCGGAGGCCCAATCCCCCCCCCCCCCCGCCATCAATATGGTAGCGGAATCACAACAAAGACTCCACAGGATGGTACCAGCACCCCTGGAGAATCCCGCGCTGAGCATGCACGACCATGTAATTCCACTCCTGAGCGTGGGTACTCCGGCTGCCACGCGTATACTGGGGGGGGGGGGGGCAAAATTTCGCTCAAAAACACAACTGCTCGGGGCAAACTGAGCAACAATACAAAGGCGACCCCTGCCAGGCTATCCGTGAATTTCTGCAACATCAGGGGACTTTACTCGAACCTAAACGCCGTCCACTACCATCTCGAGACGACGAAGCCGGCCTTGCTCTTTCTGACCGAGACGCAGGTGTCCTCTCCAGCTGATACTTCGTATCTCTCCTACCCGGGGTAAAAATTGGAGCACTCCTTTGTGCCTCGGGCTGGAGTTTGCGTGTATGTCAGAGAGGACATCTGTTCTCGACGCTTCGGCAGTCTTGAAGGTTCGGACCTGTCCATCCTTTGGCTACGCGTAGACAGCGACGACCATCCGCGCGTCTACGGGTGCCTCTATAGGTCCCATAGCGGTAGTACCGAAACAGACCGACTCATGGACCGCGTCCAAATGGCTACAGATTCCTTGCTACAACAGATCCCATCCGCAGAGATCGTGATCCTTGGCGATTTTAACGCCCACCACGCAGAATGGCTCGCTTCAAGTTTAACCGATCATGCGGGGAGATCTGTTTATGACTTTGAGTTGGAATAGGGTCTGACACAACTGGTTACTTCGCCTACGCGGATTCCAGATGTGGAGGATCATACACCTTCCCTGTTGGACCTTCTGCTGACCTCACATCCGGACGGATATCAGGTCTCCGTCGATGCCCCTCTCGGCTCTTCGGACCATTGTCGGAGTGTGGTGCCACTCACGCTCCCCTCGCGGTTGCGTTTTGCAGGTTGCCGCCGTGTTTGGCATTACATGTCGGCGGATTGGAACGGAATGCGGTCTTTCTTTTTGCATCCTAGCCATGTTGGCGGCTTTGCTTCTCGCCGGATGATCCCAGCGCTGTTGCTGACTCTGTCACTGATGTGGTGCTACAGGGAATGGAACTATTTATTCCATCATCTGTGGCACCCATCGGAGGCAGATCTAAACCTTGGTATGGTCGCTCCTGTAAGACTGCATTACGCAGTAAGCAGGAGTGTTATCAAGCCTGGGCTGCGGCTTTGGCGACTCGGGATGTAAACACCAGCATACTTAAAAAGAAGTATAACTTCGCCTCCAGGTCCTTCAAAAGAGTTATTGCCAAGGCAAAGTCAGCGCACATAGGCAGAATTGGCGAGAAACTATTTCGCCTTACTTCGGGAAACCGTGTATTCTGGTCTCTCGCCAAGGCTGTTCAATGGAATTTCTGTAAGCCATCACTACCATCTCTGCACAGGGAGGACGAGTCACTGGTCCAAGCCGCAAAAAAACAAAGCCGAACTTTTAGGCTCCCTTTTTGCGACCAACTCGACTCTTGATGATGAGGGGAAAACACCGCCGACCATACCGCGGTGTGAGTGCTCCATGCCGGATGTGCTTTTCTTACAGCGCTCGGTTCGCAAAGCACTCCTCTCCCTGGACAACCAGAAGTTGAGTGGGCCTGACGGAATCCCCCCAATTGTGCTGAGGACGTGTGCTCCAGAGTTGGCACCGGTCCTATCGCGTCTTTTTCGGTACTCCTACTCCCAAGGCGTAGTTTCAAATTCATGGAAGACAGCTTTTATCCTTCCGATCCCTAAAAAGGCGACCGCTCAGACCCGTCCAACTACAGGCCTATCGCCATCACCTCCGTGTTCTCCAAAATAATGGAATCCATTATTAAATGCCAGCTCATGCGGTGCCTTGAGGATCACCAGCTGATTAGTGACCGCCTATACGGTTTTCGTCGGGTTCGATCAGCTGGTAATCTTCTGGTCTACCTGACCCATAGATGGGCGGAGGCAGTAGAGTCCAAGGAGGAGGCGTTGGCCGTTAGTTTGGACATTGCGAAGGCCTTCGATCGGGTTTGGTACAAAGCGCTTCTTTCGATGCTCCCTTCCTATGGGCTTGCCGAGAAATTTTGCAATTGGATCACCAGCTTTCTTGCAGATCGGAGCATCAAGGTTGTTGAAGACGGTGCATGCTCCGACTACAAGCCTATTAACGCTGGTGTTCCACAAGGCTGTGTGCTATCACAAACGCTGTTTCTTCTGCATATCAATGATATGTTGCTAACTGGTAACGTTCATTGCTATGCGGATGACAGCACTAGTGATGCTTTATACACCGGCCGTGCCAATATTTCTCGGGGAAACGTCGCTGAGTACCGGAACAAACTTATGTCTGCAGTCGAGTCTTTGCTGAACAAAGTCTCTGATTGGGGGCGACTAAATCTAGTCCAGTTTAATCCTCAGAAGACACAAGTTTGCGCGTTTACCGCTAGAAAGAACCCCTTTGTCGTATCTCCTCAGTTTCAAGGCACTCCCCTTGCTGCCTCAGCTAGTATCGCAATCCTTGGCGTCGACATATCGAATAGTGTGCAGTTTCGTGGTCACTTGGAAGGGAAGGCCAAATTGGCCTCTAAAAAGCTTGGCGTGCTCAGCAGAGCGAGACAGTATTTCGTGCCGGCACACCAACTGCAACTTTACAAGGCGCAAGTTCGGCCTCACATGGAATACTGATCCCATCTCTGGGCAGGGGCTCCCCAGTGCCAACTTCTTCCACTTGATCGCATCCAGCGCAGAGCGGCTCGAATCGTCGACGACCGAGTCTTTTCCGATCGGCTCGATTCATTGGCACTGCGAAGAGATGTTGCATCCCTTTGCATTTTCTTTCGCGTCTGCCACGAGAAGTGCTCTGAGAAATTGTTCGGATTAATTCCAGCCGCCAAATTTAACCCTTTCACTGTCCCGTGCACTACATATAGGTCATTGCTATTGTCTTACTATTGTGTCTGAAAAGCGGACAGTGAAAGTGTTAATGAACGTACATCGCGGCAGAATTCCCGATACCAACCACACCATCTGGATGATTGGTGGTCCACCACTGTGCGATTTAGAAGATGTTTACTTCCTCGCACGACTTCCTTGTGGAATCGATTACCATCAGCGATTTTTCCGGACCGATACGACTCACCGCCTTCAAGAAAAGAGCCTACTCCTTTTTATAAGGCCGGCAACGCATCTGAAATTCCCCTGGTGTTGCGGTTGTTCATGGGCGGCGGTAGTCACTTACCATCAGGTGAGCCGCATTCTCGTTTGCCCCTTCTCCTATAAAAAAAAATAAAAATAAAAAAACGAACTGCCTTTTATTGGTTTGCTGGCTTTCATTCTTGAAATTTCGACCTGAAAATGAACCTCGTGGTTGTTCAAAAACTTTGGTCGACAATGAAGAATTAAAGGCAATTGTAGGAGCTGAAGATACTCAATCAACGGTTGAATTAGCAAGAGCATTTGACGTTAGTAGCAAACAATATTTGTCCATTTGCGTCAAATTTGAAAGTAAAAAAAGCTTGACAAATGGGTGCCCTACGCACTTAAAGATAGCCAGCGCGAAGTACGCGTCGAGGCGTGCTCAGCAGATACACAAATTAAGGAATTTTAACCACATTGTTACCTGCTACAAAAATGGATTCTGTTTGAAAATCACTTGCGCTCAGCAAGTTGATTGAATCCTATTTCAGCCCCTAAACAATGGCCTAAACGAAATTTTACCCCTAGAAAATGATGATCACTTTTTGGTGGACCAGCGCCGATGTGATTCATCATCGCTTCTTATTTAACGAAATGAGTAATACTGCATCTGTGTACTTTCAAGAACTGAACACAATGATGTAGAAACTCGCACATCTCCAACAAGCTTTGGTCAATCGCTCATACCCGCTGCGCATGACAACGCGCGACCTCATACTGCACAACAGACGGCCTTCAAGCAACAAGGGTTGGTGGCTCTCTGTCATCCGGCATATTCACCGGACCTTGCACTTTTAGATTTTTACTTTTTCCAGACTTTGGATAACTTTTTGGCGGGTAAAAAATTTCAGTAACCGAGAGGCAGTACAAAGAATTTAGTTGCCTCCCATCAAGCTGATTTCTTTCTAGAAGGGCATCAAGAAACTGCCACTGCCTTGGCAATGATCCGTCGATTGCATGGGTCCATGGATCCATAGGATAGCACTTTGATTAACAGAAATAAAAAATTTAGAAAAAAAATACGTTAAATTATTTCATAAAACGGTAGTTTCATAGGTAAAGAACTAATATACCTACCATTTCAAGCATGCTGTTCGGTTTTTTTCATATTGTTCAAAATAATTCTCTAGTTTAACAAACGGCTTTCAACTCATTGTTATAACTATTCTTTCCCAAACTTTAGGTCATGCATCATAGGGCAATTTGCTGCAATATACGTTATTCAAGAAAAAGGTCATTGTATTAAGTAACAGTCAAAAACGTGAAATCGTACAATTTTTGACTAGATATTATGATAGACTTACTAAATAGTGAATATATGTAAAAGCTTTTAGGTTTCATCATCATCATCATCATTACAGCCCTTCACAAGTCCACTGCTGAACATAGGCCTCCCCCAGAGAATGCCACAAAGCACGGTCCTGAGCCACCTGCATCCATCGACTTCCTGCATATCTTACCAGGTCGTCACTCCATCTAGTGGGGGGACGCCCTACGCTTCGCCTGCCGGTACGAGGCTGCCACTCGAGAACCTTTCTTCCCCATCGGTTGTCGGTTCTTCGAGCTATATGGCCGGCCCATTGCCACTTCAGCTTACTAATCCGTTGGGCTATGTCGGTCACTCTAGTTCTACTGCGGATATCCTCATTTCTGAGTTTATCACGCAGAGAAACTCCGAGCATAGCCCTTTCCATAGCTCGCTGAGCGACCTTGAGCTTCCTCATCCGGCCAGCAGTGAAGGACCACGTCTCAGTTCCGTATGTCATCACTGGCAACACGCACTGGGTGTACAGTCTCGTTTTCAAATTTTGAGGTATACCTGACGAGAAGATGTGCCGTAATTTCCCGAACGCTGCCCAACCGAGTTGAATCCGTCGATTGGCCTCTCGGTCGAAGTTGGACTTACCTAGTCGGACTATTTGTCCTAGGTAAACATACTCGTCAACAACTTCGAGCTTAGTGTTCCCAACAACTACCGGCATAGGTGTGACATGGACATTAAACATGATCTTTGTTTTGTCCATGTTCATCTTAAGACCTATCCGTTGGGAAACACTATTGAGGTCATTGAGCATAGTGCTTAGGTCCTCCAGCGATTCTGCCATAAGGATTATATCGTCGGCAAATCGAAGGTGAGTGATGTACTCACCATTGATGTTGATACCGTATCCTTTCCAGTCCAGAAGCTTGAAAACATCTTCCAATGCAGCGGTAAAGAGTTTCGGGGATATGACGTCACCCTGTCTTACACCTCTCTGCAATTGGATAGGTTTCGTACTCTGGTTCTGTACTCGGATAGCCATCGTAGCCCTACTGTACAAGCACTTCAACACTTCGATATACCGACAGTCAACTTGGCATCGCTGAAGGGACTGCAGCACCGCCCAAATTTCGACCGAATCAAAGGCTTTCTCATAGTCCACATACGCCAGACATAGTGGCAAATTGTACTCCTCGGACTTCTGCACAATTTGCCGAAGGCTATGTATGTGGTCTATGGTGCTAAAGCCTTTTCGGAAACCGGCTTGTTCGGGAGGCTGGAAGCCGTCAAGTCTGCGCGCGAGACGATTCGTAATGACTCTAGAAAACAGCACGTAGACGCGGCTCAGAAGGGAAATCGGTCTGTAGTTCTTCAAGAGAGCGTTGTCGCCTTTCTTGAAGAACAAGACCACCGCACTTCTGCTCCACGCCTCCGGTGTAATGCCACCATTGAGGACGGAATTAAAGAGCTTCTGAAGGACTTCAAGTACCGGTCTTCCACCCGCTTTCAGAAGCTCCGCTGTAATTCCATCCTCGCCTGGGGCCTTGCCGTTTTTAAGGTGCTGGAGAGCCATTCTAATCTCGCTCAGACTGACGTCCGGGATATCATCGGAATAATGTCGGATAAGACTCGCTCTTGGATCGTTACTCACACTTGCGTGCGGCTCCAACGATGACGTGTACAGCTGCCCATTGAACCTCTCAATCTCACTCAAAATCTCAGGTGCCCCGAAAACGATGCTCGATGCCACATTCTGTCTTCAGCTTTGACAGTAGGCGCTTTCTGGCAGACAGATCTCTGGCAAAGACGAAGAAGAACAAAGTGAAGTTTTTGTTTGTTACGGCCTACGGCTGCTCCCTTAAAGGATCAGATCTCCAGGGGCCCATGAGCTGAAGACCTCCCGAGCAGACGTAGGTCGGGCCTTAATGTGGCCACGTGGAAATTCTCCAATTACACTAAAATATATGGGGGAGCGTTATACTACGGCCAGTCGACCGGAAGGAATTTGGATGAAGCTTACTTACCTATCCAAGGCGACTGGTCCCTCCGGAGTCGTTCAGGTCGCATGTGGTTGTGTAGTGCAAAGAAAGAATGGTGATGTGGTGTGTATCTGGGTGTGACTGATGGTTATTGAACCTAGACCTTGGCCGTCGGCAGCAGCCCGAGCGTCGACACCGCTCCAACTTGAGGGCGCCTTTCGAGGTTGTCCACAGTCACTTTCCTCTTTCGTCACGATAACAGTCACTTAACTCTATCGTGCGAATTACTAACTTACAGAAGCCACTAACTATCGCTGGGTATAATGGTTACACACGGAGTTTAAAGGGTCAAAGGTCACTACCGTTTCGCGAAGCAATAGTTAATTCTAGAATATCAGAGGCCGCACTATCTAATATTGCCGAATGCACTTATGCAGGTTTTGAGTCAGACACAATAAGTCCCGGGAAGCTCTCCAGTAGGAATGCGCGTCACAATGATAGACCGTATATTTACTGGCCGCGCCTAATTATTCCGAGTTCCCTAACAGAATGGACCGCGTGCTCACGTCAGCACCGATTAAAGATGACTGACGCGCTTGCGACCCGCGCGCCACTTGCCACGCTTGGCCTAATTTCAAACCGGTATGAATGCACCGCGCCGAGCGCCCTCTCGCGTCAATCCTTGAAAGTGTTTTGCGCGAACAAACCCCCGTCCCGGACATAAGGATTTAGGTCCGCGAGCAAACCGGTCAGCGGGACAAGGTCGCGAAGGCAAGTTGCAAGACCGAATCTACAACCAAACTAGGCCCCTTTGGCACCCCATCAGGTCTTGCAACCCTAACCAGCGCCTCAAAAAATAGCCCTAATGTGGCAAGCCGGAGGGTCAGCCTCCACTGGATGCCCCTCCTGGGCATCGCAGCACTTTAACAAGTCCTGTACTGGACAGAAGTCCGACGACCTCTTTCAAACACCTATCTGTGCCCCTATGATTAGTTCCGCAATCCGACCGGATCAGCTCTGCAAAACAGCGACGCGACATGAAGCGGCCCCGAGCGGCCTCCTAAGCTTCAGTGCAGAGAGCACCCACAAATTCCACATGAACGTCGTCTGTGAAGAGCCGAACGAAACGCACAGATAGTCCCTAGTATGAATTTTCAACAAGTAGGCCTAGCCAGGCCACCCACCATATTATCATTTACTGAAATAGTGCGGCAGCTGATTTCAGTCTGATAATCTCCAAAACTAGCTAGTCTGTTAGGCAAGTAGTCCTATGCTCATATTTCAACTAATTTTTCAAAAGCATCAATGTTCAACTACAGAATTAATTCAACCAAATTAATCACCGATGCGCATAGGTCAACTTGCAAATTAAACAAAACAATAACGTAAGGGACAGCCCGACTTCTTCGTAAAGCAAAATGATTAAACACTATCATAAACATAAACATAATTTTTCAAATAGTGCACCATTCAATTTCAGATGAATTCAAATTTTCCTTTCAGCAAACAGACGCAACAACAGTGATTAAATATATGTACAAAACACATGCAGTAGCATTTAAAGGAGTAGATTAAATTCAATTCTTTTAATTTAAACCGCTACAAAATAGGAAAATTTCGCGGAAAGCCCAAAGCAATTTTTTTTTAACTAATTTTAATTCAAAGTATTTTTTAACTAAGTGCTCGACCAAACCAAATCTAATACCCCTTGACAGCGTGATTCAACGCTCCAGGGGGCCCCTAATCTTCCCACCACCAAGGGGAGGCCACATGGCGTGAACCCGAGATAAATAGAGCACAACCTTTAACAGTTGCCACTCGGGTTGTACGCCTTCACTGAGGCCGTCGGCAACAGAACATTTTGACAAGTGGACTGTTGACGGCTTAAGGCTCAGTGGAGGCGGCCGTGGTGGGAGCTAAGGCGGCAGCTAGACAGGGCCGCCTCCATCAAATGGGGAACAGTGGTACACCAGTCGCGGCCACTCAGCTAACGGAAGTGAGAAGGGTCCAGCGGACCGATGAGTGGCCGTGAAGTTCCTCTCCACACGCTGAGGGGGGGTGATGACACCCCCGCCCCTGGGGGAATTACCCCCCGACTGGTCGGGGGAGGGACTCCTTTCAAACTTAGGGGCCTGGTGGCTGGCCGGCGGGCGCCGAGAGTCACCCTGCAGAGGGCGTGGCTGAGAGCCCCCGCCCGTGGCTGTCGAGAGCCTGGCAGAGCCCCGAGAGGAGATGCCGTTCGCACGCAGGCACAAAACGGCATGGTGATTGCCCTGGCAATGCAGACAGGGCCGTCGATGCGGACAGTCTCGCTGGAGGTGCCCTCCCAGACATGACCAGCCCCAGCGGCGCTCCTTGGCGATAGTTCGCCTCGCTGGAACCGGCTTACCTAATAATTTCGGGCACGACGTTACCCGATGATCAGATGCTCGACAATAGGAGCAGGGGGGGGGTTGACGACGACTTGCCTGGAGGATTCAGCCTCTCACTGGGCACGGCTCGTAAGTCGTCAACGGTGCCCGCCGCGCTCTCTATCTGCCGGCACTGCTCCTCCAAAAACCGCAGCAGGTCATAGAAGGGCGGAATATAGGAGGCCTCGTCCCCACCGTACCTCTCCTCAAAATGGATTCGCAGGTCGAGAGGTAGACGGGACAGCACGATGCGGAGCAACAAAAAAGCCCATTCGCCCACTGGTAAACCCAGCCGCCTCAATGTATTACAGGCCACCAAGACTGGATCCAACAGGTCTGGACGCAGTCTGGCCCGGTCACTAAGCAGCGGGAGGCTTAGAAGCTGCTTAACATGCTCGTCTGCAATTCGCCGGATGTTGGCGTATCTTCTGGCTAGGAGGTCCCGAGCAGTCTGGTAGGCGTCGTCCGACAATTTCAAGTGGCCGACGACGCCCAGGGCCTCCCCCTCCAGTGAGGCCAGGAGGTACGCCATCTTTTGTCTCGGGGTCAAGTCACTCCGTGCGTCCACTAGGCTGTCGAAAAGACCAACGAAGGTCAGCCATTCGGAAAGGACCCCGGAGAACTTTGGCAGGTCCAGAGTTGGGAGTCGTCCCAACAGCTCCGGCTGAAGCTGCTTCAGAGAGGACTCGGGCAGGTTACTCATCCGAGCTTCACGCGCCTCCTCGGCATACCTGCCTTCAGCCTCGATCAACTCGTCCGTGAGCCACAAGAACTGCTCATAGTCCGCAAAGCAAGAGTCCAGGACTCCCTTCTCTACATCCGAATCCTCGAGCTCAGCGTAAGCCTCCTCCACTGCGGCCCTTCGAGCATCCACCTGCTCGAACCGCTTCATCAAGTTATGGACCCTATCCGGTCGACCTATCAAAGCATGGGCGCTTGTGGCCCAGCGCAACTCAGTCCGCAGACAACGGATCAGTAGCTTAGGCGATGTCATCACTATTAAATACAAATTACGACGCGGCTTGAGCACAGATTACAAAGATAACAAACAAAAAATACAACAAAAATTAACAGTTAATAAATGCAGTTCCTATCAAATCGCGTTGAATAGAAATTACACAAATACGAATTACTACGTATCAACCAAATACAAGTTAGCACAAAAGAAAAGGCACAAATCAAATTAACAAATAACAAATACTAGTGCGATGAAATCAAGTTAAATTCAAAGTACGCAAATACAATTACTACTCTTTAGTTCAAATACAAATTACAGTATAAACGAAGAGACACATCACGGTCGATCAACAAAAATGCCTAGCTCGGAAATCGAACCTTTGATAAGTAATCCATTACAACTATCCGACAACGATAATTAACTGATTACGTAAAAATAACCATCTACCTACATGACGTATATCTCGAGAAAATCTCCCGCTTGCACAACCTAGGGCGCGGCTTTTCAAATTACCCTCTAACCAAAAAAAAGGCAAGCAACAAAGCAACAAAGGAAAATAATTCTATTATTACGTACAAAAAAATATTTTTACGTATTACGGACGGGCGTGATTGTAGATGCAAATTAAACCAATCACACCAACGCTCCCTGCCACCAAAATTGTTTAATGTTTATCAAACACTATAGTCGGGATCGACCGGGAATCGACCCGGAATCGCGCTCTGCTACCAGTTTGTTACGGCCTACGGCTGCTCCCTTAAAGGATCAGATCCCCAGGGGCCCATGAGCTGAAGACCTCCCGAGCAGACGTAGGTCGGGCCTTAATGTGGCCACGTGGAATCTCTGCAATTACACTAAAATATATGGGGGAGCGTTATACTACGGCCAGTCGACCGGAAGGAATTTGGATGAAGCTTACTTACCTATCCAAGGCGACTGGTCCCTCCGGAGTCGGTCAGGTCGCATGTGGTTGTGTAGTGCAAAGAAAGAATGGTGATGTGGTGTGTATCTGAGTGTGACTGATGGTTATTGAACCTAGACCTTGGCCGTCGGCAGCAGCCCGAGCGTCGACACCGCTCCAACTTGAGGGCGCCTTTCGAGGTTGTCCACAGTCACTTTCCTCTTTCGTCACGATAACAGTCACTTGACTCTATCGTGCGATTTACTAACTTACAGAAGCCACTAACTATCGCTGGGTATAATGGTTACCGCACAAACGCACACGGAGTTTAAAGGGTCAAAGGTCACTACCGTTTCGCGAAGCAATAGTTAATTCTAGAATATTAGAGGCCGCACTATCTAATATTGCCGAATGCACTTATGCAGGTTTTGAGTCAGACACAATAAGTCCCGGGAAACTCTCCAGTAGGAATGCGCGTCACAATGATAGACCGTATATTTACTGGCCGCGCCTAATTATTCCGAGTTCCCTAACAGAATGGACCGCGTGCTCACGTCAGCACCGATTAAAGACGACTGACGCGCTTGCGACCCGCGCGCCACTTGCCACGCTCGGCCTAATTTCAAACGGGTATGAATGCACCGCGCCGAGCGCCCTCTCGCGTCAATCCTTGAAAGTGTTTTCGCGACAAAGTGGTAAATATTAACGGGATAATTTAATAAAAACAAAGGAGTTGTTCTCTAATAAAAAACAAAGCATAATTTACCTGACGTCTGTTGTTTGAATCACACAACACTTCTTTTACGGAAAATTTTCTGAGAGAAAAAATATTGTATTGAAGAATGAACTGAGAACAGATCTAAAGGGATCCCGTACTACTTATTTTTATATCAAATCGATGGCTTACAATTTCGCTGTATAGTACCTTTCTAAAAACTTGAAATTTGTTACGGCCTACGGCTGCTCCCTTAAAGGATCCAATCTTCAGGGGCCCATGAGCTGAAGACCTCCGAAAAGACGTAGGTCGGGCCTCCTAAGACCACATGGAATCTCTCTAATTACACTAAAATATATGGCGGAGCGTTATACTACGGCCAGTCGACCGGAAGGAATATGGATGAAGCTTACTTACCTATTCAAGGCGACTGGTCCCTCCGGAGTCGGTCAGGTCGCATGTGGTTGTGTAGTGCAAGGGAAAGAATGGTGATGTGGTGTGTAGCTGGGTGTGACTGATGGTTATTGAACCTAGACCTTGGCCGTCGGCAGCAGCCCGAGCGTCGACACCGCTCCAACTTGAGGGCGCCTTTCGAGGTTGTCCACAGTCACTTTCTTCTTTCGTCACGTTGACAGTCAATTAACTCTATCGTATGATTTACTAACTTACAAATGCCACTAACTATCGCTGAGTATAATGGTTACCGCACAAACGCACACGGAGTTTAAAGGGTCAAAGGTCACTACCGTTTCGCGAAGCAATAGTTAATTCTAGAATATCAGAGGCCGCACTATCTAATATTGCCGAATGCACTTATGCAGGTTTTGAGTCAGGCACAATAAGTCCCGGGAAGCTCTCCAGTAGGAATGCGCGTCGCAATGATAGACCGTATATTTACTGGCCGCGCCGAATTATTCCAAGTTCCCTAACAGAATGGACCGCGTGCTCACGTCAGCACCGATTAAAGACGACTGACTTTTCGCTCGCGACTCGCGCGCTCGTGCCACGCCCCAGCCGAAGTTCAAACCGGAATCGCGCCGAGCCGAGTGACATCTGGTGTCGACTCCGACATCAACGTTTTGTGCGAACAAACCCCCGTCCCGGACATAAGGATTTAGGTCCGCGAGCAAACCGGTCAGCGGGACAAGGTCGAGACTGAAAGTTGCAAGACCAAATCTACAACCAAACTAGGCCACCTTAGGCAACCCATCAGGTCTTGCAACCCTAACCAGCGCCTCAAAAGATAGCCCTAACGTGGCAAGCCGGAGAATCAGCCTCCACTGGATGCCCCTCCTGGGCATCGCAGCAATTTATCAAGTCCTGTACTGGACAGAAGTCCGACGACCTCCTTCAAACACCCATCTGTGCCCCCATGATTAGTTCCGCAACCCGACCGGATCAGCTCTGCAAACAGCGACGCGACACGAAGCGGCCCCGAGCGGCCTCCTAAGCTTCAGTGCAGAGAGCACCCACAAATTCCACATGAACGTCGTCTGTGAAGAGCCGAACGAAACGCACAGATAGTCCCTAGTATGAATTTTCAACAAGTAGGCCTAGCCAGGCCACCCACCATATTATCATTTACTAAAATAGTGCGGCAGCCGATTTCAATCTGATAATCTCCAAAACTAGCTAGCCTGTTAGGCAAGTAGTCCTGTGCTCATATTTCAACTAATTTTTCAAAAGCATCAATGTTCAACTACATAATTAATTCAACCAAATTAATCACCGATGCGCATAGGTCAACTTGCAAATTAAAAAAAACAATAACGTAAGGGACAGCCCTACTTCTTCGCAAAGCAAAATGATTAAACACTATCATAAACATAAACATAATTTTTCAAATAGTGCGCCATTCAATTTCAGATGAATTCAAATTTTCCTTTCAGTAAACAGACGCAACAATCAAATACAGTGATTAAATATATGTACAAAACACATGCAGTAGCATTTAAAGGAGTAGATTAAATTCAATTCTTTTAATTTAAACCGCTACAAATAGGAAAATTTCGCGGAAAGCCCAAAGCAATTTTTAATTTTAATTCAAGTATTTTTTGACTAAGTGCTCGACCAAACCAAATCTAATACCCCTTGACAGCGTGATTCAACGCTCCAGAGGGGCCCTAATCTTCCCACCACCAAGGGGAGGCCACATGGCGTGAACCCGAGATCGCTAACAGTCGCCACTCGGTTTGTACGCCTTCACTGAGGCCGTCGGCAACAGAACATTTTGACAAGTGGACTGTTGACGGCTTAAGGCTCAGTGGAGGTGGCCGTGGTGGGAGCTAAGGCGGCAGCTAGCAAGGGCCGCCTCCATCAAATGGGGAACAGTGGTACACCAGTCGCGGCCACTCAGCTAACGGGAGTGAGAAGGGTCCAGCGGACCGATGAGTGGCCGTGAAGTTCCTCTCCACACGCTTAGGGGGGGTGATGACACCCCCGCCCCTGGGGGAATTACCCCCCGACTGGTCGGGGGAGGGACCCGTTTCAAACTTAGAGGCCTGATGGCTGGCCGGCAGGCGCCGAGAGTCGCCCGGCAGAGGGCGTGGCTGAGCGCCCCCGCCCGTGGGTGTCGAGGGCCTGGCAGAGCCCCGAGAGGAGACGCCGTTCGCACTCAGGCACAAAACGGCATGATGATTGCCCTGGCAATGCAGACAGGGCCACCGATGCGGACAGTCTCGCTGGAGGTGTCCTCCCAAACATGAGCAGCACCAGCGGCGCTCCTTGGCGACAGTTCGCCTCGCTGGAACCTACTTACCTAATAATTTCGGGCAGGACGTTACCCGATGTTCAGATGCTCGACAATAGGAGCAGGGGGGGGTTGACGACGACTTGCCTGGAGGATTCAGCCTCTCACTGGGCACGGCTCGTAAATCGTCAACGGTGCCCGCCGCGCTCTTTATCTGCCGGCACTGCTCCTCCAAAAACCGCAGCAGGTCATAGAAGGGCGGTATATAGGAGGCCTCGTCCCCGCCGTACCTCTCCTCAAAATGGATTCGAAGGTCGAGAGGTAGACGGGACAGCACGATGCGGAGCAACAAAAAAGCCCATTCGCCCACTGGTAAACCCAGCCGCCTCAACGTATTACAGGCCACCAAGACAGGATCCAACAGGTCCGGACGCAGTCTGGCCCGGTCACTAAGCAGCGGGAGGCTTAGAAGCTGCTTAACATGCTCGTCTGCAATTCGCCGGATGTTGGCGTATCTTCTGGCTAGGAGGTCCCGAGCAGTCTGGTAGGCGTCGTCCGACAATTTCAAGTGGCCGACGACGCCCAGGGCCTCCCCCTCCAGTGAGGCCAGGATGTACGCCATCTTTTGTCTCGGGGTCAAGTCACTCCGGGCGTCCACTAGGCTGTCGAAAAGACCAACGAAGGTCAGCCATTCGGAAAGGACCCCGGAGAACTTTGGCAGGTCCAGAGTTGGGAGTCGTCCCAACAGCTCGAGCTGAAGCTGCTTCAGAGAGCACTCGGGCAGGTTACTCATCCGAGCTTCACGCGCCTCCTCGGCATACCTGCCTTCAGCCTCGATCAACTCGTCCGTGAGCCACAAGAACTGCTCATAGTCCGCGAAGCAGGAGTCCAGGACTCCCTTCTCCACATCCGAATCCTCGAGCTCAGCGTAAGCCTCCTCCACTGCGGCCCTTCGAGCATCCACCTGCTCGAACCACTTCATCAAGTTATGGACCCTATCCGGTCGACCTATCAAAGCATGGGCGCCTGTGGCCCAGCGCAGCTCAGTCCGCAAACAACGGATCAGTAGCTTGGGCGATGTCATCACTATTAAATACAAATTACGACGCGGCTCGAGCACAATTACAAAGATAACAAACAAAAAATACAACAAAATCAACAGTTAATAAATGCAGTTCCTATCAAATCGCGTTGAATAGAAATTACACAAATACGAATTACTACGTATCAACCAAATACAAGTTAGCACAAAAGAAAAGGCACAAATCAAATTAACAAATAACAAATACTAGTGCGATCAAATCAAGTTAAATTCAAATTGCGCAAATACAATTACTACTCTTTAGTTCAAATACAAATTACAGTATAAACGAAGATACACATCACGGTCGATCAACAAAAAATGCCTAGCTCGGAAATCGACCCTTCGATAAGTAATCCACTACAACTATCCGACAACGATAATTAACCGATTACGTAAAAATCACCATCTACCTACATGACGTATATCTCTAGAAAAACTCCCGCTTGCGCAACCTAGGGCGCGGCTTTTCAAATCTACCCACTAACCAAAAAAGGCAAGCAACAAAGAACAAAGGGAAATAATTCTATTATTACGTATAAAAAATATTTTTACGTATTACGGACGGGCGTGATTGTAGATACAAATTAAACCAATCAAACCAACGCTCCCTGCCACCAGAATTGTTTAATGTTTATCAAACACTATGGTCGGGATAGACCGGGGAATCGAACCCGGAACCGCGCTCTGCTACCAGAATGTTACGGCCTACGGCTGCTCCCTTAAAGGATCCAATCTTCAGGGGCCCATGAGCTGAAGACCTCTGAACAGACGTAGGTCGGGCCTCCTAAGGCCACGTGGAATCTCTCTAATTACACTAAAATATATGGCGGAGCGTTATACTACGGCCAGTCGACCGGAAGGAATATGGATGAAGCTTACTTACCTATTCAAGGCGACTGGTCCCTCCGGAGTCGGTCAGGTCGCATGTGGTTGTGTAGTGCAAGGGAAAGAATGGTGATGTGGTGTGTAGCTCGGTGTGACTGATGGTTATTGAACCTAGACCTTGGCCGTCGGCAGCAGCCCGAGCGTCGACACCGCTCCAACTTGAGGGCGCCTTTCGAGGTTGTCCACAGTCACTTTCTTCTTTCGTCACGTTGACAGTCAATTAACTCTATCGTACGATTTACTAACTTACAAATGCCACTAACTATCGCTGAGTATAATGGTTACCGCACAAACGCACACGGAGTTTAAAGGGTCAAAGGTCACTACCGTTTCGCGTAGCAATAGTTAATTCTAGAATCAGAGGCCGCACTATCTAATATTGCCGAATGCACTTATGCAGGTTTTGAGTCAGACACAATAAGTCCCGGGAAGCTCTCCAGTAGGAATGCGCGTCGCAATGATAGACCGTATATTTACTGGCCGCGCCGAATTATTCCGAGTTCCCTAACAGAATGGACCGCGTGCTCACGTCAGCACCGATTAAAGACGACTGACTTTTCGCTCGCGACTCGCGCGCTCGTGCCACGCCCCAGCCGAAGTTCAAACCGGAATCGCGCCGAGCCGAGTGACATCTAGTGTCGACTCCGACATCAACGTTTTGCGCGAACATAATTTATTTAGTATTAAAGTATTTTTTTAAACTTAAATGAAATTAATTGTTATAGTCTACAGTAAATGTTAGTTGAGTAAGTATCTACTTAAAGTCAGTCAAACTGAAACTTTGTAATTTGCCTACCCTGTGCGTGATCCTTCCCCGGTCGTTCAACAACAATAATATGGCTGCAGCGTGGCTCTACCACCTGTAGGAGTATTTAGTTTGAAGCTTTACCCATTCTTCGTAAGGGGCTACCCTGCACTTTCCTTGCAGTATTGCTGCTGAATTCGCTAGGTTATAAGGCTCCCTTTTGCACAGCAATCGATCTTGAGTGTGTGCTTGGTGTTATTCTCTGACCTTTTTTGCTACCAAGCAGCAATACACTCACTGCCGTGTACCTTTTTTAAGGGTTGGAGAACCAGCGTCTTGTACACTACAGGAAAATATCATTTAAGACACCTAGTCTTTGGATGATGCATTTTTGGATGATTGAATGAAATGGGCCGCTGAAGGCAATTTGTTATACGCGGTAGAGCCATGCCGCAGCTATATTATGGTACTATGAATGAGTTTGCTCGACCGGATAAGACCCGTGTGTCTGGTAAGAGCCTGCTCTCGCAGAGTACCAAATTAATGCTGCTGTGAACCGGAGATATTTTTTACTGGAAATAAGGCATATTATCTTCCTAGTAGTCCTCAGGGGTGACAACGTCTCGGTTGGGTACAAATTCAATGTATCTGCTATCATTGATCAATACCGTTCCTGTCATCAGTGTTATGTTTAAAGACTC
The DNA here is from genome assembly GCA_963668995.1 of Parnassius mnemosyne. NCBI lineage: Eukaryota > Metazoa > Arthropoda > Insecta > Lepidoptera > Papilionidae > Parnassius > Parnassius mnemosyne. Next base: position 38,250,158 of record CAVLGL010000024.1, on the reverse strand, counting down.
ACAATTTCGTTTACACATGGTGTGTTCGGCAATTCACCACTTTGAGATTTTGCAGAAGTTTTCTGCCATCATCAGCGATTTTCATGGACCGTATGCCAAAGACAAGATCAAATATTTTTATTCAAAATTGGATTCTATATAGCATTTTTTGAAAGTTGCATGACCTATGGATCAAGAAAAGGACATTTCTCCCTCAAATGCGATTCCTTTGAGTGGCGGTGTTTATGATTATAAGCCATTAAAGTGAGCTGCACTACTCCTTTGGCTTAACGCTAAAATGGCTATGAAACATGAATGAGAAAGGTTCGCGACGACAAAATAATGATTATAAAATAGTGTTCGTGCATCGCAATAATTAATACAGTGATTATATGAAAATGATATTCATGACACTATTAAGTGCAAACATAACGACTTTGATTCATAAGTATGTTGCTGTAGTAATAAGTTTATATTATTAACAGATAAGATAATATTTTAATGAATATTAAACTTAGAGTTAGAATATTTTTGTAATGTTTGTGTAGGAAATAACTATGCAATAGTAAAAGAATAAAACAACAGAACAGAATACCAGCGTGAAGTAAAGGTTTACCTCTGCGTTTCGTTTGGTGAGTGCAGGTGGCTGGTGGCCCTTTTTACTGAAAATGAGGCATTACATCTTAGTCCTCACGGGTGACAACGCATCTGCATTTTGTTTCGCAAACGAGGATAGATGTAGATGTCTATGGGCCGCAGCAACCACTTACCATCAGGTGAACAGTGTGCTCGTTTGTCACCCTTATCCTATAAATAAAAAAAAAACTAATCAGAGCATAGAATGCAATAGAAATATAATTAGAGTAAGACAGAAATATTATGTTGTTACGTTATCTAAAAGTTTAAATTTATTTATAATATTTTTTATATTTAAGAAGTTGACCAAGTATACGAAATTAGCATACTTACTTAGCTTAAGATATATACTTTAAGCTAAATTTTAAAAATGCCAAAGCCAATTGCGAATAAAAATGTTTTTAATTTAAAATAGGCCTACAAAAACTTCAAAAGTCAAGAAAGCTACGACATCGCTTCAACAGGTCCCTGCTTTAGGAGACAATAGAAAAAGCGATAAGAAACTCACAAGCAGACTAATTTTCCTAACATTTATAATTTAACATTAAAAAAATACACAATTTAAGCAATTAAATAAAGTGTAATAAGGCTCTATTCCTTTTAAAAATCTTCTAATTTATAGTCCTGTCTTCATTAAGTCCATTTCAAGTATCCCAATCAAGAATGTATTGTCACTTTTTTCGATACACTCCAAGTAGACACAATTCTTCTGTGTAAACAATGTACCCATAACTGCTGATATTGTGTTTTTGATGTTCTTATAAAGTAATATATGTGTAAACTAATGTAAACAGATTGCTCAAAAGTGTCTCAACATCCAAACAAACCCGTAAGGGTTTTTGTGATGTTTTTATGATTATATTGTTTTTCTTTTCATTAAATAAATTTAAAAAAATAATAATTTATGTACTTAATATATTTATCATAATACTCATATAAAAGAAATATTATGCGGAGCACATGTTATTTGTATTCGAAGATTGTGGTACCTATAAAGTTTTCGTTTTGTAAAACTTTGCCTAAAGGTGAGCACATTTCGTAAAGCAAAGATGTCGAAAGAAAACGTTTACTTTCAAAAGATTCCAAATATAAAGGTCGCTAAAACAAGTTTCTCGAAAATTACTACTCTTCTTGTAAATATGTTGTTTTAGAGTTATAATATTAAGTATTTATGTTTATATTATTAATTTATATAGAGTGATGAAAATTATCAGTTCAATTCAGTAAATATGACACATTTTATTAAAGACATATAATTTTACGAATAAAATTGTAGAATAAATGTAAGATATCTTTTTCTTACAACGCATACTTTAGGAATAGACACTTAAGATGTATATTCCGCTCTCACTCTCACACAGCAGCTCTTTATGAGTTCTGTTCGTAAGTTGGCAAACATATTCTGCGAAAGCAGATTCCATTGCCTTGCACTTGCTCAGCAATGAAGGTCAGAAAACTTTAAGACTCATACTACGCACAAGTTTATTATAACTGTAATACGAATAGGTCAACTCGACCTGCGCGGGATCAATCTCGCACGGAATAACAGCGTGAAATAGCAGCAACGTTATGTAATTTCTCACTCAAGAACTGAAGACCTTTTTAATGATAACATGGCATTACATTTAAGTCCTCGGATCGTATATGTGATTGATTGTCACCCTTACATCTATAAAAATAAATGGATAGAAATAATCCTCTGAAAGTTTTATTGAGTTATAAAATGTTAATGTAACTTTCAGGGAGCTGTCATCGATTTGCTTTGATTGATAAAAGCGACTTTTGGTTTCGTTGAAGAGATGGCACAGGTCTTGACTTTAAAAACATGTAAATTGTAATTTACTGTTTCCAATCTTTTACCTTTAAAACTAATTTACGCAATAATTAAAAGACAAAACCATTAATTGAAATCATTTATTCTTATTAAATTTGCATAGTTATTTGCCAATAACTTTTAAGAGTACCTTGGTAGATTTGACGTATTGTGATGAATATATCTTTCAGCCTCAGATAAGTTCCATATTTCTTTTCATTTATTTAGTTGGAAGACATAAAATATAAAGATAGAGATATAAAAATAAAGTTGGATAATACTAATAACTACAGTAATCCAATTAAAATACCTTACTAGTTCATTTGTGACCTCACCTCACTCACGGTTGTATCACTGTTGTAAATTCACTTTTGTGAGATGAAGTTACAGTGATAAATTCGATTCAACTTTCTAAAGTATCTAATAATAATAATTCTTATACCAAACATGTTTCTTTTTTTATAGAATAAGGGTGACAAACGAGCACACAGTCCACCTGATGGTAAGTGGTTGCTGTGGCCCATAGACATCTACATCTATCTTCGTTTGCGAATTAAAACGCAGATACGTTGTCAGCCGTGAGAAATAAGATAGAATACCTCTTTTCCAGTAAAAAGGCTCTCCGGTTCTACACTCACACTCACCATACAAAACACAGCTGCTATTTTACGCTGGTATTCTGTGAGAGCGTGGTCCTTCCCCGGGTGAGCCGACCCATTCGTGCTACAACTATACTATTAATATAGTTGCAGCATGGCTCTACCACGTACAAGACATGTACTAACAAATGTAAGAAAAATAACAGCACAAAGATAGAAAACTAAAACATTAGTTTAGTTACAAACGCATCAATATACAATATCTCATTAAGAGCTACCAAAAAAATGCATTCATAAATTTCGCGATTAACGAATATATCCTTCAGCAACACTGTCTTAAATTGGTGGCATTTTCCATATTTTATTTTTGTTTTTGTAATAAGAATTTATGTCATCTTAAAAGAGCAATTTTGTAAATTTCGGTTTTAAAAGTAGTATCTATACCTAGACAACTCATCGTGTAGTGGCAGTGTACAAATATCCACTACCCTATATCGTCTCGTGGGTATCGTAAGAGGCGACAGAGGGAAAAAACGAAGAGGATGAGCAGCATCATCTTTCCAATAATAACTAGAAAGTCAAAAACTGAGGTTGACAACCTGCCTGTTAAACCTAGCAACTATGGTAGATATCCCTCTTATGAGGCAGTTTATGGGGAAGTCTATGTTCAGCAGTGAACTTTTATAGGCTGTAATGGATGGATGTGTTTACTATGGGATAGTTGGCATTTACATTACATTAAAATGGAAACCCAAAAGAGTATTTTGCATTCTTTGGCTGTTAGAACAAGACTTCTAGATTTCTTGGTAATAAGTTTAAGCATGCCTTCGTTGTAGATTTTGTCACGCAGAGAAATTTCCAGCACAGCCCTCTCTATCACTCGCTCTGTGAATGAGCTTCCTCATACGGCCAGCAGTGAAGGAGTAATTTTGGGTTCCGAGAGTCATTACTGGTAACACGCACTGGTTGTAAACTTTTGTCTTATTGCCCTGTATAATATAGGACAAGAAAACGAATTTCTGCAGACTTTAGCACCTAATTAGCACACTGCGCTCTCTGCTAAAACACTACGCTGGATGTTGTCGAAGTATAAGTCTTACTTTAACCAAGAGGTCCACAGATTCACACTATTAATATATACACAGTCCACCTATTCATAAGTGGCTTTTGCCTGCAGCCACCTTTAAGAAGAAGGTGATAGATGTGTCATTTCTGAGGACTAAGATTGAATACCTCACATCCTGTAATTATACTGGCTCTGGTATACCCCTAAGACCGGAACAAAACAGTACAAGCACTGCTATTTGGCGACATAAATAGGCGAAAGGGTGGTAGTTATCCAGACGGACACGCCTAGGCAGTAGAAGAGTCCCACCAAAGTTTAACTTAGTTGTTTCCATCGGACTCGAAACTTTATATGCAAACCTTTACAATATAATTTATGTTAAGATTTCCTTGACATTTTGGTTCGCAAGAAGACTTTCACATTCTTCTTTGAAATAAATAACAAACGCCAGTAGCGAGTCCCAAATTAAACATGCCAGTTTATCCCATTTTTAGATAGTGTCGACGGTGATTTTAAATAACTTACTCGTATTATATGTGCCTAAAATGTTAAATAAGATATCATTTTATCGAGCTTTTAATAAGATATAATACTTTAAATAAGTTTTGAGATGCTAATTAATTCGTACTTAGTAAGCGAAACACCACGGACTGACTCATCTCTCAACTCGTATTAAAAAAAATTCATTACACACTCTCTTCCTCTCTTTTTATAAAACTTAATCTCCACACTAGGATTTTCTCCTGCCTCTCGAAGTAGTTTACATACATAGGTTATTTTATTCCTAAGCCACTGCGCCATGGAGCCATCACTTGTCTGTTTCACATTTTTCGTTATTTACAAATATGTGACACCCGACGGCATTATTAATGAGAAGTGCTGCTATATTCAATCTCTTTCTTTTATCGACCAAGTCTTAAACTAATATCCAGTATATGCTGATCTTGCATAAGTAGGCAGTCACTCATAATGTGAGGTCTACTTACACGGAATATTGTTTAAGGTCATTGTCATTATACGCGAAAACATCTAAAACTACCAAGCTGTGGTCGAGTCGCTAAGCAAATAATAAATCAGTAACTATGGCGTCAGTAACTAGGTATATAATTATCTAGATCTACCTATAAATAACAATATATTATATTTCGGTATGCTTAAGAACAGTCCTATTGTTATAGGACTATATTAGCACCCGCATGTTATGCAGTACCTTTTGGCTTTTTGAGAGGCCATACTTGAATCAACATTACAGCCTTTCATAAGTCCACTGCTAAACATAGGCCTCCTACAAGGAATGCCACAAAGCACGGTCCTGAGCCACCTGCATCCATCAACTTCGTTAATCCATCTCGTGGGGGGTCGCCCTACACTTCGCCTACCGGTACGAGGCTGCTACTCAAGAACCTTTCTTCCCCATCGGTTGTCGATTCTTCGAGCTATATGGCCGTCCCACTGCCACTTCAGCTTACTAATCCGTTGGGCTATGTCGGTCACTCTGGTTCTACTGCGGATATCCTCATTTCCGAGTTTATCACGCAGAGAAACTCCGAGCACAGCCCTCTCCATAGCACGCTAAGCGACCTTGAGCTTCCTCAACTCATCCGGCCAGCAGTGAAGGTCCACGTCTCAGTTCCGTATGTCATCACTGGCAACACGCACTGGTTGTACAGTCTTGTTTTCAAGTTTTGAGGTATACCTGACGAGAAGATGTGCTGTAATTTCCCGTACGCTGCCCAACCGAGTTTAATCCGTCGATTGACCTCTCGGTCGAAGTTGGACTTAACTAGTCGGACTATTTGTCCCAGGAAAACATACTCGTCAACAACTTCGAGCTTAGTGCTCCCAACAACTACCGGCGTAGGTGTGACATAGACATTAAACATAATCTTTGTTTTGCCCATGTTCATCTTAAGACCTATCCTTTGGGAGACACTATTGAGGTCATTGAGCATAGTGCTTAGGTCTTCCAGCGATTCTGCCCTAAGGACTATATCGTCGGCAAATCGAAGGTGAGTGATGTACTCGCCATTGATGTTAATACCGTATCCTTTCCAGTCCAGAAGCTTGAAAACGTCTTCCAATGCAGCGGTGAAGAGTTTCGGGGATATAACATCAGCCTGTCTTACACCTTTCTGCAATTGAATATGTTTCGTACTCTGGTCCTGTACACGGATAACCATCGTAGCTCTACTGTACAAACACTTCAGCACTTCGATATACCGACAGTCAACTTGGCAACGCTGAAGGGACTGTAGCAACGCCAAAATTTCGACGGAATCAAAGGCTTTCTCATAGTCCACATACGCCAGGCATAGTGGCAAATTGTACTCTTCGGACTTCTGTACAACTTGCCGAAGGGTTTATGTGGTCCATGGTGCTAAAGCCCTTTAGGAAACCGGCTTGTTCGGTAGTCAGGAAGTCGTCAAGCCTGCGTGCGAGACGATTCGTAATGACCCTCGAAAACAGCACGTGGACGAGGCTTAGAAGGGAAATCGGTCTTTAGTTCTTCAAAAGAGCATTGTCATCTTTCTTGAAGAAAAAGACCACCGCACTTCTGCTCCACGTCTCCGGTGTAATGCCACCATGGAGGACGGAATTAAAGACCCTCTGAAGGACTTCCAGTACCGGTTTTCCACCCGCTTTCAGAAGCTCTGCTGTAATTCCATCATCGCCTGGGGCCTTGCCGTTTTTAAGATGCTGGAGAGCCATTCTAATCTTGCTCAGACTGACGTCCGGGATATCTTTGGAATAGTGTCGAATAAGACTCGCTCTTGGATCGTTACTCACACTTGCGTGTGGCTCCAACGATGATGTGTACAGCTGTCTATAGAACCTCTCAATCTCACTCAAAATCTAAGGTGCCCCGGAAACGATGCTACCACACTCGGTCTCCAGCTTTGACAGTTGGCTCTTTCTGGCAGATAGATCTCTTGCAGACTTTGGAGCCTTGGTTTTGCTCGATTGCTTCTTCAATACAAGCTGTATTGAAGATGCGTAAGTCCCGCCGCATGCATTTTGAGATCTGTCTTTTCAGTTGCCTGTATGCTGTAAAATCTGTTGAAGAATGTTGCTTCATCTCCCGTCTAACAGCCATGAGATTAAGAGTGTGATCAGAGAGTTTTTGTGTTCTTCTGCGGCAGGTCTTTCAGAACTTAGCCCCAACCGGACGGACAGTTTCCACGAGCTTGTCATTCATATCGTCCACTTCATTGCAATCTTCTAGGCACTGAAAACGGTTTTGTAACTCGTGCTGAAAGGTTTTAGGACTTTGGAACAGAGCACGAGGGGGACGGAGCGTTGACTTCATTAGACGAGACCTCTTCAACTTAACCTTTAGGTTCAGTATGCCTCTAACCATTCGGTGATCGCTACCAGTTTTCACCCTCGTGATCATGGAGACATCACTGAACAGTTGTCGTCTGGTCGTCATAATGAAGTCAATCTCATTTTTTGTCGAACCGTCGGGCTCGATCAGGTCCACTTCCTATGGGGCCGCTTCTGGAAGAAAGAGTTCATCATAAAAAGTCCCTCTTTCTCCATGAAATCGACCAGCTGCTGGCCTCTTGGGTTCCGTTGCCCTATTCCAAATTTCCCTACTTTCAGCTCACCGTTCTCTCTTGTGCCTAGTATTGCATTGAAGTCTCCCATTAACACCGTATAGTGGGTTTTGGAGGAATGTATGGCTCTAGAGATATCTTTATACATTTCCTCCACCTCCTCATCGGGGTGTGCCGAGGTTGGTGCGTAAACCTGTATGACCTTCAGTGAATACCGTTTGGTGATTCTGAGTATAAGGTACGCAACCCTCGTTGAAACACTCTCAATCTTTACAACGTTGTTACCGAGAGACTTTTGGACGATAAATCTAACACCTCCTTGGGACAGATGGTCGCCCTCCTCGTGATAGAGCAAGTTGCCGAATTCGAGGATTACCGTGTCCTCCCCCTCTCTTCGGACTTTGGATAATCCTATAATATGCCAGCGTAACTTGTCTATCTCTTCTTCCAGCTCCACAATCTTCTTGTCAGTCCTTAGGGTGCGTGCGTTATATGTTGCCAGGTCGAGTCATCGTAGGTGGCAACCGAACCTCCACCGGAGATTCTTAGCACCACCTGACCCGCCGTTACCATGGTCGCCATCTTAGCCAGGAATAGCGGGGCCGCCGGGGACTGGGGGCCATCTCTTAGTAATTTTATCCATTTGGGGGTTATTTGCCATAGTTGCCACGCTTGGTGGGCGGGTTGGCAACCGCAGTATTTTTTATTGTAATTTTGGCTATTATCAGGAAGATGCTGCTGCCCATCTTCTGCCTATTTCCCTTTGTAGCCTTTTTCGACACCCACGGGAAGATATGGGGTAGTGGATATTCTTGACCGCCTTTATACGGCATAACACGGCATACTTGAATAAAAACTCAAAAATAAATATCAAAAGTGCCTAAATGCTTATAAGAGAAAAATACTTTCTTTGTTAACGTAAGGCGCGCGTGACAACCTCACGGAAATGACCCCTTGAAGGGCCGCGCAGCGTAAGTATATGTTCATGCCTAAAGCGTGGTGTGAGACAGGCTTGATAGTAACGCTTTTAATATATTCCCGTTTAGCATTTCAATTAAGCTTAAAACACTTAGCATTGGTTCACTACTGTAACAGTCGAATGGTGAATTCGACTCGAACTCACACCTTTCCGGTATTTTGCACCTTTAGTTATCATTATATCATTTTATTTTATTTTTAATCATTAATTTATTTCTTATAACAAAGTATACAAAGGGCGGTATCCCTAACCATTAGACTATAGTTGACATGATCAATTATTGTCATATATTATGAATAATTACCATGCATGCTTGACCACATTGTGAAATTTACCATCACAGGGGGTTTCTCCACAACGATGTTATTCAGGGAACTTCTAGAAAAGACGGACGGCTGTCTGACTCCTCTTACTATGCAGCATTGGTACCACAATTAATAAGGAAAGTACCTTACCAAAAAAAAATTACTTTCGCATCACACCGTATGTCAGTAGTAGTTAGTAGGTAAGTGCCGTTCATTTAGCTCCCTCTTTAATGTTTATAGCACTTTTCACCTAAATGAACCGGGATTAAATTAAAAATAAGTTATTTTACTCAGTGTTGTTCGTTCCAATAATGATTTTTTTACTTATTATAAGCCAGTGCTGGACTACCAATACCCCCAGTGGTATGTAATTTGTAGTGTTATGCTACTTACTTATCATTTTACATTATTTTAAATTCATTTTTCCATTCTGTTTCGATTTTCTGCATTCACCTCATAACTGGATATTTTACATCACCTTTATTTCCATAGGATCCTGTAACGATTTTAAACCATAAGAACACAATAACAAATCATTTCTACTTCGTATTTTCACATTATCAGCACTTTTAAATTGGTGTCAATGGAGTCTACCTTTTTTCGATCTTTTAGCTAGTTTTCCGTAACTCTACAATCTTGGGCTTTGTGTGGGCAGCTGCGCTACCTTTTTTCCTATATCAATAATATCTCATTTTTCACTTAAATCTTACCGTTTTCTTATTATAAACCTAAAACCAAAATTTGACATGTTTTGTCATTGTTATTTATTTCGTTTCCATAGCAATTATATTCAAATTTGCTACCGGTCTGTTGTTTCTATCTCGATAATTCCACATAAAGACTCTTTTCTCTTGACCATTTACAAAAAATTTGCGTTTAATTTAAATAATTTTTCCGTTCTCGCGCAACCGGCGTGTGCTGGCTTCAGGCGCTGCGTGTCGTCGCTGCTAAGAAACCTACCTCTACAATCGCAACGTGTGGCTTCGACTTTTAGGCCCCACTACATCTCTATATTCCCCTATTCTCCTACCTTTATATATTTTTTTGTAATCTAATTATTGTACTCTCACTTCATTCATCATCATCCTCATTTCATCTTTTTTATAAAATTGTAAATATCTTTGAATTTTGAATATATTTTTGTTTTTGTTGTATTTTTGTTGTTTTGTTGTTCTTAGGTTCTATTTTTTTTTAATTGTCGCTTCACGACATTTGGCGCCCAACGTAAAAGTCCTCTTTCTCTCTTAATTCTTCACCTTTACTGCGCCTTGTCCATTCCCTTTTGATTTAATTGCTCTCCCTTTCGTTCTTAACTCATTATTAATCATTCATTTATTCATCCTTTTCATACCTTCCAAATTCTAAAACAACACTTCATCTAGTGTTTCAACTTATCTGGATTATATTTAGACCTACATTTAACACTTACATTCATCACTTTAATATTTTTATTGTAGATAATCTTTCAAATTCTAAAACAAAACTTCATATATTTTTTCAACTTATCTAGACTATATTTAGACCTACATTCAACACTTCACTTACATTCATCACTCTAATATTTTTATTTTAGATAACTTAACGAGGTATAATTTTCAATTAAATTTTTCAGATTTAAATATAATCAGAATCCAAACTTAACGTGGAACGAACTTTCTTCGTTATTAATCAAAGACTTTGGTGGTTTTGATTATGATCACAAACTTTTAGAAGCGATTAGGAATCGAACTCAAGGTCGAGATGAACCTATTGTCATCTATATTTCCATCATGTCTGGAATGTTTTCTCGTCTTTCGAAGAAACTTTCTGAAACAGAACAATTGGAGATTATTTTAAGGAATATTCGCCCATGTTATTCAGTCTTCGTAGCTCTAAAAGACATTGACTCTATCGACTCTCTTCTGGCTACTTGCCAAAACTATGAAAAATTCCTAGACAGAGACAAACAATTTAAAGAACCAAATGTACAACAAAGTCCTCTTATTTCTGAATTCAACTACAAGCATTCCACTTCAAGTTCAGTTGACTCTCCAAATTCTTCTAATAACTCACGACCCTCTCCTCCCCTCATGAATAAATTCACTCCATCCTACAAATACCCTTCTAGACAAGTTAATAGTCTCTCTCAAACTAAAGCTCCTCAACAAACCTCCTTTTGTGTTCGCTGTCGTAAACAAGGACATTCTTTGAACACTTGTACTCAACCACGATTCGTGATTTGTTTCAAATGTGGTCTTAAGGGTTTTAAAACTGCAGATTGCCCTACTTGTTCTCCCATACCTAATACTAGTTCAAAAAAACTAACTGCTGACTTGAAAAGTAATTTAAACTTTGATAACGACGATTGGACTAATTGGATTAAAACAATTCAAAACTTCTTTTCTTGTTACAAAATCTCTTCTACACTCTACTCCAAGGAACAAGATCTTAATCGTCCATTCGTTAATGTCAAAATTTATAACTTAACTTTATCTGGTTTACTAGATTCTGGCAGTTCAGTAACTATTCTGGGTAATAATTCTCATTTGGAAATTCTTAAACTGGGCTGCAAACTTTTCAAGTCAGATCTTATTACTGTCTCTACTGCTAATAATCAAAAAGTTAATTCCTTGGGTTATTTTGACTTATCTATTCATTTCAATAATCAAACTCATTTAATTAAAGCTTACGTTTTCCCTGAAATATTTCCTTCGCTAATTTTAGGTATTGACTTTTGGAGAAAATTTAATCTTTTACCTAGTGTTTTATCTTCTCTTAACTTTACAGAATCTAAATGCTCTGCTATCGAAACTAAAGATACTAAAGTTTTACCTTATGAGCATTTAACTCCTAATCAAAAGAACATCGCTAATGACATCATCCAACGCTTCAAGACAATTTCTTCTGAAGAAAAAGGTATCCTGGGATGCACACACTTAATCACCCACAAGATTGACACTGGTGATTCTCTTCCAATCACACAAAGATGTTACAGACTGTCTCCTGAAAAACAAAAGGCGTTAATTAATGAAGTTGACAAGATGCTGCGATGGAACGTCATTGAACAATGCGAAAGTCCTTGGTTATCTCCAGTTCTCATCACTCCGAAGAAGAATGGTGAATGGCGTTTCTGCGTAGACAGCAGGAAGCTTAACTCAGTTACACGTCGTGATGCTTATAGTCTGCCACTAATAAGCGAAATTTTGGACAACTTGAGGAATGCCAAATACTTATCAAGCATCGACATTGCGAAAGCATTTTGGGAGATTCCCTTGAATCCTGCCGATAAGGATAAAACTGCATTTTATGTACCTGGAAGAGGTATGTTTAGATTTAAGGTAATGCCTTTTGGTCTTTCTAACTCACCTGCAACTCTACAAAGATTAATGAATATGCTTTTTACCCCTGAATTTGAGAACAAGGTATTTTGCTATCTGGACGGTATCGTTATCATTAGCGAGACTTTTGATGAACACATATCACTCCTCATGAAAGTTCATGAAAAACTTTCATATGCTAATCTGACTATTAACTTTGAGAAGAGTCAATTCTTCAGGAAAGAACTGAAATACCTTGGTTTTCTAGTGGACGAGTACGGTCTACGTGCTGATCCAGATAAAATAAAAGCTATATTAGAATATCCTGTACCTACTTGTAGAAAAGAAGTGCGAAGATTCATAGGCACCTGCAGCTGGTTCAGAAGATTCATTCCAAACTTTAGCACTATTGCCTCTCCACTCAATCAACTAACCTGTTCCGGGAAGAACGCTCCTAAATTTCTTTGGAATTCACAAGCTGCAGCTGCTTTCCAGAAACTTAAAGAAGCTTTGGTAACTGCTCCTGTCCTTGCTTGTCCTAACTTCGAACTACCCTTCTCTGTACATTGTGATGCATCAAATTATGGCATAGGAGCAATGCTTACTCAACATCAAGATGACAAAGAAGTCGTGGTTGCTTACATGAGTAAAGCACTAAACAAAAATCAACAGAACTACTCAACTACTGAAAGAGAAACATTGGCTGTAATAACTGCGTTAGAACATTGGCGATGTTACCTAGACAATGGTAAAGAATTTACAATATATACTGACCATGCTGCACTTAAATGGTTTCAGAACTTATCGAATCCATCAGGAAGACTTGCTCGCTGGACTTTACGCTTATCTTGCTTTAACTTTGTCCTGAAACATAAAAAAGGAAAGGATAACGTTGTTCCAGATTTATTATCAAGACATAAGAATCAAGAACGTCCTGATACACGAGAAATTTCACCTCAAGGCGTACACCCTATTACGATTGAAGAACCACCTGATCGTAAACTTGAGCACTACAACAAGATTTTTCTCGAATGCTCCAACAACTCAGACTCATATCCCAACTATACTATCAGGGATAACAAACTTTACCGCTGCATCCATTCTCCCGATCGTCTAAACGATGACTTTATTTGGAAAGAAGTTCCACTACCTCAAGATAGACATGTAATTATTGAAGTTAACCATGGTTCCCCTTCAGAACTCCATCTTGGTATCTTCAAGACATTCAAGAAAATATCTTTAAAATACTATTGGCCTGGTATGTTTAAGGATATTGCCAATTTAATCTCAACTTGGGAAACCTGCTTAACCTACAAACACCCTAATCATTCTCCCTATGGTCTTATGGGTAAACCTAAACTTTGCTCCAGACCTTTTCAAACTATATCCTTAGATCTTATGGGTCCATTGCCTATGACTCGAAGACGAAATCAGTATATTCTAGTAATTAACTGCAATTTTACTAAATATACTATGATTTTACCCCTTAAACGTGCTACTTCAGCTAATATTATTAATGTTTTGGAAAATTCAGTTTTTCTAGTTCATGGCATTCCCCAAACTATTATAATGGACAATGCTGTTCAATTTCAGTCGCGAGAATTCCACTCATTCTTAAATTATTATAACGTTCCTTTTATTTTTCACACAGCTTTATATTGCCCTCAGGTTAATCCTACGGAGAAGTTTAATAGTACAATTATTACAGCTCTAGCATCTCTAGTAGGAGACGATCATAGATCATGGGACAACCATCTTACTAAGATTCAGTACGCAATGAACAGCGCTACAAATGTAGCTACTGGCTTTACTCCAAACTTTTTAGTCTTTGGTAGGGAAACAATACCTTGTGGTTCCTTCTATACTCCAACTCAGAACCTCGAGGAATTAATATTTATGCCTCGTGATATTTACGCGTCTAATGCTGGTCTCCTCTCATCTATCTTTCACAAAGTTCAAACTAAACTTCACATAGCGCACGCTAAAAATAGCGCTCGCTATGATCTTCGCCGGGCTTTTAAAGAATTTAATGAGGGAGATACTGTTTGGCGTAAAAATCATGTTTTAAGCAATGCCGGCGCATACTTTAATGCTAAACTTGCCCCTAAGTTCATCAAGTGCAAAGTGATAGCTAAACTGTCACCACTAGTCTATGTACTTGAAGACCCTAATGGAGTTAGAGGCAAGTGGCACATCAAAGATGTAAAATCATAAATTTTCTTAACTTTTATTAACTATTAATTTGTATATATGTATAAATATCACCATCATTCTCACCTTATTATTTTTATTTCTTTTAATTCGTTTGTTTGTTTGATGATCCAGTGTTCTTCAACACATCTTGCTTTAGGACCTCGAACTTTCGTTGGTTAATCTTCACTTTTTATTTCAGACACATCTCACTAGTGATGTTGCTGATCTCTGGCTTTGAGCCCTACCGCTCTGGCCGTTCTTAATCTTTACTTAAGTCATAGCGACTAAAGCTTGCTTAAGATTGATTTCTTTATCTTTATCTTCACTTGGGAGCGGCTGACTACTCCCTTAGTAATTTTTTTATCTTCACGCAGGAGCGGATGACAACTCCTTAAATAAGCCTGAATTTCCTTTCGAAAACACACTTTTAAGAGTGGTGTTTCTTCGACTAATTTATTTTTTTTTCCACGCAGGAGCGGATGACTACTCCTTAAATAAGCCTTAATGTCGTTTCGAAAACACACTTTTAGAGTGGTAGTCATTTAATGTGAACTCCACCCTTACCTGAATGGCAGATGATGAATCTAAGAGATAGTATATCTGATTTTGCCTGGTGATGTCTGTTTCTGCAAAGCTGTGTTTTTATGGTTTATTTTAGAATGTATATATCAAAATTTTTGCTGAGTCAAAAATTTTCCAGGGTCGGGGGGAAAATGTAGTGTTATGCTACTTACTTATCATTTTACATTATTTTAAATTCATTTTTGCATTCTGTTTCGATTTTCTGCATTCACCTCATAACTGGATATTTTACATCACCTTTATTTCCATAGGATCCTGTAACGATTTTAAACCATAAGAACACAATAACAAATCATTTCTACTTCGTATTTTCACATTATCAGCACTTTTAAATTGGTGTCAATGGAGTCTACCTTTTTTCGATCTTTTAGCTAGTTTTCCGTAACTCTACAATCTTGGGCTTTGTGTGGGCAGCTGCGCTACCTTTTTTCCTATATCAATAATATCTCATTTTTCACTTAAATCTTACCGTTTTCTTATTATAAACCTAAAACCAAAATTTGACATGTTTTGTCATTGTTATTTATTTCGTTTCCATAGCAATTATATTCAAATTTGCTACCGGTCTGTTGTTTCTATCTCGATAATTCCACATAAAGACTCTTTTCTCTTGACCATTTACAAAAAATTTGCGTTTAATTTAAATAATTTTTCCGTTCTCTCTAGAAAGGTATAAAAGCCGAACAATCTGTGAAGAAAGGCAGTCTCGCTTCAGTTCGCGAATTGGAAGTATCTCCTAAAGGCCTTATTCCGGGGCCGCACTGCCCCGGGATCCTGCGAGCCTCCACCTACACGTGAAGTCTTCGGCGAAGCCTTCTTCAAACGCGGAGCCGCACCACTCCGGAATCCTACAAGCCTCCATCTACCTCGGAAGTCGCTTCGAGACTACTACAAACGCGGGGGCCACACTACTCCGGGCGCTACGACTGCTTACTCCAGGCGCCGAGTGCACCTACCGCCGGCGCTACCTTTGGGCGCTGCAACTGCTGGCTCTAAGCGTTGAGCGCACCTACTCCAGGCGCTACGTGCGCCGGCTCCGGACGCTGCGTGTGCTGGCTCCAGGCGTTGCGTGCCGTCGCTGCTAAGAAACTTACCTCTACAAGCGCAACCGGCGTGTGCTGGCTTCAGGCGCTGCGTGTCGTCGCTGCTAAGAAACCTACCTCTACAATCGCAACGTGTCGCTTCGACTTTTAGGCTCCACTACATCTCTATATTCCCCTATTCTCCTACCTTTATATATTTTTTTGTAATCTAATTATTGTACTCTCACTTCATTCATCATCATCCTCATTTCATCTTTTTTATAAAATTGTAAATATCTTTGAATTTTGAATATATTTTTGTTTTTGTTGTATTTTTGTTGTTTTGTTGTTCTTAGGTTCTATTTTTTTTAATTGTCGCTTCACGACATTTGGCGCCCAACGTAAAAGTCCTCTTTCTCTCTTAATTCTTCACCTTTACTGCGCCTTGTCCATTCCCTTTTGATTTAATTGCTCTCCCTTTCGTTCTTAACTCATTATTAATCATTCATTTATTCATCCTTTTCATACCTTCCAAATTCTAAAACAACACTTCTAGTGTTTCAACTTATCTGGATTATATTTAGACCTACATTTAACACTTACATTCATCACTTTAATATTTTTATTGTAGATAATCTTTCAAATTCTAAAACAAAACTTCATATATTTTTTCAACTTATCTAGACTATATTTAGACCTACATTCAACACTTCACTTACATTCATCACTCTAATATTTTTATTTTAGATAACTTAACGAGGTATAATTTTTAATTAAATTTTTCAGATTTAAATATAATCAGAATCCAAACTTAACGTGGAACGAACTTTCTTCGTTATTAATCAAAGACTTTGGTGGTTTTGATTATGATCACAAACTTTTAGAAGCGATTAGGAATCGAACTCAAGGTCGAGATGAACCTATTGTCATCTATATTTCCATCATGTCTGGAATGTTTTCTCGTCTTTCGAAGAAACTTTCTGAAACAGAACAATTGGAGATTATTTTAAGGAATATTCGCCCATGTTATTCAGTCTTCGTAGCTCTAAAAGACATTGACTCTATCGACTCTCTTCTGGCTACTTGCCAAAACTATGAAAAATTCCTAGACAGAGACAAACAATTTAAAGAACCAAATGTACAACAAAGTCCTCTTATTTCTGAATTCAACTACAAGCATTCCACTTCAAGTTCAGTTGACTCTCCAAATTCTTCTAATAACTCACGACCCTCTCCTCCCCTCATGAATAAATTCACTCCATCCTACAAATACCCTTCTAGACAAGTTAATAGTCTCTCTCAAACTAAAGCTCCTCAACAAACCTCCTTTTGTGTTCGCTGTCGTAAACAAGGACATTCTTTGAACACTTGTACTCAACCACGATTCGTGATTTGTTTCAAATGTGGTCTTAAGGGTTTTAAAACTGCAGATTGCCCTACTTGTTCTCCCATACCTAATACTAGTTCAAAAAAACTAACTGCTGACTTGAAAAGTAATTTAAACTTTGATAACGACGATTGGACTAATTGGATTAAAACAATTCAAAACTTCTTTTCTTGTTACAAAATCTCTTCTACACTCTACTCCAAGGAACAAGATCTTAATCGTCCATTCGTTAATGTCAAAATTTATAACTTAACTTTATCTGGTTTACTAGATTCTGGCAGTTCAGTAACTATTCTGGGTAATAATTCTCATTTGGAAATTCTTAAACTGGGCTGCAAACTTTTCAAGTCAGATCTTATTACTGTCTCTACTGCTAATAATCAAAAAGTTAATTCCTTGGGTTATTTTGACTTATCTATTCATTTCAATAATCAAACTCATTTAATTAAAGCTTACGTTTTCCCTGAAATATTTCCTTCGCTAATTTTAGGTATTGACTTTTGGAGAAAATTTAATCTTTTACCTAGTGTTTTATCTTCTCTTAACTTTACAGAATCTAAATGCTCTGCTATCGAAACTAAAGATACTAAAGTTTTACCTTATGAGCATTTAACTCCTAATCAAAAGAACATCGCTAATGACATCATCCAACGCTTCAAGACAATTTCTTCTGAAGAAAAAGGTATCCTGGGATGCACACACTTAATCACCCACAAGATTGACACTGGTGATTCTCTTCCAATCACACAAAGATGTTACAGACTGTCTCCTGAAAAACAAAAGGCGTTAATTAATGAAGTTGACAAGATGCTGCGATGGAACGTCATTGAACAATGCGAAAGTCCTTGGTTATCTCCAGTTCTCATCACTCCGAAGAAGAATGGTGAATGGCGTTTCTGCGTAGACAGCAGGAAGCTTAACTCAGTTACACGTCGTGATGCTTATAGTCTGCCACTAATAAGCGAAATTTTGGACAACTTGAGGAATGCCAAATACTTATCAAGCATCGACATTGCGAAAGCATTTTGGGAGATTCCCTTGAATCCTGCCGATAAGGATAAAACTGCATTTTATGTACCTGGAAGAGGTATGTTTAGATTTAAGGTAATGCCTTTTGGTCTTTCTAACTCACCTGCAACTCTACAAAGATTAATGAATATGCTTTTTACCCCTGAATTTGAGAACAAGGTATTTTGCTATCTGGACGGTATCGTTATCATTAGCGAGACTTTTGATGAACACATATCACTCCTCATGAAAGTTCATGAAAAACTTTCATATGCTAATCTGACTATTAACTTTGAGAAGAGTCAATTCTTCAGGAAAGAACTGAAATACCTTGGTTTTCTAGTGGACGAGTACGGTCTACGTGCTGATCCAGATAAAATAAAAGCTATATTAGAATATCCTGTACCTACTTGTAGAAAAGAAGTGCGAAGATTCATAGGCACCTGCAGCTGGTTCAGAAGATTCATTCCAAACTTTAGCACTATTGCCTCTCCACTCAATCAACTAACCTGTTCCGGGAAGAACGCTCCTAAATTTCTTTGGAATTCACAAGCTGCAGCTGCTTTCCAGAAACTTAAAGAAGCTTTGGTAACTGCTCCTGTCCTTGCTTGTCCTAACTTCGAACTACCCTTCTCTGTACATTGTGATGCATCAAATTATGGCATAGGAGCAATGCTTACTCAACATCAAGATGACAAAGAAGTCGTGGTTGCTTACATGAGTAAAGCACTAAACAAAAATCAACAGAACTACTCAACTACTGAAAGAGAAACATTGGCTGTAATAACTGCGTTAGAACATTGGCGATGTTACCTAGACAATGGTAAAGAATTTACAATATATACTGACCATGCTGCACTTAAATGGTTTCAGAACTTATCGAATCCATCAGGAAGACTTGCTCGCTGGACTTTACGCTTATCTTGCTTTAACTTTGTCCTGAAACATAAAAAAGGAAAGGATAACGTTGTTCCAGATTTATTATCAAGACATAAGAATCAAGAACGTCCTGATACACGAGAAATTTCACCTCAAGGCGTACACCCTATTACAATTGAAGAACCACCTGATCGTAAACTTGAGCACTACAACAAGATTTTTCTCGAATGATCCAACAACCCAGACTCATATCCCAACTATACTATCAGGGATAACAAACTTTACCGCTGCATCCATTCTCCCGATCGTCTAAACGATGACTTTATTTGGAAAGAAGTTCCACTACCTCAAGATAGACATGTAATTATTGAAGTTAACCATGGTTCCCCTTCAGAACTCCATCTTGGTATCTTCAAGACATTCAAGAAAATATCTTTAAAATACTATTGGCCTGGTATGTTTAAGGATATTGCCAATTTAATCTCAACTTGGGAAACCTGCTTAACCTACAAACACCCTAATCATTCTCCCTATGGTCTTATGGGTAAACCTAAACTTTGCTCCAGACCTTTTCAAACTATATCCTTAGATCTTATGGGTCCATTGCCTATGACTCGAAGACGAAATCAGTATATTCTAGTAATTAACTGCAATTTTACTAAATATACTATGATTTTTCCCCTTAAACGTGCTACTTCAGCTAATATTATTAATGTTTTGGAAAATTCAGTTTTTCTAGTTCATGGCATTCCCCAAACTATTATAATGGACAATGCTGTTCAATTTCAGTCGCGAGAATTCCACTCATTCTTAAATTATTATAACGTTCCTTTTATTTTTCACACAGCTTTATATTGCCCTCAGGTTAATCCTACGGAGAAGTTTAATAGTACAATTATTACAGCTCTAGCATCTCTAGTAGGAGACGATCATAGATCATGGGACAACCATCTTACTAAGATTCAGTACGCAATGAACAGCGCTACAAATGTAGCTACTGGCTTTACTCCAAACTTTTTAGTCTTTGGTAGGGAAACAATACCTTGTGGTTCCTTCTATACTCCAACTCAGAACCTCGAGGAATTAATATTTATGCCTCGTGATATTTACGCGTCTAATGCTGGTCTCCTCTCATCTATCTTTCACAAAGTTCAAACTAAACTTCACATAGCGCACGCTAAAAATAGCGCTCGCTATGATCTTCGCCGGGCTTTTAAAGAATTTAATGAGGGAGATACTGTTTGGCGTAAAAATCATGTTTTAAGCAATGCCGGCGCATACTTTAATGCTAAACTTGCCCCTAAGTTCATCAAGTGCAAAGTGATAGCTAAACTGTCACCACTAGTCTATGTACTTGAAGACCCTAATGGAGTTAGAGGCAAGTGGCACATCAAAGATGTAAAATCATAAATTTTCTTAACTTTTATTAACTATTAATTTGTATATATGTATAAATATCACCATCATTCTCACCTTATTATTTTTATTTCTTTTAATTCGTTTGTTTGTTTGATGATCCAGTGTTCTTCAACACATCTTGCTTTAGGACCTCGAACTTTCGTTGGTTAATCTTCACTTTTTATTTCAGACACATCTCACTAGTGATGTTGCTGATCTCTGGCTTTGAGCCCTACCGCTCTGGCCGTTCTTAATCTTTACTTAAGTCATAGCGACTAAAGCTTGCTTAAGATTGATTTCTTTATCTTTATCTTCACTTGGGAGCGGCTGACTACTCCCTTAGTAATTTTTTTATCTTCACGCAGGAGCGGATGACAACTCCTTAAATAAGCCTGAATTTCCTTTCGAAAACACACTTTTAAGAGTGGTGTTTCTTCGACTAATTTATTTTTTTTTCCACGCAGGAGCGGATGACTACTCCTTAAATAAGCCTTAATGTCGTTTCGAAAACACACTTTTAGAGTGGTAGTCATTTAATGTGAACTCCACCCTTACCTGAATGGCAGATGATAAATGTAAGAGATAGTATATCTGATTTTGCCTGGTGATGTCTGTTTCTGCAAAGCTGTGTTTTTATGGTTTATTTTAGAATGTATATATCAAAATTTTTGCTGAGTCAAAAATTTTCCAGGGTCGGGGGGAAAATGTAGTGTTATGCTACTTACTTATCATTTTACATTATTTTAAATTCATTTTTGCATTCTGTTTCGATTTTCTGCATTCACCTCATAACTGGATATTTTACATCACCTTTATTTCCATAGGATCCTGTAACGATTTTAAACCATAAGAACACAATAACAAATCATTTCTACTTCGTATTTTCACATTATCAGCACTTTTAAATTGGTGTCAATGGAGTCTACCTTTTTTCGATCTTTTAGCTAGTTTTCCGTAACTCTACAATCTTGGGCTTTGTGTGGGCAGCTGCGCTACCTTTTTTCCTATATCAATAATATCTCATTTTTCACTTAAATCTTACCGTTTTCTTATTATAAACCTAAAACCAAAATTTGACATGTTTTGTCATTGTTATTTATTTCGTTTCCATAGCAATTATATTCAAATTTGCTACCGGTCTGTTGTTTCTATCTCGATAATTCCACATAAAGACTCTTTTCTCTTGACCATTTACAAAAAATTTGCGTTTAATTTAAATAATATTTCCGTTCTCTCTAGAAAGGTATAAAAGCCGAACAATCTGTGAAGAAAGGCAGTCTCGCTTCAGTTCGCGAATTGGAAGTATCTCCTAAAGGCCTTATTCCGGGGCCGCACTGCCCCGGGATCCTGCGAGCCTCCACCTACACGTGAAGTCTTCGGCGAAGCCTTCTTCAAACGCGGAGCCGCACCACTCCGGAATCCTACAAGCCTCCATCTACCTCGGAAGTCGCTTCGAGACTACTACAAACGCGGGGGCCACACTACTCCGGGCGCTACGACTGCTTACTCCAGGCGCCGAGTGCACCTACCGCCGGCGCTACCTTTGGGCGCTGCAACTGCTGGCTCTAAGCGTTGAGCGCACCTACTCCAGGCGCTACGTGCGCCGGCTCCGGACGCTGCGTGTGCTGGCTCCAGGCGTTGCGTGCCGTCGCTGCTAAGAAACTTACCTCTACAAGCGCAACCGGCGTGTGCTGGCTTCAGGCGCTGCGTGTCGTCGCTGCTAAGAAACCTACCTCTACAATCGCAACGTGTCGCTTCGACTTTTAGGCCCCACTACATCTCTATATTCCCCTATTCTCCTACCTTTATATATTTTTTTGTAATCTAATTATTGTACTCTCACTTCATTCATCATCATCCTCATTTCATCTTTTTTATAAAATTGTAAATATCTTTGAATTTTGAATATATTTTTGTTTTTGTTGTATTTTTGTTGTTTTGTTGTTCTTAGGTTCTATTTTTTTTAATTGTCGCTTCACGACATTTGGCGCCCAACGTAAAAGTCCTCTTTCTCTCTTAATTCTTCACCTTTACTGCGCCTTGTCCATTCCCTTTTGATTTAATTGCTCTCCCTTTCGTTCTTAACTCATTATTAATCATTCATTTATTCATCCTTTTCATACCTTCCAAATTCTAAAACAACACTTCATCTAGTGTTTCAACTTATCTGGATTATATTTAGACCTACATTTAACACTTACATTCATCACTTTAATATTTTTATTGTAGATAATCTTTCAAATTCTAAAACAAAACTTCATATATTTTTTCAACTTATCTAGACTATATTTAGACCTACATTCAACACTTCACTTACATTCATCACTCTAATATTTTTATTTTAGATAACTTAACGAGGTATAATTTTTAATTAAATTTTTCAGATTTAAATATAATCAGAATCCAAACTTAACGTGGAACGAACTTTCTTCGTTATTAATCAAAGACTTTGGTGGTTTTGATTATGATCACAAACTTTTAGAAGCGATTAGGAATCGAACTCAAGGTCGAGATGAACCTATTGTCATCTATATTTCCATCATGTCTGGAATGTTTTCTCGTCTTTCGAAGAAACTTTCTGAAACAGAACAATTGGAGATTATTTTAAGGAATATTCGCCCATGTTATTCAGTCTTCGTAGCTCTAAAAGACATTGACTCTATCGACTCTCTTCTGGCTACTTGCCAAAACTATGAAAAATTCCTAGACAGAGACAAACAATTTAAAGAACCAAATGTACAACAAAGTCCTCTTATTTCTGAATTCAACTACAAGCATTCCACTTCAAGTTCAGTTGACTCTCCAAATTCTTCTAATAACTCACGACCCTCTCCTCCCCTCATGAATAAATTCACTCCATCCTACAAATACCCTTCTAGACAAGTTAATAGTCTCTCTCAAACTAAAGCTCCTCAACAAACCTCCTTTTGTGTTCGCTGTCGTAAACAAGGACATTCTTTGAACACTTGTACTCAACCACGATTCGTGATTTGTTTCAAATGTGGTCTTAAGGGTTTTAAAACTGCAGATTGCCCTACTTGTTCTCCCATACCTAATACTAGTTCAAAAAAACTAACTGCTGACTTGAAAAGTAATTTAAACTTTGATAACGACGATTGGACTAATTGGATTAAAACAATTCAAAACTTCTTTTCTTGTTACAAAATCTCTTCTACACTCTACTCCAAGGAACAAGATCTTAATCGTCCATTCGTTAATGTCAAAATTTATAACTTAACTTTATCTGGTTTACTAGATTCTGGCAGTTCAGTAACTATTCTGGGTAATAATTCTCATTTGGAAATTCTTAAACTGGGCTGCAAACTTTTCAAGTCAGATCTTATTACTGTCTCTACTGCTAATAATCAAAAAGTTAATTCCTTGGGTTATTTTGACTTATCTATTCATTTCAATAATCAAACTCATTTAATTAAAGCTTACGTTTTCCCTGAAATATTTCCTTCGCTAATTTTAGGTATTGACTTTTGGAGAAAATTTAATCTTTTACCTAGTGTTTTATCTTCTCTTAACTTTACAGAATCTAAATGCTCTGCTATCGAAACTAAAGATACTAAAGTTTTACCTTATGAGCATTTAACTCCTAATCAAAAGAACATCGCTAATGACATCATCCAACGCTTCAAGACAATTTCTTCTGAAGAAAAAGGTATCCTGGGATGCACACACTTAATCACCCACAAGATTGACACTGGTGATTCTCTTCCAATCACACAAAGATGTTACAGACTGTCTCCTGAAAAACAAAAGGCGTTAATTAATGAAGTTGACAAGATGCTGCGATGGAACGTCATTGAACAATGCGAAAGTCCTTGGTTATCTCCAGTTCTCATCACTCCGAAGAAGAATGGTGAATGGCGTTTCTGCGTAGACAGCAGGAAGCTTAACTCAGTTACACGTCGTGATGCTTATAGTCTGCCACTAATAAGCGAAATTTTGGACAACTTGAGGAATGCCAAATACTTATCAAGCATCGACATTGCGAAAGCATTTTGGGAAATTCCCTTGAATCCTGCCGATAAGGATAAAACTGCATTTTATGTACCTGGAAGAGGTATGTTTAGATTTAAGGTAATGCCTTTTGGTCTTTCTAACTCACCTGCAACTCTACAAAGATTAATGAATATGCTTTTTACCCCTGAATTTGAGAACAAGGTATTTTGCTATCTGGACGGTATCGTTATCATTAGCGAGACTTTTGATGAACACATATCACTCCTCATGAAAGTTCATGAAAAACTTTCATATGCTAATCTGACTATTAACTTTGAGAAGAGTCAATTCTTCAGGAAAGAACTGAAATACCTTGGTTTTCTAGTGGACGAGTACGGTCTACGTGCTGATCCAGATAAAATAAAAGCTATATTAGAATATCCTGTACCTACTTGTAGAAAAGAAGTGCGAAGATTCATAGGCACCTGCAGCTGGTTCAGAAGATTCATTCCAAACTTTAGCACTATTGCCTCTCCACTCAATCAACTAACCTGTTCCGGGAAGAACGCTCCTAAATTTCTTTGGAATTCACAAGCTGCAGCTGCTTTCCAGAAACTTAAAGAAGCTTTGGTAACTGCTCCTGTCCTTGCTTGTCCTAACTTCGAACTACCCTTCTCTGTACATTGTGATGCATCAAATTATGGCATAGGAGCAATGCTTACTCAACATCAAGATGACAAAGAAGTCGTGGTTGCTTACATGAGTAAAGCACTAAACAAAAATCAACAGAACTACTCAACTACTGAAAGAGAAACATTGGCTGTAATAACTGCGTTAGAACATTGGCGATGTTACCTAGACAATGGTAAAGAATTTACAATATATACTGACCATGCTGCACTTAAATGGTTTCAGAACTTATCGAATCCATCAGGAAGACTTGCTCGCTGGACTTTACGCTTATCTTGCTTTAACTTTGTCCTGAAACATAAAAAAGGAAAGGATAACGTTGTTCCAGATTTATTATCAAGACATAAGAATCAAGAACGTCCTGATACACGAGAAATTTCACCTCAAGGCGTACACCCTATTACGATTGAAGAACCACCTGATCGTAAACTTGAGCACTACAACAAGATTTTTCTCGAATGCTCCAACAACTCAGACTCATATCCCAACTATACTATCAGGGATAACAAACTTTACCGCTGCATCCATTCTCCCGATCGTCTAAACGATGACTTTATTTGGAAAGAAGTTCCACTACCTCAAGATAGACATGTAATTATTGAAGTTAACCATGGTTCCCCTTCAGAACTCCATCTTGGTATCTTCAAGACATTCAAGAAAATATCTTTAAAATACTATTGGCCTGGTATGTTTAAGGATATTGCCAATTTAATCTCAACTTGGGAAACCTGCTTAACCTACAAACACCCTAATCATTCTCCCTATGGTCTTATGGGTAAACCTAAACTTTGCTCCAGACCTTTTCAAACTATATCCTTAGATCTTATGGGTCCATTGCCTATGACTCGAAGACGAAATCAGTATATTCTAGTAATTAACTGCAATTTTACTAAATATACTATGATTTTACCCCTTAAACGTGCTACTTCAGCTAATATTATTAATGTTTTGGAAAATTCAGTTTTTCTAGTTCATGGCATTCCCCAAACTATTATAATGGACAATGCTGTTCAATTTCAGTCGCGAGAATTCCACTCATTCTTAAATTATTATAACGTTCCTTTTATTTTTCACACAGCTTTATATTGCCCTCAGGTTAATCCTACGGAGAAGTTTAATAGTACAATTATTACAGCTCTAGCATCTCTAGTAGGAGACGATCATAGATCATGGGACAACCATCTTACTAAGATTCAGTACGCAATGAACAGCGCTACAAATGTAGCTACTGGCTTTACTCCAAACTTTTTAGTCTTTGGTAGGGAAACAATACCTTGTGGTTCCTTCTATACTCCAACTCAGAACCTCGAGGAATTAATATTTATGCCTCGTGATATTTACGCGTCTAATGCTGGTCTCCTCTCATCTATCTTTCACAAAGTTCAAACTAAACTTCACATAGCGCACGCTAAAAATAGCGCTCGCTATGATCTTCGCCGGGCTTTTAAAGAATTTAATGAGGGAGATACTGTTTGGCGTAAAAATCATGTTTTAAGCAATGCCGGCGCATACTTTAATGCTAAACTTGCCCCTAAGTTCATCAAGTGCAAAGTGATAGCTAAACTGTCACCACTAGTCTATGTACTTGAAGACCCTAATGGAGTTAGAGGCAAGTGGCACATCAAAGATGTAAAATCATAAATTTTCTTAACTTTTATTAACTATTAATTTGTATATATGTATAAATATCACCATCATTCTCACCTTATTATTTTTATTTCTTTTAATTCGTTTGTTTGTTTGATGATCCAGTGTTCTTCAACACATCTTGCTTTAGGACCTCGAACTTTCGTTGGTTAATCTTCACTTTTTATTTCAGACACATCTCACTAGTGATGTTGCTGATCTCTGGCTTTGAGCCCTACCGCTCTGGCCGTTCTTAATCTTTACTTAAGTCATAGCGACTAAAGCTTGCTTAAGATTGATTTCTTTATCTTTATCTTCACTTGGGAGCGGCTGACTACTCCCTTAGTAATTTTTTTATCTTCACGCAGGAGCGGATGACAACTCCTTAAATAAGCCTGAATTTCCTTTCGAAAACACACTTTTAAGAGTGGTGTTTCTTCGACTAATTTATTTTTTTTTCCACGCAGGAGCGGATGACTACTCCTTAAATAAGCCTTAATGTCGTTTCGAAAACACACTTTTAGAGTGGTAGTCATTTAATGTGAACTCCACCCTTACCTGAATGGCAGATGATGAATCTAAGAGATAGTATATCTGATTTTGCCTGGTGATGTCTGTTTCTGCAAAGCTGTGTTTTTATGGTTTATTTTAGAATGTATATATCAAAATTTTTGCTGAGTCAAAAATTTTCCAGGGTCGGGGGGAAAATGTAGTGTTATGCTACTTACTTATCATTTTACATTATTTTAAATTCATTTTTGCATTCTGTTTCGATTTTCTGCATTCACCTCATAACTGGATATTTTACATCACCTTTATTTCCATAGGATCCTGTAACGATTTTAAACCATAAGAACACAATAACAAATCATTTCTACTTCGTATTTTCACATTATCAGCACTTTTAAATTGGTGTCAATGGAGTCTACCTTTTTTCGATCTTTTAGCTAGTTTTCCGTAACTCTACAATCTTGGGCTTTGTGTGGGCAGCTGCGCTACCTTTTTTCCTATATCAATAATATCTCATTTTTCACTTAAATCTTACCGTTTTCTTATTATAAACCTAAAACCAAAATTTGACATGTTTTGTCATTGTTATTTATTTCGTTTCCATAGCAATTATATTCAAATTTGCTACCGGTCTGTTGTTTCTATCTCGATAATTCCACATAAAGACTCTTTTCTCTTGACCATTTACAAAAAATTTGCGTTTAATTTAAATAATTTTTCCGTTCTCTCTAGAAAGGTATAAAAGCCGAACAATCTGTGAAGAAAGGCAGTCTCGCTTCAGTTCGCGAATTGGAAGTATCTCCTAAAGGCCTTATTCCGGGGCCGCACTGCCCCGGGATCCTGCGAGCCTCCACCTACACGTGAAGTCTTCGGCGAAGCCTTCTTCAAACGCGGAGCCGCACCACTCCGGAATCCTACAAGCCTCCATCTACCTCGGAAGTCGCTTCGAGACTACTACAAACGCGGGGGCCACACTACTCCGGGCGCTACGACTGCTTACTCCAGGCGCCGAGTGCACCTACCGCCGGCGCTACCTTTGGGCGCTGCAACTGCTGGCTCTAAGCGTTGAGCGCACCTACTCCAGGCGCTACGTGCGCCGGCTCCGGACGCTGCGTGTGCTGGCTCCAGGCGTTGCGTGCCGTCGCTGCTAAGAAACTTACCTCTACAAGCGCAACCGGCGTGTGCTGGCTTCAGGCGCTGCGTGTCGTCGCTGCTAAGAAACCTACCTCTACAATCGCAACGTGTCGCTTCGACTTTTAGGCCCCACTACATCTCTATATTCCCCTATTCTCCTACCTTTATATATTTTTTTGTAATCTAATTATTGTACTCTCACTTCATTCATCATCATCCTCATTTCATCTTTTTTATAAAATTGTAAATATCTTTGAATTTTGAATATATTTTTGTTTTTGTTGTATTTTTGTTGTTTTGTTGTTCTTAGGTTCTATTTTTTTTAATTGTCGCTTCACGACATTTGGCGCCCAACGTAAAAGTCCTCTTTCTCTCTTAATTCTTCACCTTTACTGCGCCTTGTCCATTCCCTTTTGATTTAATTGCTCTCCCTTTCGTTCTTAACTCATTATTAATCATTCATTTATTCATCCTTTTCATACCTTCCAAATTCTAAAACAACACTTCATCTAGTGTTTCAACTTATCTGGATTATATTTAGACCTACATTTAACACTTACATTCATCACTTTAATATTTTTATTGTAGATAATCTTTCAAATTCTAAAACAAAACTTCATATATTTTTTCAACTTATCTAGACTATATTTAGACCTACATTCAACACTTCACTTACATTCATCACTCTAATATTTTTATTTTAGATAACTTAACGAGGTATAATTTTTAATTAAATTTTTCAGATTTAAATATAATCAGAATCCAAACTTAACGTGGAACGAACTTTCTTCGTTATTAATCAAAGACTTTGGTGGTTTTGATTATGATCACAAACTTTTAGAAGCGATTAGGAATCGAACTCAAGGTCGAGATGAACCTATTGTCATCTATATTTCCATCATGTCTGGAATGTTTTCTCGTCTTTCGAAGAAACTTTCTGAAACAGAACAATTGGAGATTATTTTAAGGAATATTCGCCCATGTTATTCAGTCTTCGTAGCTCTAAAAGACATTGACTCTATCGACTCTCTTCTGGCTACTTGCCAAAACTATGAAAAATTCCTAGACAGAGACAAACAATTTAAAGAACCAAATGTACAACAAAGTCCTCTTATTTCTGAATTCAACTACAAGCATTCCACTTCAAGTTCAGTTGACTCTCCAAATTCTTCTAATAACTCACGACCCTCTCCTCCCCTCATGAATAAATTCACTCCATCCTACAAATACCCTTCTAGACAAGTTAATAGTCTCTCTCAAACTAAAGCTCCTCAACAAACCTCCTTTTGTGTTCGCTGTCGTAAACAAGGACATTCTTTGAACACTTGTACTCAACCACGATTCGTGATTTGTTTCAAATGTGGTCTTAAGGGTTTTAAAACTGCAGATTGCCCTACTTGTTCTCCCATACCTAATACTAGTTCAAAAAAACTAACTGCTGACTTGAAAAGTAATTTAAACTTTGATAACGACGATTGGACTAATTGGATTAAAACAATTCAAAACTTCTTTTCTTGTTACAAAATCTCTTCTACACTCTACTCCAAGGAACAAGATCTTAATCGTCCATTCGTTAATGTCAAAATTTATAACTTAACTTTATCTGGTTTACTAGATTCTGGCAGTTCAGTAACTATTCTGGGTAATAATTCTCATTTGGAAATTCTTAAACTGGGCTGCAAACTTTTCAAGTCAGATCTTATTACTGTCTCTACTGCTAATAATCAAAAAGTTAATTCCTTGGGTTATTTTGACTTATCTATTCATTTCAATAATCAAACTCATTTAATTAAAGCTTACGTTTTCCCTGAAATATTTCCTTCGCTAATTTTAGGTATTGACTTTTGGAGAAAATTTAATCTTTTACCTAGTGTTTTATCTTCTCTTAACTTTACAGAATCTAAATGCTCTGCTATCGAAACTAAAGATACTAAAGTTTTACCTTATGAGCATTTAACTCCTAATCAAAAGAACATCGCTAATGACATCATCCAACGCTTCAAGACAATTTCTTCTGAAGAAAAAGGTATCCTGGGATGCACACACTTAATCACCCACAAGATTGACACTGGTGATTCTCTTCCAATCACACAAAGATGTTACAGACTGTCTCCTGAAAAACAAAAGGCGTTAATTAATGAAGTTGACAAGATGCTGCGATGGAACGTCATTGAACAATGCGAAAGTCCTTGGTTATCTCCAGTTCTCATCACTCCGAAGAAGAATGGTGAATGGCGTTTCTGCGTAGACAGCAGGAAGCTTAACTCAGTTACACGTCGTGATGCTTATAGTCTGCCACTAATAAGCGAAATTTTGGACAACTTGAGGAATGCCAAATACTTATCAAGCATCGACATTGCGAAAGCATTTTGGGAGATTCCCTTGAATCCTGCCGATAAGGATAAAACTGCATTTTATGTACCTGGAAGAGGTATGTTTAGATTTAAGGTAATGCCTTTTGGTCTTTCTAACTCACCTGCAACTCTACAAAGATTAATGAATATGCTTTTTACCCCTGAATTTGAGAACAAGGTATTTTGCTATCTGGACGGTATCGTTATCATTAGCGAGACTTTTGATGAACACATATCACTCCTCATGAAAGTTCATGAAAAACTTTCATATGCTAATCTGACTATTAACTTTGAGAAGAGTCAATTCTTCAGGAAAGAACTGAAATACCTTGGTTTTCTAGTGGACGAGTACGGTCTACGTGCTGATCCAGATAAAATAAAAGCTATATTAGAATATCCTGTACCTACTTGTAGAAAAGAAGTGCGAAGATTCATAGGCACCTGCAGCTGGTTCAGAAGATTCATTCCAAACTTTAGCACTATTGCCTCTCCACTCAATCAACTAACCTGTTCCGGGAAGAACGCTCCTAAATTTCTTTGGAATTCACAAGCTGCAGCTGCTTTCCAGAAACTTAAAGAAGCTTTGGTAACTGCTCCTGTCCTTGCTTGTCCTAACTTCGAACTACCCTTCTCTGTACATTGTGATGCATCAAATTATGGCATAGGAGCAATGCTTACTCAACATCAAGATGACAAAGAAGTCGTGGTTGCTTACATGAGTAAAGCACTAAACAAAAATCAACAGAACTACTCAACTACTGAAAGAGAAACATTGGCTGTAATAACTGCGTTAGAACATTGGCGATGTTACCTAGACAATGGTAAAGAATTTACAATATATACTGACCATGCTGCACTTAAATGGTTTCAGAACTTATCGAATCCATCAGGAAGACTTGCTCGCTGGACTTTACGCTTATCTTGCTTTAACTTTGTCCTGAAACATAAAAAAGGAAAGGATAACGTTGTTCCAGATTTATTATCAAGACATAAGAATCAAGAACGTCCTGATACACGAGAAATTTCACCTCAAGGCGTACACCCTATTACAATTGAAGAACCACCTGATCGTAAACTTGAGCACTACAACAAGATTTTTCTCGAATGATCCAACAACCCAGACTCATATCCCAACTATACTATCAGGGATAACAAACTTTACCGCTGCATCCATTCTCCCGATCGTCTAAACGATGACTTTATTTGGAAAGAAGTTCCACTACCTCAAGATAGACATGTAATTATTGAAGTTAACCATGGTTCCCCTTCAGAACTCCATCTTGGTATCTTCAAGACATTCAAGAAAATATCTTTAAAATACTATTGGCCTGGTATGTTTAAGGATATTGCCAATTTAATCTCAACTTGGGAAACCTGCTTAACCTACAAACACCCTAATCATTCTCCCTATGGTCTTATGGGTAAACCTAAACTTTGCTCCAGACCTTTTCAAACTATATCCTTAGATCTTATGGGTCCATTGCCTATGACTCGAAGACGAAATCAGTATATTCTAGTAATTAACTGCAATTTTACTAAATATACTATGATTTTTCCCCTTAAACGTGCTACTTCAGCTAATATTATTAATGTTTTGGAAAATTCAGTTTTTCTAGTTCATGGCATTCCCCAAACTATTATAATGGACAATGCTGTTCAATTTCAGTCGCGAGAATTCCACTCATTCTTAAATTATTATAACGTTCCTTTTATTTTTCACACAGCTTTATATTGCCCTCAGGTTAATCCTACGGAGAAGTTTAATAGTACAATTATTACAGCTCTAGCATCTCTAGTAGGAGACGATCATAGATCATGGGACAACCATCTTACTAAGATTCAGTACGCAATGAACAGCGCTACAAATGTAGCTACTGGCTTTACTCCAAACTTTTTAGTCTTTGGTAGGGAAACAATACCTTGTGGTTCCTTCTATACTCCAACTCAGAACCTCGAGGAATTAATATTTATGCCTCGTGATATTTACGCGTCTAATGCTGGTCTCCTCTCATCTATCTTTCACAAAGTTCAAACTAAACTTCACATAGCGCACGCTAAAAATAGCGCTCGCTATGATCTTCGCCGGGCTTTTAAAGAATTTAATGAGGGAGATACTGTTTGGCGTAAAAATCATGTTTTAAGCAATGCCGGCGCATACTTTAATGCTAAACTTGCCCCTAAGTTCATCAAGTGCAAAGTGATAGCTAAACTGTCACCACTAGTCTATGTACTTGAAGACCCTAATGGAGTTAGAGGCAAGTGGCACATCAAAGATGTAAAATCATAAATTTTCTTAACTTTTATTAACTATTAATTTGTATATATGTATAAATATCACCATCATTCTCACCTTATTATTTTTATTTCTTTTAATTCGTTTGTTTGTTTGATGATCCAGTGTTCTTCAACACATCTTGCTTTAGGACCTCGAACTTTCGTTGGTTAATCTTCACTTTTTATTTCAGACACATCTCACTAGTGATGTTGCTGATCTCTGGCTTTGAGCCCTACCGCTCTGGCCGTTCTTAATCTTTACTTAAGTCATAGCGACTAAAGCTTGCTTAAGATTGATTTCTTTATCTTTATCTTCACTTGGGAGCGGCTGACTACTCCCTTAGTAATTTTTTTATCTTCACGCAGGAGCGGATGACAACTCCTTAAATAAGCCTGAATTTCCTTTCGAAAACACACTTTTAAGAGTGGTGTTTCTTCGACTAATTTATTTTTTTTTCCACGCAGGAGCGGATGACTACTCCTTAAATAAGCCTTAATGTCGTTTCGAAAACACACTTTTAGAGTGGTAGTCATTTAATGTGAACTCCACCCTTACCTGAATGGCAGATGATAAATGTAAGAGATAGTATATCTGATTTTGCCTGGTGATGTCTGTTTCTGCAAAGCTGTGTTTTTATGGTTTATTTTAGAATGTATATATCAAAATTTTTGCTGAGTCAAAAATTTTCCAGGGTCGGGGGGAAAATGTAGTGTTATGCTACTTACTTATCATTTTACATTATTTTAAATTCATTTTTGCATTCTGTTTCGATTTTCTGCATTCACCTCATAACTGGATATTTTACATCACCTTTATTTCCATAGGATCCTGTAACGATTTTAAACCATAAGAACACAATAACAAATCATTTCTACTTCGTATTTTCACATTATCAGCACTTTTAAATTGGTGTCAATGGAGTCTACCTTTTTTCGATCTTTTAGCTAGTTTTCCGTAACTCTACAATCTTGGGCTTTGTGTGGGCAGCTGCGCTACCTTTTTTCCTATATCAATAATATCTCATTTTTCACTTAAATCTTACCGTTTTCTTATTATAAACCTAAAACCAAAATTTGACATGTTTTGTCATTGTTATTTATTTCGTTTCCATAGCAATTATATTCAAATTTGCTACCGGTCTGTTGTTTCTATCTCGATAATTCCACATAAAGACTCTTTTCTCTTGACCATTTACAAAAAATTTGCGTTTAATTTAAATAATATTTCCGTTCTCTCTAGAAAGGTATAAAAGCCGAACAATCTGTGAAGAAAGGCAGTCTCGCTTCAGTTCGCGAATTGGAAGTATCTCCTAAAGGCCTTATTCCGGGGCCGCACTGCCCCGGGATCCTGCGAGCCTCCACCTACACGTGAAGTCTTCGGCGAAGCCTTCTTCAAACGCGGAGCCGCACCACTCCGGAATCCTACAAGCCTCCATCTACCTCGGAAGTCGCTTCGAGACTACTACAAACGCGGGGGCCACACTACTCCGGGCGCTACGACTGCTTACTCCAGGCGCCGAGTGCACCTACCGCCGGCGCTACCTTTGGGCGCTGCAACTGCTGGCTCTAAGCGTTGAGCGCACCTACTCCAGGCGCTACGTGCGCCGGCTCCGGACGCTGCGTGTGCTGGCTCCAGGCGTTGCGTGCCGTCGCTGCTAAGAAACTTACCTCTACAAGCGCAACCGGCGTGTGCTGGCTTCAGGCGCTGCGTGTCGTCGCTGCTAAGAAACCTACCTCTACAATCGCAACGTGTCGCTTCGACTTTTAGGCCCCACTACATCTCTATATTCCCCTATTCTCCTACCTTTATATATTTTTTTGTAATCTAATTATTGTACTCTCACTTCATTCATCATCATCCTCATTTCATCTTTTTTATAAAATTGTAAATATCTTTGAATTTTGAATATATTTTTGTTTTTGTTGTATTTTTGTTGTTTTGTTGTTCTTAGGTTCTATTTTTTTTAATTGTCGCTTCACGACATTTGGCGCCCAACGTAAAAGTCCTCTTTCTCTCTTAATTCTTCACCTTTACTGCGCCTTGTCCATTCCCTTTTGATTTAATTGCTCTCCCTTTCGTTCTTAACTCATTATTAATCATTCATTTATTCATCCTTTTCATACCTTCCAAATTCTAAAACAACACTTCATCTAGTGTTTCAACTTATCTGGATTATATTTAGACCTACATTTAACACTTACATTCATCACTTTAATATTTTTATTGTAGATAATCTTTCAAATTCTAAAACAAAACTTCATATATTTTTTCAACTTATCTAGACTATATTTAGACCTACATTCAACACTTCACTTACATTCATCACTCTAATATTTTTATTTTAGATAACTTAACGAGGTATAATTTTTAATTAAATTTTTCAGATTTAAATATAATCAGAATCCAAACTTAACGTGGAACGAACTTTCTTCGTTATTAATCAAAGACTTTGGTGGTTTTGATTATGATCACAAACTTTTAGAAGCGATTAGGAATCGAACTCAAGGTCGAGATGAACCTATTGTCATCTATATTTCCATCATGTCTGGAATGTTTTCTCGTCTTTCGAAGAAACTTTCTGAAACAGAACAATTGGAGATTATTTTAAGGAA
This sequence comes from Parnassius mnemosyne, assembly GCA_963668995.1. Classification (NCBI taxonomy): domain Eukaryota; kingdom Metazoa; phylum Arthropoda; class Insecta; order Lepidoptera; family Papilionidae; genus Parnassius; species Parnassius mnemosyne. The sequence goes on along the minus strand of CAVLGL010000024.1, from coordinate 38,214,307 downwards.
TATTCGCCCATGTTATTCAGTCTTCGTAGCTCTAAAAGACATTGACTCTATCGACTCTCTTCTGGCTACTTGCCAAAACTATGAAAAATTCCTAGACAGAGACAAACAATTTAAAGAACCAAATGTACAACAAAGTCCTCTTATTTCTGAATTCAACTACAAGCATTCCACTTCAAGTTCAGTTGACTCTCCAAATTCTTCTAATAACTCACGACCCTCTCCTCCCCTCATGAATAAATTCACTCCATCCTACAAATACCCTTCTAGACAAGTTAATAGTCTCTCTCAAACTAAAGCTCCTCAACAAACCTCCTTTTGTGTTCGCTGTCGTAAACAAGGACATTCTTTGAACACTTGTACTCAACCACGATTCGTGATTTGTTTCAAATGTGGTCTTAAGGGTTTTAAAACTGCAGATTGCCCTACTTGTTCTCCCATACCTAATACTAGTTCAAAAAAACTAACTGCTGACTTGAAAAGTAATTTAAACTTTGATAACGACGATTGGACTAATTGGATTAAAACAATTCAAAACTTCTTTTCTTGTTACAAAATCTCTTCTACACTCTACTCCAAGGAACAAGATCTTAATCGTCCATTCGTTAATGTCAAAATTTATAACTTAACTTTATCTGGTTTACTAGATTCTGGCAGTTCAGTAACTATTCTGGGTAATAATTCTCATTTGGAAATTCTTAAACTGGGCTGCAAACTTTTCAAGTCAGATCTTATTACTGTCTCTACTGCTAATAATCAAAAAGTTAATTCCTTGGGTTATTTTGACTTATCTATTCATTTCAATAATCAAACTCATTTAATTAAAGCTTACGTTTTCCCTGAAATATTTCCTTCGCTAATTTTAGGTATTGACTTTTGGAGAAAATTTAATCTTTTACCTAGTGTTTTATCTTCCCTTAACTTTACAGAATCTAAATGCTCTGCTATCGAAACTAAAGATACTAAAGTTTTACCTTATGAGCATTTAACTCCTAATCAAAAGAACATCGCTAATGACATCATCCAACGCTTCAAGACAATTTCTTTTGAAGAAAAAGGTATCCTGGGATGCACACACTTAATCACCCACAAGATTGACAATGGTGATTCTCTTCCAATCAAACAAAGATGTTACAGACTGTCTCCTGAAAAACAAAAGGCGTTAATTAATGAAGTTGACAAGATGCTGCGATGGAACGTCATTGAACAATGCGAAAGTCCTTGGTTATCTCCAGTTCTCATCACTCCGAAGAAGAATGGTGAATGGCGTTTCTGCGTAGACAGCAGGAAGCTTAACTCAGTTACACGTCGTGATGCTTATAGTCTGCCACTAATAAGCGAAATTTTGGACAACTTGAGGAATGCCAAATACTTATCAAGCATCGACATTGCGAAAGCATTTTGGGAGATTCCCTTGAATCCTGCCGATAAGGATAAAACTGCATTTTATGTACCTGGAAGAGGTATGTTTAGATTTAAGGTAATGCCTTTTGGTCTTTCTAACTCACCTGCAACTCTACAAAGATTAATGAATATGCTTTTTACCCCTGAATTTGAGAACAAGGTATTTTGCTATCTGGACGACATCGTTATCATTAGCGAGACTTTTGATGAACACATATCACTCCTCATGAAAGTTCATGAAAAACTTTCATATGCTAATCTGACTATTAACTTTGAGAAGAGTCAATTCTTCAGGAAAGAACTGAAATACCTTGGTTTTCTAGTGGACGAGTACGGTCTACGTGCTGATCCAGATAAAATAAAAGCTATATTAGAATATCCTGTACCTACTTGTAGAAAAGAAGTGCGAAGATTCATAGGCACCTGCAGCTGGTTCAGAAAATTCATTCCAAACTTTAGCACTATTGCCTCTCCACTCAATCAACTAACCTGTTCCGGGAAGAACGCTCCTAAATTTCTTTGGAATTCACAAGCTGCAGCTGCTTTCCAGAAACTTAAAGAAGCTTTGGTAACTGCTCCTGTCCTTGCTTGTCCTAACTTCGAACTACCCTTCTCTGTACATTGTGATGCATCAAATTATGGCATAGGAGCAATGCTTACTCAACATCAAGATGACAAAGAAGTCGTGGTTGCTTACATGAGTAAAGCACTAAACAAAAATCAACAGAACTACTCAACTACTGAAAGAGAAACATTGGCTGTAATAACTGCGTTAGAACATTGGCGATGTTACCTAGACAATGGTAAAGAATTTACAATATATACTGACCATGCTGCACTTAAATGGTTTCAGAACTTATCGAATCCATCAGGAAGACTTGCTCGCTGGACTTTACGCTTATCTTGCTTTAACTTTGTCCTGAAACATAAAAAAGGAAAGGATAACGTTGTTCCAGATTTATTATCAAGACATAAGAATCAAGAACGTCCTGATACACGAGAAATTTCACCTCAAGGCGTACACCCTATTACGATTGAAGAACCACCTGATCGTAAACTTGAGCACTACAACAAGATTTTTCTCGAATGCTCCAACAACTCAGACTCATATCCCAACTATACTATCAGGGATAACAAACTTTACCGCTGCATCCATTCTCCCGATCGTCTAAACGATGACTTTATTTGGAAAGAAGTTCCACTACCTCAAGATAGACATGTAATTATTGAAGTTAACCATGGTTCCCCTTCAGAACTCCATCTTGGTATCTTCAAGACATTCAAGAAAATATCTTTAAAATACTATTGGCCTGGTATGTTTAAGGATATTGCCAATTTAATCTCAACTTGGGAAACCTGCTTAACCTACAAACACCCTAATCATTCTCCCTATGGTCTTATGGGTAAACCTAAACTTTGCTCCAGACCTTTTCAAACTATATCCTTAGATCTTATGGGTCCATTGCCTATGACTCGAAGACGAAATCAGTATATTCTAGTAATTAACTGCAATTTTACTAAATATACTATGATTTTACCCCTTAAACGTGCTACTTCAGCTAATATTATTAATGTTTTGGAAAATTCAGTTTTTCTAGTTCATGGCATTCCCCAAACTATTATAATGGACAATGCTGTTCAATTTCAGTCGCGAGAATTCCACTCATTCTTAAATTATTATAACGTTCCTTTTATTTTTCACACAGCTTTATATTGCCCTCAGGTTAATCCTACGGAGAAGTTTAATAGTACAATTATTACAGCTCTAGCATCTCTAGTAGGAGACGATCATAGATCATGGGACAACCATCTTACTAAGATTCAGTACGCAATGAACAGCGCTACAAATGTAGCTACTGGCTTTACTCCAAACTTTTTAGTCTTTGGTAGGGAAACAATACCTTGTGGTTCCTTCTATACTCCAACTCAGAACCTCGAGGAATTAATATTTATGCCTCGTGATATTTACGCGTCTAATGCTGGTCTCCTCTCATCTATCTTTCACAAAGTTCAAACTAAACTTCACATAGCGCACGCTAAAAATAGCGCTCGCTATGATCTTCGCCGGGCTTTTAAAGAATTTAATGAGGGAGATACTGTTTGGCGTAAAAATCATGTTTTAAGCAATGCCGGCGCATACTTTAATGCTAAACTTGCCCCTAAGTTCATCAAGTGCAAAGTGATAGCTAAACTGTCACCACTAGTCTATGTACTTGAAGACCCTAATGGAGTTAGAGGCAAGTGGCACATCAAAGATGTAAAATCATAAATTTTCTTAACTTTTATTAACTATTAATTTGTATATATGTATAAATATCACCATCATTCTCACCTTATTATTTTTATTTCTTTTAATTCGTTTGTTTGTTTGATGATCCAGTGTTCTTCAACACATCTTGCTTTAGGACCTCGAACTTTCGTTGGTTAATCTTCACTTTTTATTTCAGACACATCTCACTAGTGATGTTGCTGATCTCTGGCTTTGAGCCCTACCGCTCTGGCCGTTCTTAATCTTTACTTAAGTCATAGCGACTAAAGCTTGCTTAAGATTGATTTCTTTATCTTTATCTTCACTTGGGAGCGGCTGACTACTCCCTTAGTAATTTTTTTATCTTCACGCAGGAGCGGATGACAACTCCTTAAATAAGCCTGAATTTCCTTTCGAAAACACACTTTTAAGAGTGGTGTTTCTTCGACTAATTTATTTTTTTTTCCACGCAGGAGCGGATGACTACTCCTTAAATAAGCCTTAATGTCGTTTCGAAAACACACTTTTAGAGTGGTAGTCATTTAATGTGAACTCCACCCTTACCTGAATGGCAGATGATGAATGTAAGAGATAGTATATCTGATTTTGCCGGGTGATGTCTGTTTCTGCAAAGCTGTGTCTTTATGGTTTATTTTAGAATGTATATATCAAAATTTTTGCTGAGTCAAAAATTTTCCAGGGTCGGGGGGAAAATGTAGTGTTATGCTACTTACTTATCATTTTACATTATTTTAAATTCATTTTTGCATTCTGTTTCGATTTTCTGCATTCACCTCATAACTGGATATTTTACATCACCTTTATTTCCATAGGATCCTGTAACGATTTTAAACCATAAGAACACAATAACAAATCATTTCTACTTCGTATTTTCACATTATCAGCACTTTTAAATTGGTGTCAATGGAGTCTACCTTTTTTCGATCTTTTAGCTAGTTTTCCGTAACTCTACAATCTTGGGCTTTGTGTGGGCAGCTGCGCTACCTTTTTTCCTATATCAATAATATCTCATTTTTCACTTAAATCTTACCGTTTTCTTATTATAAACCTAAAACCAAAATTTGACATGTTTTGTCATTGTTATTTATTTCGTTTCCATAGCAATTATATTCAAATTTGCTACCGGTCTGTTGTTTCTATCTCGATAATTCCACATAAAGACTCTTTTCTCTTGACCATTTACAAAAAATTTGCGTTTAATTTAAATAATTTTTCCGTTCTCTCTAGAAAGGTATAAAAGCCGAACAATCTGTGAAGAAAGGCAGTCTCGCTTCAGTTCGCGAATTGGAAGTATCTCCTAAAGCCCTTATTCCGGGGCCGCACTGCCCCGGGATCCTGCGAGCCTCCACCTACACGTGAAGTCTTCGGCGAAGCCTTCTTCAAACGCGGAGCCGCACCACTCCGGAATCCTACAAGCCTCCATCTACCTCGGAAGTCGCTTCGAGACTACTACAAACGCGGGGGCCACACTACTCCGGGCGCTACGACTGCTTACTCCAGGCGCCGAGTGCACCTACCGCCGGCGCTACCTTTGGGCGCTGCAACTGCTGGCTCTAAGCGTTGAGCGCACCTACTCCAGGCGCTACGTGCGCCGGCTCCGGACGCTGCGTGTGCTGGCTCCAGGCGTTGCGTGCCGTCGCTGCTAAGAAACTTACCTCTACAAGCGCAACCGGCGTGTGCTGGCTTCAGGCGCTGCGTGTCGTCGCTGCTAAGAAACCTACCTCTACAATCGCAACGTGTCGCTTCGACTTTTAGGCCCCACTACATCTCTATATTCCCCTATTCTCCTACCTTTATATATTTTTTTGTAATCTAATTATTGTACTCTCACTTCATTCATCATCATCCTCATTTCATCTTTTTTATAAAATTGTAAATATCTTTGAATTTTGAATATATTTTTGTTTTTGTTGTATTTTTGTTGTTTTGTTGTTCTTAGGTTCTATTTTTTTTAATTGTCGCTTCACGACATTTGGCGCCCAACGTAAAAGTCCTCTTTCTCTCTTAATTCTTCACCTTTACTGCGCCTTGTCCATTCCCTTTTGATTTAATTGCTCTCCCTTTCGTTCTTAACTCATTATTAATCATTCATTTATTCATCCTTTTCATACCTTCCAAATTCTAAAACAACACTTCATCTAGTGTTTCAACTTATCTGGATTATATTTAGACCTACATTTAACACTTACATTCATCACTTTAATATTTTTATTGTAGATAATCTTTCAAATTCTAAAACAAAACTTCATATATTTTTTCAACTTATCTAGACTATATTTAGACCTACATTCAACACTTCACTTACATTCATCACTCTAATATTTTTATTTTAGATAACTTAACGAGGTATAATTTTTAATTAAATTTTTCAGATTTAAATATAATCAGAATCCAAACTTAACGTGGAACGAACTTTCTTCGTTATTAATCAAAGACTTTGGTGGTTTTGATTATGATCACAAACTTTTAGAAGCGATTAGGAATCGAACTCAAGGTCGAGATGAACCTATTGTCATCTATATTTCCATCATGTCTGGAATGTTTTCTCGTCTTTCGAAGAAACTTTCTGAAACAGAACAATTGGAGATTATTTTAAGGAATATTCGCCCATGTTATTCAGTCTTCGTAGCTCTAAAAGACATTGACTCTATCGACTCTCTTCTGGCTACTTGCCAAAACTATGAAAAATTCCTAGACAGAGACAAACAATTTAAAGAACCAAATGTACAACAAAGTCCTCTTATTTCTGAATTCAACTACAAGCATTCCACTTCAAGTTCAGTTGACTCTCCAAATTCTTCTAATAACTCACGACCCTCTCCTCCCCTCATGAATAAATTCACTCCATCCTACAAATACCCTTCTAGACAAGTTAATAGTCTCTCTCAAACTAAAGCTCCTCAACAAACCTCCTTTTGTGTTCGCTGTCGTAAACAAGGACATTCTTTGAACACTTGTACTCAACCACGATTCGTGATTTGTTTCAAATGTGGTCTTAAGGGTTTTAAAACTGCAGATTGCCCTACTTGTTCTCCCATACCTAATACTAGTTCAAAAAAACTAACTGCTGACTTGAAAAGTAATTTAAACTTTGATAACGACGATTGGACTAATTGGATTAAAACAATTCAAAACTTCTTTTCTTGTTACAAAATCTCTTCTACACTCTACTCCAAGGAACAAGATCTTAATCGTCCATTCGTTAATGTCAAAATTTATAACTTAACTTTATCTGGTTTACTAGATTCTGGCAGTTCAGTAACTATTCTGGGTAATAATTCTCATTTGGAAATTCTTAAACTGGGCTGCAAACTTTTCAAGTCAGATCTTATTACTGTCTCTACTGCTAATAATCAAAAAGTTAATTCCTTGGGTTATTTTGACTTATCTATTCATTTCAATAATCAAACTCATTTAATTAAAGCTTACGTTTTCCCTGAAATATTTCCTTCGCTAATTTTAGGTATTGACTTTTGGAGAAAATTTAATCTTTTACCTAGTGTTTTATCTTCTCTTAACTTTACAGAATCTAAATGCTCTGCTATCGAAACTAAAGATACTAAAGTTTTACCTTATGAGCATTTAACTCCTAATCAAAAGAACATCGCTAATGACATCATCCAACGCTTCAAGACAATTTCTTTTGAAGAAAAAGGTATCCTGGGATGCACACACTTAATCACCCACAAGATTGACAATGGTGATTCTCTTCCAATCAAACAAAGATGTTACAGACTGTCTCCTGAAAAACAAAAGGCGTTAATTAATGAAGTTGACAAGATGCTGCGATGGAACGTCATTGAACAATGCGAAAGTCCTTGGTTATCTCCAGTTCTCATCACTCCGAAGAAGAATGGTGAATGGCGTTTCTGCGTAGACAGCAGGAAGCTTAACTCAGTTACACGTCGTGATGCTTATAGTCTGCCACTAATAAGCGAAATTTTGGACAACTTGAGGAATGCCAAATACTTATCAAGCATCGACATTGCGAAAGCATTTTGGGAGATTCCCTTGAATCCTGCCGATAAGGATAAAACTGCATTTTATGTACCTGGAAGAGGTATGTTTAGATTTAAGGTAATGCCTTTTGGTCTTTCTAACTCACCTGCAACTCTACAAAGATTAATGAATATGCTTTTTACCCCTGAATTTGAGAACAAGGTATTTTGCTATCTGGACGACATCGTTATCATTAGCGAGACTTTTGATGAACACATATCACTCCTCATGAAAGTTCATGAAAAACTTTCATATGCTAATCTGACTATTAACTTTGAGAAGAGTCAATTCTTCAGGAAAGAACTGAAATACCTTGGTTTTCTAGTGGACGAGTACGGTCTACGTGCTGATCCAGATAAAATAAAAGCTATATTAGAATATCCTGTACCTACTTGTAGAAAAGAAGTGCGAAGATTCATAGGCACCTGCAGCTGGTTCAGAAAATTCATTCCAAACTTTAGCACTATTGCCTCTCCACTCAATCAACTAACCTGTTCCGGGAAGAACGCTCCTAAATTTCTTTGGAATTCACAAGCTGCAGCTGCTTTCCAGAAACTTAAAGAAGCTTTGGTAACTGCTCCTGTCCTTGCTTGTCCTAACTTCGAACTACCCTTCTCTGTACATTGTGATGCATCAAATTATGGCATAGGAGCAATGCTTACTCAACATCAAGATGACAAAGAAGTCGTGGTTGCTTACATGAGTAAAGCACTAAACAAAAATCAACAGAACTACTCAACTACTGAAAGAGAAACATTGGCTGTAATAACTGCGTTAGAACATTGGCGATGTTACCTAGACAATGGTAAAGAATTTACAATATATACTGACCATGCTGCACTTAAATGGTTTCAGAACTTATCGAATCCATCAGGAAGACTTGCTCGCTGGACTTTACGCTTATCTTGCTTTAACTTTGTCCTGAAACATAAAAAAGGAAAGGATAACGTTGTTCCAGATTTATTATCAAGACATAAGAATCAAGAACGTCCTGATACACGAGAAATTTCACCTCAAGGCGTACACCCTATTACGATTGAAGAACCACCTGATCGTAAACTTGAGCACTACAACAAGATTTTTCTCGAATGCTCCAACAACTCAGACTCATATCCCAACTATACTATCAGGGATAACAAACTTTACCGCTGCATCCATTCTCCCGATCGTCTAAACGATGACTTTATTTGGAAAGAAGTTCCACTACCTCAAGATAGACATGTAATTATTGAAGTTAACCATGGTTCCCCTTCAGAACTCCATCTTGGTATCTTCAAGACATTCAAGAAAATATCTTTAAAATACTATTGGCCTGGTATGTTTAAGGATATTGCCAATTTAATCTCAACTTGGGAAACCTGCTTAACCTACAAACACCCTAATCATTCTCCCTATGGTCTTATGGGTAAACCTAAACTTTGCTCCAGACCTTTTCAAACTATATCCTTAGATCTTATGGGTCCATTGCCTATGACTCGAAGACGAAATCAGTATATTCTAGTAATTAACTGCAATTTTACTAAATATACTATGATTTTACCCCTTAAACGTGCTACTTCAGCTAATATTATTAATGTTTTGGAAAATTCAGTTTTTCTAGTTCATGGCATTCCCCAAACTATTATAATGGACAATGCTGTTCAATTTCAGTCGCGAGAATTCCACTCATTCTTAAATTATTATAACGTTCCTTTTATTTTTCACACAGCTTTATATTGCCCTCAGGTTAATCCTACGGAGAAGTTTAATAGTACAATTATTACAGCTCTAGCATCTCTAGTAGGAGACGATCATAGATCATGGGACAACCATCTTACTAAGATTCAGTACGCAATGAACAGCGCTACAAATGTAGCTACTGGCTTTACTCCAAACTTTTTAGTCTTTGGTAGGGAAACAATACCTTGTGGTTCCTTCTATACTCCAACTCAGAACCTCGAGGAATTAATATTTATGCTTATAGCTTATATCTTTCTTTCATCTTCTCTCTCATATCCTTATCATTACTAGAGGCCAAGTAGTCTAACCATGCTTTCTTCTTCTTCTTTACAGCTTCTTTCACTTCATCATTCCACCATGCATCTCTTCTTTTACTACTGCCTCTTTTTATTGTTCCACACACTTCTTCCGCTGCACTTACCATTCCATCCCTAAGGTTCTGCCATGTTCTTTCTACACATTCGTTTCTGCCATCGATGGTGTCAAGCTTTTCGGCTACCCTCGCATGATGTTTGTCCCTAGTATCCGCTTCCTGAAGCTTCCAGCTTCGGATGCGACAGACCGACTGTGGTTCTGTCACTGTCGTCCGGTAGCGCCAACCCGCGAACAGACCCCTAAATCTAGTAATCACTAGATAGTGATCCGTTCCCAGGTCAGCACCCCTGAACACTCGCGTATCCATAACCTGTTTTCGCAGTCGGTCATCCACCAGGAACAAATCGATCATACTTCTCTCATTCTTTCTTTCTCTAGTATACATATGGATTTTCTTGTGATTAAACATAGTGTTTGTCACAAGAAGACCCTTTTCCTTGCATACCGCCAGTATAAGCTTGCCAGCATCATTAACCCTTTTATCGCCAAACTTTCCAAGTACCGACTCGTACCCTGGTCGAGCGGTACCAACCCATCCATTCAAATCACCACATACAACAATCCTTTCGTTTCCCCTAGCCAAATCTAGAACTTCTCTTACATTCTCCACTCCACATAAATTTTATTAACTATTAATTTGTATATATGTATAAATATCACCATCATTCTCACCTTATTATTTTTATTTCTTTTAATTCGTTTGTTTGTTTGATGATCCAGTGTTCTTCAACACATCTTGCTTTAGGACCTCGAACTTTCGTTGGTTAATCTTCACTTTTTATTTCAGACACATCTCACTAGTGATGTTGCTGATCTCTGGCTTTGAGCCCTACCGCTCTGGCCGTTCTTAATCTTTACTTAAGTCATAGCGACTAAAGCTTGCTTAAGATTGATTTCTTTATCTTTATCTTCACTTGGGAGCGGCTGACTACTCCCTTAGTAATTTTTTTATCTTCACGCAGGAGCGGATGACAACTCCTTAAATAAGCCTGAATTTCCTTTCGAAAACACACTTTTAAGAGTGGTGTTTCTTCGACTAATTTATTTTTTTTCCACGCAGGAGCGGATGACTACTCCTTAAATAAGCCTTAATGTCGTTTCGAAAACACACTTTTAGAGTGGTAGTCATTGAATGTGAACTCCACCCTTACCTGAATGGCAGATGATGAATGTAAGAGATAGTATATCTGATTTTGCCTGGTGATGTCTGTTTCTGCAAAGCTGTGTTTTTATGGTTTATTTTAGAATGTATATATCAAAATTTTTGCTGAGTCAAAAATTTTCCAGGGTCGGGGGGAAAATGTAGTGTTATGCTACTTACATATCATTTTACATTATTTTAAATTCATTTTTCCATTCTGTTTCGATTTTCTGCATTCACCTCATAACTGGATATTTTACATCACCTTTATTTCCATAGGATCCTGTAACGATTTTAAACCATAAGAACACAATAACAAATCATTTCTACTTCGTATTATCACATTATCAGCACTTTTAAATTGGTGTCAATGGAGTCTACCTTTTTTCGATCTTTTAGCTAGTTTTCCGTAACTCTACAATCTTGGGCTTTGTGTGGGCAGCTGCGCTACCTTTTTTCCTATATCAATAATATCTCATTTTTCACTTAAATCTTACCGTTTTCTTATTATAAACCTAAAACCAAAATTTGACATGTTTTGTCATTGTTATTTATTTCGTTTCCATAGCAATTATATTCAAATTTGCTACCGGTCTGTTGTTTCTATCTCGATAATTCCACATAAAGACTCTTTTCTCTTGACCATTTACAAAAAATTTGCGTTTAATTTAAATAAATTTTCCGTTCTCTCTAGGAAGTTATAAAAGCCGAACAATCGGTGAAGAAAGGCAGTCTCGCTTCAGTTCGCGAATTGGAAGTATCTCCTAAAGGCCTTATCCCGGGGCCGCACTGCCCCGGGATCCTGCAAGCCTCCACCTACACGTGAAGTCTTCGGCGAAGCCTTCTTCAAACGCGGAGCCGCACCACTCCGGAATCCTACAAGCCTCCATCTACCTCGGAAGTCGCTTCGAGACTACTACAAGCGCGGGGGCCACACTACTCCGGGCGCTACGACTGCTTACTCCAGGCGCCGAGTGCACCTACCGCCGGCGCTACCTTTGGGCGCTGCAACTGCTGGCTCTAAGCGTTGAGCGCACCTACTCCAGGCGCTACGTGCGCCGGCTCCGGACGCTGCGTGTGCTGGCTCCAGGCGTTGCGTGCCGTCGCTGCTAAGAAACTTACCTCTACAAGCGCAACCGGCGTGTGCTGGCTTCAGGCGCTGCGTGTCGTCGCTGCTAAGAAACCTACCTCTACAATCGCAACGTGTCGCTTCGACTTTTAGGCCCCACTACATCTCTATATTCCCCTATTCTCCTACCTTTATATATTTTTTTGTAATCTAATTATTGTACTCTCACTTCATTCATCATCATCCTCATTTCATCTTTTTTATAAAATTGTAAATATCTTTGAATTTTGAATATATTTTTGTTTTTGTTGTATTTTTGTTGTTTTGTTGTTCTTAGGTTCTATTTTTTTAATTGTCGCTTCACGACAAATTATAAAGCCCTAGATGGTAATTTGCAATGTTTTAGTGAAGTTTTAAATTCATTTCAAAAAAGAGGGGGCAAAGAAGCATGCGGCTAATCTGATGGTGAGTGACTAACCGCCACCCAAAAAATGTTACACCAAAGTATAAGCTGTTGGTGCAACGCTGGTCGTTTGCAAGGTATTGAAAAATGAAATATTTTACGAGAAAGAAAATTCTTTCCTTTATATTTTTTTACAATGAAGTTTGAAAAATAACCAAACTACCTCGTAGTACCCTTTTAAGCTCTCCTATCTAAAGATTTGAACTTTCCTATTTTAGTACGGCCCATTAATTATTTAAAAGTTGTTCCTGAAGCTTTATGGCATTACTCGCAAAACCTCGTTACATTTTTATTTACCGTTTAAAGTTAATTTTACATGGGAGTACATTAAAGTTAGCATATAATAAGAGGAACGCGCGTGAAAATTTTTAATACGTGTCGCTCAAAGCTTTTTCGCATACGAGTATATATTATAAGTACGCCGTGTCATAAATTTGATGTTGCTTTTGCTGTAATATTTATTTGAAATTAAGAAGTAAAATAACAGCCTTTTTATTTTCCGTAGGTTACGGTTTAAGAGGAATTTGAAGCTGGAAAATGTCCCTTGTATTGCCCCTATAATGATTGCAATGAACAATTTACGTGGTAGAGCCATGTTGCAGCCATATTAGTAGTATAGTTGCAGCACGAATGGCTCAGCTAGACCGGGGAAGGACTGCGCTCTCACAGAATACAAGCGTAAAACAGCAGCTTAAAGCTGCTGTGTTTCGTATGGTGAGTCAAGAGAGCTAGTGAAATTTTTTACAGGAAAAAAAAGAAAAAAACGCCCCACACAGCTTGAAAGAGGCTTATTCTCATAACTGATAGGGTTATGGGGCAGTTAGTGGACCCCACTGCCTCCTTCGCATTCGTCTACAAATCATTTTTATTCCCTAGATGTTAAGGTTTCCTCACGATGTTTTCCTACACCGTCGAGCACGTGGTAAATCGTATATATAAATAATTTAAATTAGTTTATTTAAATTAATTCATTTAATTTAAATTAGTTTATTTAAATTATTTCTATAGCATAATGTCTTATGGGATCTTACTGTGGGGAAATACGACTGACATAGTTCGATTTTCGCAGAATAATCTTACTGTGTCTTGAAGTCTTCGTGCTCATGCAAAGATTTACCCACGGTAACTAACTGTGAAGGATGACGGTGAAATTCACCATTTACATATCGGTTAGTATGTGTCCTTTTACTATTTACAGTGAGACCTATGATGGTGTTGATAGGATTTCGGATAACTAACACATCTAGTAAGGTTAAGGAATTATTTGACTCTAACTTTATAGTAAATTGAATTTTAGAGTTTATGGCATTAAGATGTCCCAGTTACTTTGTCTGATGGGAAAATTGTGAATTTTCAGTTTTTTCTGTTATTGCCATGCCTGCCTGGCGAATTGGTGATAGCAGTATTAGATATCTGGCAGTGTTAAATCAACGTCACCAATGTGCGTATATTACATAGACAAGAATTTATTTCTGATCTTTTGAAGGGCAAGGGGCCTCCCTGGCATTGGCCATAGTCTCCTGGCAACAGGCATCAGATGATATCCAGTATAAATTAGTAAATTTTCGGCCTTAATCTGTCAAATCCTTGAAATCCACATGTGGTAATCCTTTTTTTATTTGTAGAACGCTCCAAAGAGTATGGTTATATTTAGAAAGTACCCCTCAGAACCAAAGAGTATATGATCACTACGTTTAGTCAGAACCATAGTTGTTGTGCTCAGAACAGTTATTTTTTAAATGTTCTTTATATGAATTATAAAACTAAAATTTTATTAGATTAGTTTAGTTAATAAATTACGCTTCTTTAAATTAACAGAATTTACTTCAAATTACGAGTTTCCGCCTTTACCTACGCGTCGCGTTTACGTCACATACTTTAGTCTTATTTCCTTCGCCGCGTGGGTGTAAGAAGCAACTACAAATTAAAAAAATTTAAGTGGGTACAATATAATGTTTTATGTTAGTTTTTATATAAAATGTAAGTAATTACACTGTTTTTAAAAGTTAATTCCTTATAAAATAAAAAAGTATCATCGAAATCAGTTCACCCAGAAGGAGGTTATAAGGTAACACACATAAAACATACAGTCAACTTCCTCTTCCTGTTTGAAGTCGGTAGAAAAATGGAGTTGGTTAATGATAGCGTAATAAAGTATATATCTATAATTTAATTTTTTTGAGGCTCCTACTGAGTATATTGATATAATTATATTATATATTTCTTTTCTTCGTGAAAATGGAGTGTTTCCATGTCCTAGTTTCTTTCTTCATAGTATTTATTTGATTTTAATATATAGATATTGAATTTTAGAAAGAAAGAAAGAAAGAAAGAAAACATTTATTGCTCAAATACGCCACATGTACATTTAAACCATAAACATAAAAAATACATAGATAGTAAAAAGAAAAAAAAAAAGAAAAAAGAAGAATACAAAAAAAACAAAAAAAAAATATTAAACACATCACACATTTTACGCACACAAGTGTGTGTGGCGTACACGGCAAACAGACCGCACTCAGCTTAATGCCGCAGTCGATACGAGACTACAGCGCTGGTTTTCAGTGCGCCTGTGAATTAAGTGACGCACGGACGTTCACACCGTCATTGATAGACTAATAATAATTAACATAGATTACATGAATGAACTAACTGGATCTAGTACAAAGAATGTCCGAATTTTTTTTTTTAAAAAAGTATTGTTATCACCATAAGAGTCATGTATCTATGAGGTATTAGTTGGGAATAATATGAAAGAAGAAACACTAAATGATGGCATCCTACAAAAATATTTTCTCACAGGTATGTAATCATAACCATAATCTTAAGCAACAATATTATCACTAGAAACAATATTTTAATAAAGTCACTAATGATTGCACGTTAAACATATACTTGTATCATAGTTATAATTAATAGCATGAAAAACGCTTTTATTTCAGCATTTAAGTATCAAAAAATAAAAAATAAAGTACTATGCACTCTTATGCTTTCCGTATGACCCCGCCGGACAGCGCTAAGTGTCTGTAATTATTTAGGTAGGTAAATATCAAGCCATAGCTTTTTGAACAATAATTAGGTGAGTTTTATATTTTATTTTAAATGTATTTAATGTTTTCAGACTACGAAGCGGTGGCGGCAGGTTATTCCAGCATTTAGAGGCAGAGTATTTGAAACTTCCACGAAAGGCGATGGTACGATGGTAGGGTACAACCAAAGAGTAACATGACGCGCGAGTGATCTTTGATTGTACGTCGCGAGACCACACTAATTTGTGATAAAGATAAGGTGGTACATTATATTTAATTAATCCAAATAGAAATGTGGCTAGGTGGTGTTCTCGCCTATACTGCATTTTTAAAATATTGTGCTCGTTTATGTACGGCGTGACGTGAGCGCGTGGAGGTATCTTAAAACAAAATCTCGCACAAGCATTCTGCACCCTCTGGACAAGTTTCTTGCTATGCACAAGCAGACGAGGGCCATACACTATATCCATATAATTAAATTTAGACAGAATCAAAGAATCGCACAGTCTTATCCGCATATCGGTATTTAGGCAATTTCTAATTTGATATAATACTTTTAACCTATAAAAACATGTTCTTGCAGTGTTTATTATGTGACTTTCAAAGCGTAACTTGTCATCTATCAACAAACCCAAATTACGAGCCTCAGTCACGCGTTCAATTCGTTCGCTCCTTATGGTTACTTTAGCATCATGTTTTGCTATTTTTTGTATTTGCTGAGCCGTACCTAGAATCATATATTTAGACTTGCTTCCATTAAGGACTAATGCGTTCGAATCTGACCAAGCTGCAATTCTTTCGAGATCGTCATTTAATTTTTCCACCGCTAATTTAGTCTCCCCCGGTTTACAAGGTATATATATCTGTGTATCATCCGCGTACATATGGTATTTGCAATGCTTAATACAATTTGTTATATCCGCACAATACACGGCAAACAAAATCGGTCCTAGGATAGATACCTGCGGAACGCCTTGTTTGACAGCCTGAGCGTTCGAAATGACTGGTAACCCATTTTCGTCTGATATTTCTACTTGCTGTATACGATGCTCGAAATAACTTTCGAACCATTTTATCGCAGATATGTCGAAACCGTAGTAATGTAATTTAGACAAAAGCAATGGCACATTAAGACAGTCGAATGCTCTGGAAAAGTCTAGCAAGGCTAAAATCGTTCCTTTGCCACTGTCTATATCTGATAGTATATCGTCGACAACATTTATCATAGCGGTTGACGTACTGTGGTGTTTTCTAAACCCTGACTGAAGACTGGGAAGCACATCGGTAGTTTCTAAGTATATTCTTACCTGCTCAGCCACGACTTTCTCCAGGATTTTTGATACACAGGGGAGTATACTAATTGGGCGTATGTCCTTCATGGTAATAGGATTTGAGTTTTTGGGTATAGGTCTGATGAGTGCGTGCTGCCATTCTGAGGGATATGTTTGCGTTGTAATTGATTTATTAATTATCTCCGTAATAACAGGTATTGTTACGGGAAAAGACATTTTTAACATATCCAAGGAAATACCGTCTGCACCCACCGCATTTGACTTAAATGACTGTGTTATTTTCACAATATCACTTTCCTCAATTGTCTTCAGTTTGAATACATTTGAGACTTTGACGTGTGATTTAAAGAATGTCATATATGAAATAGGAACTTAATTATTTCCTGGCACATTTAAAAAGCTTTTATTAATCGAATCGGGGTCGTTGAAAATATGGTGAGGCAGGTCCGGCTTAGTTTTTAACCTAACGTTTTTTTTATATGTGACCATACGATGCGAGTATCTTTTTGATTATTTATAAAAAAATTGTAGTAAGCTTTCTTTTCTCTTATTAATGCTTGTGCAACATAGTGTTTGAGCTCTTTATAAAGTAATTTTTGGGCTGCTGTACCACCTGACTTACGTGCGACAACACCTGCTTCATCTCTGACTTTCATCATTTTTTTTATATTATAAGTAATCCAAGGATATTGGAAGTGTTTTAATGATTTTCTACGTACGGGCGCATGAGTGTTAAATAATTTTTTTAACATAGTATTAAACAATGATACCATGTCATTGACGCGATCCAATGTTTTGAAACTTGTCCAATTTAAAGACTTTAAATCTAATAGGAACTGTTCATTATCAATCGCATGCACATTTCTACGCGATATAATAATTGGTTTTGGTTTCGGTTTTTTTATATTTAATTCGCAACAAATAAATGCATGACCGCTTAGTTCCGGTATATGATTCACAGAAGTGAATGATTGTTGGATGTCTGTACATACTAGGTCTATTAAAGTTTCACTGTATTCCGTGAAGTGGGTAGGCTCAGTAACACACTGATTTAATTTATAACATTGTAAAAAAATTTTCAACTTCTTACAGTTATTATCCATATCATTTAATAAATTTATATTGAAATCGCCTAATAAAACTTTATTATTACACCATGATAATGTTCCGATAGTTTCCGATAAAGCATCGAAAAAAATGTCAACACTCAACCACGGCGGTCTGTAAGCAGTACCAATTATTAATTTTGTACCGTTAATTGTTAGTGCAAGCCACATTTGCTCTACGAGTGGGGCTGGGGGGTGCGGTAGTGTGCGGACTGCAATGCCCTGACGTATGTAGAAGCCCACTCCACCTCCGCGCGAGCGCACGTCGGAAGGGCGAGGAACGTGACGTAATCTATAACCGGGCACCGCAGGCGAGCGCCCCTCTTCGCCCTCTCGCAACCAGGTTTCATTAATCGCCATTATGTCGACAGAATAACGATCCATAGCTACGAGAAATTCGTCATGTCCTGTGCCAAGCGATCCCACATTAAGTAAGCCTAACTTAAGATTATGTTTAGAATTGAATGAATGAGATAATAGTCAAAAATACTATACTTGTGCAGCAACGAAGTGAGAAAAGATACATACGAAGAGTGCTCTTAAGATTATGATACGCTAATATACTTTTTATGAAGCTCAATGTTTTAAAAATATATATAATGTAATTAATCATCAATAGAGTAGAATTATTATTATTATAACTTAAACATTTTCCCTTAAAATAACTGAGATATATAACTGTTTGAACACGAATTAATAGTTTTAATTGTAAATAATTATAAGTAAACATGAAATTAGTAATTAGAAACTCGGCCCTTACCATCGCACCATCATAGCCATAACAGCTGTAAATGTTTGTATACATAACATTATGAATAATTAAAAATATGGTTATAACAAATCTTAGTAGTAATAATTTTCTTATAATCAATATATTTAGACTTATATCGTTTACCCTATGCAGAGCTGCCAATGCAAACAATATTTGACTGAAAAACACGATTAAAGTCATCGTCTGTGCGGATGCAGTAAACCGGTTTGTCCTCTGCTTGGCGAACGTAGACACGACCCCTTCTTGTCCAGGAGTAGCGCCACGAAAGCTTTCGAGAGGCTTCACGGACCCTATGGAATAGCTGCCGATTATTCCTCGTCAGGCGCTCATTTACGTAGAGGCGTTGGGGCGAGGAGGCCAGCCCGATGTCCGCAGTAGTGATTGAGCGACGCACGCGAGCAGCGCGCAGCAACTCGTCACGCAGGCTACGCCGCGCCAGCCGTACCACCACGCGGCGCGCTCGTATCGCTACGCCTCCTTCCGTACTAGCGCTCAAAGACAGTGGCGCCGCTCCAACACGCTCCGCAAAGACGACGTCCCGTTCTTCCAGTGGTACCCCTAGCCTTACTGCTAGAACAGATATGGTGTGGGTGATATTCTCCCCCTTCTCCTCAGGTAGATGTCCGATCTCAAGATCCGAAAGCAGTGCCTCTTGATCCCGGTCATTGAGCTCCTGCTTTAATAAATTAACTGTTTTCTCTAACTCATTGACCTCCACTTTGGTAGGAGTATGCATTTGCTCGATTACCTCCAGCCTTCGTTCAAAGCCATTCATTCGCTCCGTGAAGCATGCAACGGATGTATGGAGTTCTGCCATTTCCTTACGGAGTTCTCGCATCTCGACCATGCAGGCAACAAGTTGGCGGCTAAGCTCTCGTGCAGGGGAATCATCATCGTTCAAAGTAGTCTTCTGAGTTCCAACGCTGCATGGCGGGCTCCTGGTCACTTGAGGTTCTTGCGGGGTGTTTCCGGAGATACCTCTTACAGGGGTACAGCTGTTATCACCCTTTCTTGACTTTTTTTTGCATTCCGGGCACACCCAATCTTTGCTTATCGTTGTTCCATCAGACACCATTAGACATGCCCTATGAAATATATTTGGACAGACTGTACAACCAACGCCACCTGTCGACGAGAGGAATTTGCCGCAAGCTCCGCACTTTGCCATATCGTATTTGTTTTAATTACTAATTAAATGCCGAAAGATGTCGTTATGTTACTGTTCCTTACTGCTCACCAGATGGTTCTGAGGTACTGCCTACCCTCCACTGAGATTTAATGAAAGGAGACAATATTAATTACACAGTGAAATAAACACAATTTTTTTACACTATTACTTATCCACTGCAATCCACAACGATAACACAGCTCAGTTAAGATATCCGAACCTTAATTTTGACACAAACAAGTGAAATTATACTCAAAAACTATTTTTACGAAGAAAAAATACAACAGCTTAAGTTGACTGTATGCCGTCCGTCACGTCACTCCAATTATTGTTAATTTTAACATATGGCGATTCGTTAGATTTGCCTTAGTAGTAGAAGTGACATAATTTTTTTTTCTTTTCAGTAGAATTGTTTGGTTTTGTTATTTATTACTGTTTTAACCATTGAACTTGTTTACGCTACTTTTGTATAATAAATTGTTTGATGATGTTTGATGACTTTTTTACACACAAATTTTTTTTTTCAAATAATACAATTAATCCCTCCCTCTCCTTAGAGTTTCCTTCCACTGCTGGACATAGGCCATGAAAATAAAGGGGAGCACAGAATTTTACTGTCACAAATACTACCCACCTTTGCAACGCTGCCCTAAACATCACACGGAGTATTCGCGCTTTAAACCACGGAATGATATGAATATTCATACATAGCCACTACACAGTAATTGATAATTTCTAGAAACATTTCATTTATCGACGAATCGTCTTGCAATCGTCGTTACTCTAGCGCTCACTTGACCTTCATTCAAATAATTCGATATTTTAATTGTTGATAAATTTTTATTTTTGAATAAGAACATAGTAATGACTCTAAGTTATATTTACCATCTTTAAAAAATGTCTTTGGCCTGACCTAGTATACGCTTTGGCTTGATCATAGTTCTGACTAAGTATGTCTAATTAAATGTCAAGGTCTGAGAGGTTAAGTTATTAAAATTAAGATATTTTTTTTATTTAGCTCGTATACAAATAATATTTCTTAAAAATACGAGTACTGGAATGTCAAACAAAACACAACTGTTCATAAGTTTTACATATTGTTAGCAAACTTTGTCCATCCTCAGCTGTCGTTATAACTTCACTCACCTCTCAAAATCATTATCAATGAAGTTTGAATATTCATTATTATGGTGAATTAATTACCTTTATTTTTATTCAGTATTTTTTTTAAGAAAAATCTTATTTCCTTATTTTACTAAGCCAGTGCTTTACCACAATCCCACCTTAACCAAGTGATGTCAACCAAACGACAGTAGCGACATTAAAAGTTTGAATTATAAACTCTATTATAATAATTTATTAAATAAATTCATTATTATTTGATTTATTGTATATTAAATATATACGTGCAACTAATGTTCATAATACATTATAAAATAATGTATTACAAATATATAAATTATACATATTATAAATAATATAGTTGATCTATATCTGTTTAAGAATAATTGTTATCTGAATAATGCGGGTATAAAAATCGAAATAGTACTCAGGCTGAGATCATTGTTACTTACCTACATAGTTGATCAGGCTGAAATGAAAACAAATAATACATTGCGATACAAGTGACTAAAGTAGCCGATTATTAAACAATGTGAGTTGTGCACTAACTTTACACGTTTTAATAATCAGTTACTTATGTTGCGTTTATCGTAGATTATTTTATAGTACAAATGGCTTAATAAATTTTCTAATTAAAAAAATTGTAGAATACTAAATAATTACAAAGCCAAAACTCGTGTCAGAGCAAGCAAATGAAGTTTTGTCAGAGAATCAAAAAGTTTCAATATAAGAGTTACAATATCAATCTAAAGATTTAATTAAACGGGACCAAAGGTGCAACGATACTCGATTTACAGAAGTTTTGTATGATACAGGTGTTGGCTTCGTAAATGATTTATCAAACCTGAATTCACATCAGTCTTATTTTTTTAGCAATTGTAATATGACGATAAATGATAGTAATAGTAATGGTGTTTTTAATAATAATTGTGTTTTAAAAAATACAGTTCAAACTAAAGAAGTACAAGAGATTTAAATGACTTTATGTCAAGTATACTTTTAATATTTCTTGATCAAATGATTTAATGTTTTGTTTGTGACGACTGGACTGATTTAGACGGAACTTTCACTGGCAGATAGTTAATATTATAATGAGTAATTTAAGCTACTTTTATTTTAGGCAAAAAGCAGGGTTCCGCGCAAAAAAAAATTAAAACCTTTGAAGTACAATCGTAATAAATTAAACACGGGTGAAGTCGCGGGAAATACCTTGTTAATAATAATTTTAAACAATTTCCATATTACTCGAATTTTGCGTTTACTTACTTACTCGAACATTGCGGCGTAAATTGTAGGAATGAAATAGTACAAATGGCTTAACAAATTTTCTAATTAAAAAAATTGTAGAATACTAAATAATTACAAAGCCAAAACTCGTGTCAGAGCAAGCAAATGAAGTTTTGTCAGAGAATCAAAAAGTTTCAGTATAAGAGTTACAATATCAATCTAAAGATTTAATTAAACGGGACCAAAGGTGCAACGATACTCGATTTACAGAAGTTTTGTATGATACAGGTGTTGGCTTCGTAAATGATTTATCAAACCTGAATTCACATCAGTCCTTTTTTTTAGCAATTGTAATATGACGATAAATGATAGTAATAGTAATGGTGTTTTTAATAATAATTGTGTTTTAAAAAATACAGTTCAAACTAAAGAAGTACAAGAGATTTAAATGACTTTATGTCAAGTATACTTTTAATATTTCTTGATCAAATGATTTAATGTTTTGTTTGTGACGACTGGACTGATTTAGACGGAACTTTCACTGGCAGATAGTTAATATTATAATGAGTAATTTAAGTTACTTTTATTTTAGGCAAAAAACCAGGGTTCCGCGCAAAAAAAAAATTAAAACCTTTAAAGTACAATCGTAATAAATTAAACACGGGTGAAGTCGCGGGAAATACCTTGTTAATAATAATTTTAAACAATTTCCATATTACTCGAATTTTGCGTTTACTTACTTACTCGAACATTGCGGCGTAAATTGTAGGAATGAAAGTATTCTAAACACTACTAGGCGCTAGGGTCTTTATGGTAATATGGTTGATACAACCATATTACCATATTGCCGCCAGCACTAAACCTAGTGCTGCGTTTCGGTTAGAAGGATAAAAGAAAGCTCTGTACAAAAATATGTTCTTTGAAGCTATAAACCAGAGTCTTAAGAAGCAGCAGCAACATTCTGCGCATCATAGCAGGGAAGATGGATTGTCCTCTGAGAGGAAAGTCCTTATACTGAGGATTAAATTCCTATTAGTGTTTAAGTTCTAACGTAATTAGTCACGTTGTCTGCTCAAATAAATAATTAAATGAGAACTAAATCATCTAAATATAATAGTATGTATTAATTTAATTAGAATCTCAACTTTATTTCTGTGTGGCTAGAATAATAAATAATTGACAGCTGAAATATGACTTTTATCACAAGTTAAAATTCTCTTCCTTATATTACTTCATACACATCCTACATGTTATATACCTAACTATAAACAATAATTTTGAACAAAAACGTGCTACAAATAATAATAATAATAATATTATAGTAATATATATTTATTTGCGCACCATACATAGTTCTTAAACAATAAATAGTGTTTACTTATTCTACACAGTAGTATTTCAGCTGACGCTTACAATAGGAACACCTGTGCTCTAAACGTCGGTCAACTCTTCCAGTGTACATAAAAATTACACAATAATTAAATGGTTAAACGAACTTACCTTAAGTGAAGTTCAACCATAATTATACGAAGCTCCTTGTCCGAGACGTTCTTTACAATGTAGTACACGGTATTTTATACCGGTTCATCACAGCTATATCCAAGCTACTCTACGGTGGCTAACCGCTAAGCGAGCGGCGAGCCAAAACAAGTGCCTTTTATACAGACCGAGAGCGGTTGCGTCATCGCGGTAGAGTCTATATCACCTGAGGATGCCTCGTGTAGAGGCGAAACACGTGTCGTATTATCGTCAGTGGTGTGTCTTGCCTAGTGTAGTGGTGTTGGGAGTAGCGGTGCTGGGATTAGTGGTGACGGGGATAGTGCAGGCAATTGAGGAAGGGCGGGAGGTGCTCTTCATACTAGGTAAGACACATCATTTTATTTTATAACGCGGATATTTGCGAAGTAAATTTTTCTAAAAACTTTTATCTCATAATTTGTTTGGGAATTACAATTTTAAGAACTAGTAACCTGACTCTCACCTTGAGCAACAGGGTAGTTTCGTCCCAGAATTCAATTATTATTTCTTACTTGTTTTGCTAATTTTTAGGGATCCTCAAAGTTTTACATAACCTTAATAAAACCATTTTTCTGATAAAATAATGAAAAGTTTAGTACATCAGGGTACATAACTTCGGGACCTGCTGTCCCTTTTAGATGTTTGGTATGTTGGAATATAATTTGCTATCTTGATGTCCAGTGATCACGTGGGAGTTCTCTTATGTTGACAAATTTTGGACTTCTTTTTAACGAACCCTCCTGAGATTTTCTGATATTTTTACATCTGTAATTTGTAACACTTTTTTATTATGTTGTACTCATAATATTAGTCCCCTTTGTAATAAAAATTATACCATTATTTATTTTATTATAAATCCCAGTAAGGCATAATGTTTTACTTTCAAGTAGTATGGCTTTATATGTCTATTCAAACCTGTCTACCCTCTAAGTGGTAGCTCTAAGGTCTGAATAGTTAACCATGTCTATCCTCTAAGTGAAAACTCTAATGGTTTAAAGCCTGCAGTCATGTTTTCCGAGGCCTACACCATCTTAATGTCTTTCCTCTAATGGTAGCGCTTTATATATAAATTCAAGCCTGTCTACCCTCTAAGTGATAGCTCTAATGGTTTAAAGCCTGCAGTCATGTTTTCCGAGGCCTACCCATGTCTTTCCTCTAATGGTAGCGCTATATATGTCAGTCCAAAACCTGTCTGCCCTCTTAAGTGATAGCTCTAAGTTATGAATAGTTAACCATGTCTAACTTCATAAGTGATAGCTCTAATGGTCTGAGTAATTAATACCATGTATATCCTCTAAGTCGTAGATGCACAGACCACGGCCCAGGGCCCGCATGCGGCCCGCCGGTCGAATACTGGGGGCCTGCCGACATCAAAAATAATACTCTCGTAAATTCGAAAAATATTGAATTATATTCCAGAATAAAACCAAAAAAAAATATGTTCAAAAAGTAATTTGAATATCGCGCGCGCGCTATCAGTTGAAAATGCGCCTGAGTCAATGCAGTTAGAAATTATCGACATTCAAAACGACCAAGATTTACGCAACAAATTCAACGAAGGAGACTTGCTGAACTTTTACCGATGCATTGATAAAAATACGTACAAAGAGTTGCGCGTAAACGCTCTGAAATGTGACAGCTTATTTGGTTCTACCTATATATATGAACAAACCTTTTCAATACTAAATAATAATAAAACAAAAAATCGAAACCGCCTTGCAAATGAAAGTTTGGAAGCAGTTTTACGTGTTGCTACAAGTAAATTTGAGCCAAATATAAAAAAGATTGTAAGCACTATGCAGTGCCACGCTTCAAATTAATAAATTCTTTTTCAATTTTAATACATTATTATCAATTCTTTATTGTCTTTAATTACCTATACTTGTGGCGGCCCGCCATCAGTTCATAATTTTCCCGAGTGGCCCCTAGTCTTAATAAGTCTGTGAATCACTGCTCTAAGTGATAACTCTAATGGTCTATATGTAGCGTTCTATATAACTTATGCTAGATATTCTTCGCAACAGTTTTAAGTCTTCAGTAATTTGCTGCTGCATCTTTGCACTGCCTAATGTCTACCAGAAAATCTTATCCCAAGATGTTGATGGCATTTCAGCCTGAGTATTTTTCTTTCTTATTTTATTATATATATATATGAACCAATATATTATTCATATGAATAATTTAAATATCATAAGTAATAGTGCTAATGGTCTGTTTGTAGCATATATATAACTCATGTTAGATATTTTCCCCAGCAGTTTTAAGCGCATTGTGATTGTTTTGTATCTCAGTATTGCATAATATCTTGTCCAATAAGATGGTGAGAGTGTACCAGAGTATTTTCCTTTCCCTATTTTCCCAATACTGTCACCTGCATATTTAAGGTGGGAACAATTCTTCCCAATGACTATGATAAATCGCAACTGCCCAACTAAATGCTCAAAGACAAATTAAACACGAAGTAAGAAAAACATATTTAATATATCACTTCAATTTATCAACGTATCTCTAGTATATATCTCAACCTACATTCACTGGTTGGATACCTATTTATTATTCCCAAATTATACGAGTGACGGGGTTATGTTATTACAGCTTAATACTGGATTTCCATTGATAATTAATCATACTTGTTATTAAATGTTTTGATACACAGTGAATCTGATTTTATTAATAGAAACTTTAAATTTTTACACGTCCTACCTCCGAAACAAGATGATTCTTGTTTACCTTTAATCAGTTTGCTCCATTTTGAATATCTTCTTTTTCCAAAGTATATCCCAATATAACTACGCAGGCATGTATAACACAGTTGTGGTAGGTTTTGGATACAAAACAGTTATTATATTACACTAAACATATTTGATTTTATAACAAAAAAACGTAATGACATTGCATTTGACGGACGGATGGAGATAGTGATGTGCATACGTTCTGCCGTTCCAAATTTTTTTAGGAGCTTGGATATTACTGTGATGAACTGGTATAAAATACCGCGTACTACATATTGTAAAGAACGTCTCGGACAAGGAGAGAGTATAATAACAATTATGCTTATGAAAGGGTAAATGAAAAAGAAAATAAAAAAAATTAACCATTTTTAAGGTGAGGTGTGATTGTTAGTGTGCGTACCAGAACCATGCTGATTGGCCATGTTTGAGGGAATCCTATGTTCAGCAATGAACTTGTGAAGAGCTATAATGATGACGAAATGATGAATATAAATTACAAAAGATACGTTATAGACTTCTGGTAGTTTAAATAACAGTTTACTGAATTTTGGTTAAACAAGAAGCAAAATTACACTCGACTACCTGTTTTAATTTAAATTGTAAAATATTGAAAAAAGAAGTAATTTCACGTTAATTAAGAATTTTTTGTCAAAGATTTTCATTAGCAAATTTTAATGAAGATTACATTTTATTCACGAGGTAAGAACATTTATATTTCTTAAAATTTTGTAAGGTATTTTATTTAAAATAAGTATAGTATTTCTAAAGGTCTTTTATGTAATCACGTCACGAGGGTTTCCAAAAGTCTTTCTATAGCTCGTAGCCGCAAGTCAAGTCATCAATCAAACACGAGATTTACCTATTCGAAATCAAGAACAAAGTAAAAGTAACTTAAAAAAGAAATAGAACTAGTTTTTTTAGTTAATTCCTGATGCCACCAATTTTTATTGCAATTTTTTTTAATTTTATTAAATTTTCTAGACGTCACTCCAAATCGAATGAGCTATTGCACATATTTTTAAGATCGGGAACAAGAATTAACATGTTTTTGAACTTGTTGACTAGACTACTGGGGGAGTCCGTCTTATTTAATTAAAAGCTACTTAAATATATTTTTATATTATATTAGGATATTAGATACTATTCCAAGACAAATATTAAGGAATTATTCTCTTATAAGCTGAGTACAATTACTATATTTTTAGACAATAAAAAGATTAAAATTCATTTTCAGTAGTTTTAAAATGTATGTCGATAAGCATGGTATTGGTAAATATAGTAAATAAAGAAAGTCAAAATTAAATTGAGTTACAATTAAAACTTACTTTATTGTCAAATTAAAAACAAATTATCTATAACGGTTAATGTTAAGTCTAAAAATATTTATCATAGATTTGCCAAAGCCTACACATTGTCGTTTTGCATCGTGCGTCGTGTATAACCTTAGCGGAACGTACAGTAAGATGGACCCCCAATAAGAGGCTTGATAGTAGCGCAGAAATGAGAGTTAGAATGTAACAACACATAATATATTATAGTCCAAGAACAGATGGATCACACTCTGATAGCAAACTTGCGAGTTTAAACCTAGTTACAACCTCGCTAATGTTCATAATACTTTGCACGCCTCAAACATGACCTTCGTCAAATTTGCCTACGGACTATGTCGTCGAAAAAAAATTTATACGGCACGCCTATTAAATCAAAATGCACCTTACATCCGCGTGCGATAATCTATAACACTTATCCCCTTACGCCCCTTTGTTAAGGCCGTACCTACTGTAGGGTTAGGTGTAGTCATAAAACAAATTTAATCCTTTGATATTAGTTGGTAGTAGAATACACCGAGGGAACGTTATTGTTCAATGCGAGGAAGGTTAATACGTAACAACGAGAAAAAATAAGATTATACAAACGTGGACATCTATGAAACTTAGATATTTTACCTACTTAACATTTTTTAACTGACTTCAAAAAAACGAGGACGTACTAAATTAGACTGTATTTCTTAAGTGTGTTGCCTCAGATCTTTTTTCTAGGTGAACTGATTTTGATGATTCTTTTTTTATATTAAAACTGGTACTTATAATTTATATATCTCATATAAATTTAATCAAGATCGGACCAGCAGTTTTGGAGTTATCCTAATAACGCTTATTATAATACGCATTAATATTGAAGTAAGTTTTACAACATTTTTAATTTCATTGTATGTTACTCTTCCTCTCTTTTAAAAAAAATACCTCCACACTAGGATTTTATCCTGTCTCTTGAGGGTAGTTTACATACATATATTTTACAAGGACAAACATCCACACCCAGAAAAATTCTTTGTTCTTAATTATGCGGCCCTTACCGCTGCAACTCATTCCTGAGCCACTGCGCCACGGAGGTGTCACTTGTCTGTTTAACATTTTTTGTTATTTACAAATATGTGATACGCTACGGCATTATTAATAAAACAATGGCTATGAGAAGTGCTGCTATTTTAAATCTCTTTCTTTTATGAACCAAGTCTTAAGCTAAATACCAGTATATGCTGATCTTGCATTAGTAGGCAGTCACTGGTACTGGGAGGTCTACTTACACTGAAAGATGTTTTAAGGTCGTTGGTAATACACGCGAAAAAATCGAAAACTTCGAAGTTATGGTCGGGTCGCTGATCAAATAATAAAACTGTAACTATGGCGTCACTAACTAGCTACCAAATTATCTAGATCTACGTATAAATAATAATATCTTACATTCGGTACGGTCTTGTTTACATTTTTGGTAAAAACTCAAAAATAAATATCAAAAGTGCCTAGATACTTATAAGAGAAAAAAAGTTTTATGGTAGGTAACGTAAGGCGCGCTTCAGCTCGAACGCGTGCGTGACAACCTCACAGAAATAGTCTCTCGTAGGCGGCCGCGCAGCGTAGGTATATTTTTATGCCCAAAGTGCGGAGTGAGATAGGCCTGGTAACAATTAAAATGTATGCCAAATATGCTTTAAAACATTACTGAATATGTTTGTTTTCCCTTTTCCACTCGACTTAAAAAAAAATAGCCTTTTTTTATTTGTGTTACCTCATAACTTCTTACTGGGTGAACCGAATTCAATGATTATTTTTTTATTTGAATGCTAGTACTTCACATGTGGTCCCATGATGATCAAGGTCTGACTAATAGTTTTTGAGCTATTCTTAATAATTTCTGTTGAAGTAGGTTGTATAAAATTTTTAATTTGAATTATCCTTAATCTTATCTTTAACGGATTCTCAAAAATATGAACTAGAAAATAAAAGAAATATGCTGCAGCTATATGAGTAGTATAGTTACAGCACGAATGGGTCGGCTCGATCGGGGAACGACCACGCTCTCATAGAATACCAGCGTAAAATAACAGCTTAACACTGCTGTGTTTCGTATGGTGAGTATAGAGAACCGGAGACCTTTTTACTGGAATAGAGGCATTCCATCTTAGTTCTCACGGATGACAACGCATCTGCATTTTGATTCTTTATTGAGGATAGATGTATATGTGTGTGGGTCACGATAGCCACTTACCATCGGGTGGACTGTGTGCTCGTTTGTCACCCTATCCTATAAAAAAAAATACAATTTATAGCCTATCAATATAATTAAGAAAATTACATTTATCGTTTTAAATTTAGAAGATTTAGATAGTTTAATTACGAATGATAATACACTTATTGAAAATGAATGATCTATAAATTTTAAATAAATTTGTTTATATATATATAATTTAATAATATTTGATTGTTTGTATTTTATACGCAGCCGTACCGTTCATCATATTGCGGTAAAACTTTGTCAACTTATTGCTTGCACTTACGCGAAGGTAGAGCGCGTATCTTACCGACAAATTTCTTTGAAATTTATAGATCATTCAACTTTTAATATGTGTATTATAATTCGTAATTAAACAATTTAACTCTTCTAAATTTAAAACGATATTTCCAAAATTATTTCTTCTGTAGTAGCATCGCAGAGCAAGATCAAGATGCAGGCGGAGGCGCAGCGCAACCGCGAGCGCCGCGAGCTCGAGGAGCGCGTCGCCGTCAGGCGGGCGCTGCTCGAGCAGAAGGTACGCGATTTGTTTTTTTTTTTATAAAACTGTAGTGACAAACGAACTTACAGCTTACCTGATGTTTACTGCAGCGTATGGGCACCTGTAACCAACTTCAGAAAGCTACTAATGCCTTATCAACTCTCAGGATTAAGATGAAATGCCTCCAAGCCTGTTTTTATACTGACTTACTATACCTTTTACACCAGAAAATGATAGTGTATGCACTGCTGTTTGGCTTCAGAAGTAGGTAAGAGGGTGACCCAGACAGAGAAAGCATAAAAAGAGTTAAAATTAAAAAACAAAATCCACAATGTTTTCAAGACAATATAGGTGTGTAAACATAAACTCACTTGGCTTTTCTGTAAGCATAGGTGCCGTCAACGTTAGATACACAATATTATAATTTATGGGTCATAATCACAAAGTTTCTTTTTGAAGTTATATCTTACTAACAAAAGTTAGGTGTATTACAATACTACCCATTCCACAAACTTATTGAGCTACTAATAAATATATATTGATTATATTTTGGACTTGGCAATGACCCCGGCGATGTTTATTTTCCGATTCAACAATACGTTTCAAATTTTGTATCGAGTTCATTCGTATCCAAGAAATTATTTACCACCACAACACCATATCTAAGTTTTCCTTCTACAATCGTTAACCTATAAAAAATATTATATATTCAATATTAGTTTTCTTTTAGAGGAATAACGTTTGCTAAAGTCAAATAGGCTAATCCCTCTGGTTTCATTCGAACCGTCATGCATAATCAATTCACCCTTTTCCGCATTTTTTTTTTCAGAAATTGAGAATGTAATTTTGTATAACGATTTCGTGTAAATTATTTTCTAAAACTAAAAAAAACTACTTATTGGCACTATATCAACTGCAAGAATAATCATAATAAGTCACAATAATGTAGTTCTGGAGTTACTTTCTAAGAATTCAAAACACATAGTCCACAAATTTGGCATATTTACTCATATAACTAACTCTTATATCATTACTGATCCAACAAGATCTTAAGTAGTTGTAGTGTTCTAAATGATTAATATAACAAAAAGCGTATTTACTCTCACTGAAAAGTTTATGATAGTAAATTGAAGCTATAATAATCGTAAACCTGAAAACCTAATAATGTGCTAATTGTGTGAGCGTGCTTTGGTTATCCAAGCAATGAAATTCTTGACACAAATGAAAATAGAAATTAAATCAATTTATAAATGATTTTGATTAAAAAACACACACACACACACTCACGCCTGTCACCCAGAGGGGTAGGCAGAGACTACGGACTTCCATTTGGCGCGATCCTGACACACCTCTCTCGCCTCCTTTACATCCATATATCTACGCATACACGCTCGTCGGTTAAGGGTACTCCTAATCCGGCCTATTTTCAATGTATCGCCGATTTGGTCGATAAATCTTCGTCTAGTGCGTCCCTTCCCGACGCTGAAGTTCACTTCTGAAAAATAAATTTGCTTTGTCAGTCTTTCCTCGTTCACTCTTTCTACGTGACCAAACCACCGAAGCATTCCTTTCTTAATCCTTGTCACAACGTCATCTTGCAAACTACACTTTTCTCTTATCACACTATTTCTCACCCTGTCATTCAGATTCAGCCCTAGCATACTCCTTAATGACCGCATTTCTACAGCATTTATTCTACTCTCTATTCTACCAGACCCAACTTTCTCAACCCACATTCTTCAACTTTCAAAGTTTGCAAACAACTGTCCATAAATAGGTTAAACAGCCACGGAGAAGCTACACAGCCCTGTCTGACACCTTTTTGAATGCCAAACCAGTCCGAGTAGACCCCATTAATCCTGTCACAAGCACTAGAGTCCCTATAAAGAGACTTCAATGCCTGTATCAAACCAGTGCTCAACCCAAATGAGGTCAGTGTTTGCCATAACACGTTCCTGTCCTCTCTGTCATAAGCCTTTTCAAAGTCCATGAACGCACAAAAAACTTTCTGGTTTTTGGCCAAGAATTTCTTCGCAATCATGCGCATGGAAAAGACTTGATCTGTATACCCCATCCCCTTTCTAAATCCAGCTTGCACATCTCAAATTTTTCCATCAGTTTCTTCCATAACTCTTTCAATTAGCATACAGTTTACCCACAATGCTAAGCAAGCTGATACCACGGTAGTTTCTACAGTCCTGCTGTGACCCCTTTCCCTTATATATTGGGACTATAACGGCTTTGCACCAGTCTTCCGGTACCCGCTACAGTTCCCAACATAAATTAAATAAGGTGTACAGAAGGCCTGCAACCACACCCTCTCCAGCCCTTAGCATTTCGATTGATACTCTATCATATCCGGCTGCCTTACCTGCTTTCATGCTTTTCATTGCTTTCATTATTTCATCTACACTTATCTCCCTACCTCTCTCCATTTCTCTCGGAATTTCTATTTCTCTTAATTCAGACCACTCTTCACTCTTAACTCTTTTTATAATAATATTTATTATTAATATGTTAAATAGTTCTAATTTTGTTACATATAGAATAGAAGATATTTATACAGATTGCATAACATTGTGATTTCTTACATATTTGTGAACATGCATGATAATTGATGAAATACCACTTTTGCAGATGGAGTCTGAATGCGCTCAATTCATGGCCGAGCGCGCGGAACGAACTCGTTTGATGCACGAGAGACACGAGCAAGAGCTCGCGCAGTTCGACAATGAGAGCGCGCGCCTTGGTTTTAGGTAACCAGCCATTATAATATAAAAATTAATGTTCTTTTTTTTCCCGTGCGCGATCCTTTACCATTCATCCGATTACGAGTAAACTTTTGCGAATTATAGTGCGCGCGCCCGCAAATGTTTTCGACAAAAAAGGTTTTACAGCGCATGCCGGGCTCAGCTAACTACCAATAAATCAAAACAATGTTTTCTCCAGGCAATAGCACAACCATTTTATAGCGGATGTTAGGGTTATACTAAAAATTAAATAAATTTTAAAGTCATTGTATTTTAAAATTTCCATGAGCTTTCAAAGGGTTTTCTGGTATATAGTGCTTCGTACTAAAATTTGTAGAAAGCAACACACAAAATTTTATCGGTGTTTGTCTCACACTTTATTTAAGACAATTTTTTTTATTTCAAGTTTAATTTCTTTAACATTATCTTTGACAGTTAGTTAAAATCTATTCAAAGCCTAATTTAAAAACAAATGTAGTATAATTAATTATTGACAGACATTACTATCTAACTATCGTCTAAAGCAAAAGCATTTTGCTATTATAAATATCAATGAAAAATTAAATATTATCACAATACTTTCCATGATTTATTACTTATTGGTGCAAATTGTATATAGTCTTATTTTTTGATAGCTGACAACTTTTTTGAAAATTTTTCTATAAAATTAAGTAGGTATAGTATAATATCGGAATCAAAAACAATTATTATTTTATCTCTCTTATATATTTACATGTCTTTTTTATTGTAAACTGGAGATCCATCCCGGCTTCGCACGAGTGATTTCTGGATCTCGATAATAGTGCCACCTACCGTTTACAACTGTGAATCTAAACCATCTACCACCCACTCAAACACACACAATTTTTTATCAAAATCGGTCGAACCAGTTTCGAGTTTTAGCGAGACACAACGGACAGCAAGATTTTTATATTATGAGATTTTAGCTAGAATTGGCCACTAAATAAAAAAATAAAAGAAATTAGATATACGTAGGTATACACAACAATTAAATAATTTAAAAATAAAAAAATATGTATAATTTAAGAAATAGTCCTAATAATTTAATGCCCCTTGCTGAAAAGTTAAAGCATGTGTATAATTTCACTTACTGCTTGCATTTGCACTTTTGCTAAGTTTTAAAAATACAATGCGACCAGTAAATTTTTACGTTCATCGACCTCATTTAATGACAAATTTAATTATGTATTATCCACTGAGGTAACATTTTTTCAGACAAGCGACGGAATTAAATTGAAATCGGGCATTATATTCTTTGTTAAATATTTCCAGACTTAAAGTAAGTGATATTATTTTGGGAAACAATATACAATATGGACGGAACATACATACCAAAAGCCCATCCCGTACGATCGGAACTAATGTTACTACTTAACAGTCAAAAGGTTAAAAATCGTAGATTGATGGCGCCATAGTGCTACTAGCACAATGGCGCAATCAATCCAAGCAAGCAGCAATTACCTTTGCGAACTAACAATATGTAGCATGAAAACACAATATATCTCTCAAGTAATACATATTATATTAAATTAGATTGTTTAGTGCGATTGCCAAGTCAATTTATTTATTTAAAACATAAAAGATTTTTAATATTGATATGGTCACTATAAGATGTTGTTAGGTTAGTTAATTACGTAATAACTTAAGATAGAAGGATCTTAAGTAGGGACTGAATAAATTAACCGCCTTGGTATTACATGGATCTCACAACTTACGGTAGAAGAACAGAGTTGCGAGACTTGGTTTTTATACAAGTTTTTTTTGTAGATAGTTTTTTTTTCAAAATTGGTAGGGCCGTTTAGGAGGAGTTCAGTCACGGACACATTGACAGAAGGATGATATATTATAATATAAAGATATTCTAACTTACATATAAGATATATATCTTAACTTATTTGAATGATATCATAGTTGGTTTAGTTTAGTTTACGACGGGCTGTTTTCCGCAAAACCACGTTTAAGCCCGTATTTTTCATGTGGGCAGAAATATTATGATTAATCGAGCCATGAATTCTTAACGAAGAAGTTCATCAGTCCTTTGACGTTGCGAGCAATTTCGGGGAGTGATCGGATCAGACCATTGGAATCCGATGCGATTTGCCTAAGCTGTATGCGTGTTGCTTGTCGTATGCTTATTAGAGCCGACGCTTAAATGTCTATCATACACCCTCTCCATTATCTTTAGAAGAAAGGATGTGAGGCTATAAGGTCTATAGGATTTTGGGTCCGTATAGTCGCTTTTACATGATTTGGGTATGAACGTCACTTTCACTTCCCTCCGTCCCCTAAGACATTCTGGTATATACTCACATTATGGTAACAAGTCTGTTTGCGACACTCACAGCACCGATTTTTAGCACATCCCTATTAATTTAGTAAAACCCTATTTTAACTTTTAAAGAACTGTCAAATTGACATTCCCACTCACTAACAGCAAGCCGTGTGCAGTACAGACGCAAATTTTGTCCATTTTTCTAATTATACCAATAAACCAATAAATTTGTGAAGTATAATTGTTTTCAATTAATATACATCCCCAACATTGGTGCCGAAACCCGAGAATAAGAAAATCGAGGGGATTACATCGATATTTCAAGATGCCGTGTAGTGGCGGTTAAGAATATCTACTACCCCATATCTTCCCGTGGGTGTCGTAAAAGGCGACAAAGGGAAACAGGCAGGAGATGGGCAGCAGCATCTTCCTGATAACAGCAAAAATACAATATAAAATACTGCGGTTGCCAACCCGCTCGCCAAGCGTGGCAACTATGGCAAATACCCCCCAAATGGATAAAGTTACTAAGAGACGGCCCCAAGTCCCCGGCGGCCCCTTTATTCCTGGCTACGGTGGCGACCATGGTAACGGCGGGGCAGGGGGTGCTAAGAATCTCCGGTGGAGACTTGGTTGGCACCTACGACGACTCGACCTGGCAACATATAACGCACGCACCCTGAGGACTGACGAGAAGATTGTGGAGCTGGAAGAAGAGATAGACAAGTTACGCTGGTATATTATACGATTATCCAAAGTCTGAAGAGAGGGGGAGGACACGGTAATCCTCGAATCCGGCAACTTGCTCTATCACCGGGAGGGCGACCATCTGTCCCAAGGAGGTGTTGGATTTATCGTCCACAAGTCTCTCGTTAATAACGTTGTAAAGATTGAGAGTGTTTCGACGAGGGTTGCGTACCTTATACTCAGAATCACCAAACGGTATTCGCTGAAGGTCATACAGGTTTACGCACCAACCTCGGCACACCCCGATGAGGAAGTGGAGGAAATGTATGAGGATATCTCTAGAGCCATGCATTCCTCCAAAACCCAATATACGGTGTTAATGGGAGACTTCAATGCAAAACTAGGCACAAGAGAAAACTGTGAGCTGAAAGTAGGGAAATTTGGAATAGGGCCACGGAATCCAAGGGGCCAGCAGCTGGCCGACTTCATGGAGAAAGTGGGACTCTCTATGATGAACTCTTTCTTCCAGAAGCGGTCCCACAAGTAGTGGACCTGGTCGAGCCCCGACGGTTCCACCAAAAAATGAGATTGACATCATTATGACGACCAGAAGACAACTGTTCAGTGATGTCTCCGTGATCGCGAGGGTGAAAACTGGTAGCGATCACCGAATGGTTAGAGGCACACTGAACCTAAACGTTAAGTTGGAGAGGTCTCGTCTAATGAAGCCAACACTCCGTCCCTCTCGTGCTTTGTTCCAAAGTCCCGAAACGTTTCAGCTCGAGTTACAAAACCGTTTTCAGTGCCTAGAAACTTTTTTGAGTAAGTGAGTTGTGTCTGCTCAAGCCGACTAACAATTCTGAGAGTGTTATTTTTGTCAATGAATGGACGCAAAGACTTGAGATTAGATTTGATATCAGAAACTTTTTTCAACAGTTTATTTCTTCATGAAAATGCTGATGTTGCATTACTTGAATTACTCTCAGAGTGGCTGCCTTGATCTCAACTTAGCGTGTCAACTATAAAAAATATTCTCCTTATGAGGCACTCTATGAGGGAGGAAAATGTACAGCAGTGGACTTTTGATGGATTGTATTGAATGAATGAAAGGGTATTACATGGTTTAATACCCTTTCATTCATTCTCGCCGAACCCGATAAAATTTTAAATTACAGTGAACGTAAGTATATCTGGACTCTCTATTCCCTCACTCTCATAGTCCGATGAGACAGAAATTCTACATGAGCGGACACAGATCAGGTGCAGGACTTTAGGTGCATTCCGAGGTATAGAAGTGATACACCGCCATCTTTTTGACTTTGGGTTGATGCTAAGAATTTTATTGGCCTATAAATCCAGGATTCCAACCATGGTCTACGTGTTAAGTAGTAGCGTTTACAAGTAATAGACCAACGAGTCCGTCAATTTGTTATAGGAATAAGATGAGACCTGTACTCAGCAGTGGGACGTATACAGATTGCTTACTCATTCAATTTAATAGGTATTTGTAAAATTGTTAAAATTAAGTGGACAATTCTGTAAATAAATCCGCGATAACTTAAACTATAAATTTTACTCACTAACTTAATTGAAAGTTCTTAATTTACCATGGTACACCAATTTAGTACAATTTGAAGTTTACTTAGAAATATTGAAGATAATTTTACTTACTAATGTTTTAATTTTTATAACTAATTTCCGTTCTAATGAGAAGAAATTCGGGTTCTTTGATATATTTTTGATGTAAGATAATTTATTACGTTATTATATGAACAAGGGTATCTCCCAACGGATATGTCTAACTATGAAGATTGACAAGACAAAGGTCGCGTATAATGTCCATGTAAAAGATTAAACGGTGTATTTACCTTTTTACGAGGGTAAATACCTAGGTATAACCGTCTATTGGGACAAGGACGGGGTTCTTTCGGCAATGTCGGTACCTAGGACAATAATTCCATGACTGCCGCAAGTTGGTGGCTGTATGAAGATGCTTAAAGTCACTCAATGAGCTGAAAACAGGGTTACCCACAGAGCTCCTCTGCGTGGTAGAAGACGATGTTCGTCTGAATGGAGAAGAAAGGTAGGAGTCCGTCAGGTGAGGTACCACTCTATAGATACAAAAGGTTTTTGCTGCAAAATAGAAAGAAAAAATAAAGAAAGAAACATTTATCACAACACGCCACGAACATCATCAGGTACTAAAATTTTAACATTTGTGGACATATCAATTAATAAATGTATGAATAACTAAAAAAATAAAAACACAACTTGACGAATATAACACTAAAAAATTATATTTATAAATTACACTAAAAATACGTTCCTCATGTTGTGTGTTGTGGCGGGTTAGGCAAAGAGACCTCACTCGGCTTTTGCAGTCGCCGAAACAACAGCGCTGACTTTCAGGGGGCCAGAACGGATGGTAACGTATTGACATCTGTATAAATGTATATATGACGTCTTTATATATATATATATATTATAACAAATGCCAAAATGTAGTATTGCTAAAAAAGAAAGTGTCGACTAAGGAAAGCGTCAACGATATTACATTTTTAAGATGTTGCCTTCGTTGAAGTAGGCCGTAACGTGACCGTTAAAAATTTCAAGTTATTATAATAAGAAACATAGGATCGTGTGTAATAACTTTAAAATTAATTCATTATTTTGTTGTTATCAGAATTGTCATTAAATTCATATTTCTGCATGTTTCAGAAATCAGACTGCAAAATGGTATTACCTATACAATATGGCCGCTACAATGGTGACTTTAATTTAACACACGGGCAGGGCTAGTAATATTAATAGCATTGCTAGTAATTTTTAAATATAGTGTTTCCTATTATCTCGGTCTTCTCCTTGTGCGGTGCTTTAAAGATGGTTAGTATAAATTTTAACTGTTAAAATAAGCAATATAAAAATTTTACATTTTTAATAAATACATAAAATTTATTAAATATTGTTTTCATTTATTTCCTTTGCTTATTGTATATATTTTAAGACAATCTTTTAAGAGTTAGGAATAAAGTCCAGTCACGCGTCACAGCGGTCTCGCATAATTTTTATTTTTAATTCTTTGTGCTCGAATTTTACCTTTTTTTTAATTAAATTTTTCGATCATGTAAGCCACAGTCTTAGAATATACTGGATATGGTGTGCTCGTCTATTAACCTTTCTGCCAGTACAAGAAATAACAAGTAAATCAAATATTTCTTGTTTACTGTATTAAAATTCTTTTCTTCATAAATGTCCGCCTTTGATATAATTAGTAACGAAACAATGCCAAAAAGTGCATTAATTTAATAAAGGGGATGTCTTTTGCTTGCGGCGCTAATTAAAAATGATCGTAACTATGCTCTTAATTTATTTCTTGCCTTCTCACGACAAATTCTTGTATAATCCAAGTGTAACCTATTAAATAACGAGCCTGAATGTAGGCTACCACTACTTATAACAACAATATGTTGTCATTTGATGTTTCTGAAACCAAGCATATAATGTGGCATATATAACATATTCAGTGCTAAATGTGTAAGGTGATTGATACTAAGATTGTCAATCCAAGTTTGAAGTTTCAAATCCTTCCTTTAATGAGATGCGTCGGAGGCACATTAGAATTTATGTAGAAGTCATAAAACTAATAGGTGAAAAGTTTTTCAACTTTCGAACTATAAGAGAATCGGTACTTTACATTTACGACATTTTACGATGTGATAGAAACTCCGCAACGCTTAAGTTATGTCGACGAATTATATGTTTGATGCAATGTGACTTTTATTTGCATTTCTAATATTTTAGACAACTTGTACTGTATATTAAAGCGAATAATTCACATTGATTGAATAAAACTACTTTTACGGATTCTTCACGCAGAATCCATAAAAGTAGTTTTATTCCATGTGTAGTGTTCGCGTAAATATAAGAAATTATTATATAATTCACATGGTATAAAACTAATTTTACGGACTTTATCATGTTTAATTTAAGCTTTTTTAATTCCTGACGTTTTCATAATATATATTATTATATATTTTTAAATCATCGTAGCCAGCATCAAAAGAAGGAGCAAGTTTCCACATAACAACTTCTACGTTTGAAACTTTTATTCTTACACACTATGTCTTAGCACCTACTTCTAAAGTTTTTAAGTAGATTTTTTTTAAATATTTTTATTTCTATAAAGTTGGTTTTTATTTTTTTAAATTTGGTTATAATTTTAACAGTGTCAATATCCATTCTCCTTATATTTAGTGTAGACTCTATTCCTTGACTTGTCTTCTCAAATTCATTGCCTCGATATTCAATTTGTGTCACTTTTCTTAAAATAATCTACTAATAATTTATGCCTTATTTTAAACGTGTTCAGCTGATTAAAAATTTGGGTATACCAACCGAGTCATTAATGCCTTGTTACTCGTAAAAAATATTTCCGGTTCTATACACTCACCATACGAAACATTCTATAAGAACGTGGTCCTACTCTGTCCAGCTGACATATTTAGCCGCAGCCTTATTATAGCTGCAGCGTGACTACCACGTTAATATTTTCGGCAGCGAATATAAAAAGAATATTGATATAATACGATTTGTGATTGGAGATTCAGAAAATTCAGGAGTACATGATAACTTGTATGTGTCCTTAAAATCTTCTTAAGTTAAAATTAAAATAAAATTTAATTAGAAATATAGAAAATTAGATAAAAACGATGCATATCTGCGTTGTTTATATGCTCAAAGTAAAGAAGGTGTATGGGTGTATTATTCTTGCGAGGAGTGATTCTTTTCAAGCTAGAGGCCATCTTTGTCGCGGGAAGAACACGTCAATCTGTCCCATTTGTACCGCACACAAATCTGTTCTCAAGACGTAACTTATTGAGGCTGATTTAATAATGTGATGTCCTAATTTGTCACGCTTAATTCTATAATAAAGTTTAATTTGACCTAGATGACACTCGAGTTTTTGGATTTTATATTTCTTTTTTCATTCTAGTAACGTTTATTGTAGTAGTTAGATCCAAGGGCCCAACTCAAATAGTGAACGAAAAAGTAGTCAAAGGATGTTTATGGTGACTCTTTGGTGTTTTACTATTGGTA
Source organism: Parnassius mnemosyne (assembly GCA_963668995.1). NCBI lineage: Eukaryota > Metazoa > Arthropoda > Insecta > Lepidoptera > Papilionidae > Parnassius > Parnassius mnemosyne. The sequence continues at coordinate 38,173,024 of CAVLGL010000024.1, read as the reverse complement.
TTATTCATTATACCTTCTTAGTATGTGACACCGCACTTACTGCTGTTAATTATTGTGCAGATTTGAAAATGATGTTTAAGAAATTGGTACTCAAACAACACAGATCTGTAAAATGTTCTTCGCCATTGCTTCTTCTTGCCAACTCCCAACCGTATGCTGCACAACAGAGGTTGGTAAAATTAGCGGTGCCCTTCCTTCTCCACCATATTATCCAAAACCTTGACCAATGCAACAGACTTCCACCTTTTTAGAAGTTTTGATTAATTTGTTAGGCAAAACTTTCAATTTCTGCAACTTTACAAGGCGCAGGTTCGGCTTCACATGGAATACTGTTCCCATTTCTGGGCAGGGGCTCCCCAGTGCCAGCTCCTTCCACTTGACCGCATCCAGCGCAGAGCGGCTCGAATCGTCGACGACCGAGCCCTTTCCGATCGGCTCTATTCATTGGCACTGCGAAGAGATGTTGCATTCCTTTGCATTTTCTTTCGCATCTACCATGGGGAGTGTTCTGAGGAATTGTTCGGATCAATCCCAGCCGCCAAATTTCACAAACGCACATTGCGGCAGAACTCCCGATACCATCCACACCATCTGGATGATTGGCGGTTCAACACTGTGTGATTTAGAAGATGTTTTCTTCCTCGCACGACTTCCTTGTGGAATCGATTACCATCAGCGATTTTTCCGGACCGACCTTCAAGAAAAAAGAAGAAGAAAAAAGGGACCTTCAAGAAAAGAGCGTGCTTCTTTTTAAAAGGCCGGCAATGCATCTGCAATTCCCTCCCTGGTGTTGCAGTTGTTCATGGGCGGCGGTAGTCACTTACCATCAGGTGAGCCGCACGCTCGTTTGCCCCCTCTCCTATAAAAAAAAATTCCGAAGAAGCAGTCAAGATGGCCTTTAAAATCTTATAGTTTTGCAGCCCGAAAATCAACAAACTGTTTTGTTAAAAAACTATTTTCATTTCCCTTACGAAACGACAATTTCATAGGTAAGTGAAAATGAATCTTTGTTAATAATGAAAATAAAAAACCTTTAACAAACTAAAATTCTAAGGAGCAGTTTTAATTAACGAACAAACTTAAAAGTTCTCCTTTTCATACACTTCTAAACGTAGTATTTTTACTTATTTCACTAAGATTTATTTTTAAGAAAAATGAGTTACACGAAAGCATTTCTGTTTCTTTTTTATAGTAGCAAAGCTACTGTTTATTGCGTTCCTTAAGCGGAAGCGCATGGTATGTTCTACTGTCAACTAAAAATTAAAATTCCAACGATTTATCGAATAAAATCGTATCTAGCAATCATATTATACATATAAATGATATAAAAATCTCATTGTTAGAAAGATAAATATGTGTTGAACTTATTAATATTTTTTTAATCGATTAATTGCTATTTTGAAATAAAAAAGGGTGGTTTATGTTGTGGATTAATCATGTCCCCAAGGCTTGTAAACACGATAACTTTTGAAAATTTCAATTTTTTAATTCAACCTTTTTTTTTAATATCTTCATCTATCAAGGGGAAGGCACTGAATGTAAATGGCATTGTAATTTTGTTTTGTTTATCTATAATTAATTTTTTTCGGCTCCAAAATGGCGAAATTTTCGTTATGATTTCTTATATTTACGCGAACACTACACATTTTTAAATAAAACTAATTTTACGGATTTTATCGCGTATATTAACTTATTTTTATATTCCCGACGTTTCGGGTGCTTTCCAGCACCCGTGGTCACGGGGGACTGAGTTGTTTGACGTCCTGCTGTCATAGTTAGCCCGGCTACCTTCAGTTTTTTTTATATTAATTTTTGGTTCGATTTACGCAGAATGAGCTTACAGTATCTTGAAGTCTAAGTCTAGTCTAAGCTCGGCGACCAGATGTTTTCTGTCACAGATCCCTCGTGCTTTGTTTCAGAGAGCACGAGGGATCTGATCCCTCTACAAGATGCAGGAGTGTACAAGCTGGATTGTAAATGTGGTCTCTCGTACATAGGACAAACAAAAAGATCTATTAAAACCCGCGTTAAAGAACATATAGCTGACGTGAAGCACCGACGTATCGGGAAGTCTGCAGTTTGTGAACATGTTCAGGATCGTCCCCGTCATTACATTAGATTTGATAGACCACAAATCCTCGCAAAAGAACACCGATTCGTCCCAAGGATGATTCGCAAGGCTATTGAAATTAAAAAACATCCTAATTTCAATAGAGAAGATGGATGGGTGCTGCCATCTGCTTGGGATCCCATAATTAATAAAATCAAATCCAAACCCAAGTATACCACTGCTAGACTTCAAGATACTGTAAGCTCATTCTGCGTAAATCGAACCAAAAATTAGTATAAAAAAAACTGAAGGTAGCCGGGCTAACTATGACAGCAGGACGTCAAACAACTCAGTCCCCCGTGACCACGGGTGCTGGAAAGCACCCGAAACGTCGGGAATATAAAAATAAGTTAATATACGCGATAAAATCCGTAAAATTAGTTTTATTTAGAAATTTTCGTTGATTTGGTAGCCTTGTATGTAAATTATTTCTGTAAATGGGGAGTAACAGCCACAGAGTAGTTCACTCACTCACTCAGTTCGGCGTTTCAGTTTATATAAAGGTACTCTGTGGTTCAGCATCAATCGCCGTCGTAAGTGGACATTGTTTCGGTTGTTTGCAGCGGCTCAAAAAGATCGCTGTATAAATACACAATATTCGAATAACAAAATTTCTTAAATACTTGATTATAATAATAATAAGAGATTTTTTTATTAAAATATTTTAAAAGCACAGTATAAATAATATTAGTACGTACTAAAAGTAAGTAGTATCAATTTTTTTGTCATGGGTGACATTTTCATGGTTTTCGAGGGTATTGAAACCGATAAAGTTCAAAAACTTTATTAAACTAAGTTTGTATAAAAAGGGTTATTATAATATTAATGAATTTATAGATGATAATAACCCCTGGAAATGAGGTGATTGCTACCAAGCTATTTCTAATTTATTGTGTTGTTAATTTGTGTAACATACATGATTGTAAGCTGTTATTTAAAACAAAAAGTCCCGCTGGGTTTCTTGCTGGTTCTTCCCAGGACAGAGGTTTTTTTTTCGAACCAGTGGTAATCATACAAAAGAGTGACTTTCAATAAGTATTATTTATAATCTATATTGAATAAAAAAGTTTCTGTTTCTGTTTCTGATAGGGTTGTCGAAATGTAAATCCAAGATGGCGGCCGCAATAGGTATCAATTTTTTCGTCATAGGTGTCATTTTCATGGTTTTCGAGGGTGCTGAAGCCGATAGTGCTGTCGAAATGTAAATCCATGGTGGCGGCTGCAATAGGTATAAATGTTATTATCATGGGTGTCATTTTCATGGTTTTCGATGGTGTTGAATCCGATAGTGCTGTCGAAATGTAAATCCAAGATGGCGGCTGCAATAGATATCAATTTATTCATCTTGAGTGTCATTTTCATGGTTTTCGAGGGTGTTGTATCTGATAGTGCTGTCTAAATGTAAATCCAAGATGGCAGCTGCAATAGATATCACTTTTTTCATCATGAGTGTCATTTTCATGGTTTTTGATGGAGTTGAAGCCGATAGTGCTATCGAAATGTAAATCGAAGATGGCGGCTGCAATAGATATCATTTTTTTCATCATGGGTGTCATTCTCATAGTTTTCGCGGGTGTTGAAGCCGATAGTGCTGTCGAAATGTAAATCCATGGTGGCGTCTGCAATAGGTATCAATTTTTTCACCATTGGTGGCATTTTTATGGGTTTAGATGGTGTTGAAGCCGATAGTGCTCTCGAAATGTAAATCCAAGATGGCGGCTGAACCAGGTACCAATTTTTTCATCATGGGTGTCATTTTCTTGGTTTTCGAGGGTGTTGAAGCTGAAGGTGTGAATTAAGTGCTGTCGAAATGTATTTAAACTACTTTAAAAAATGCCGTATAATCATAATATACGTAATTTTTTTAATGCGCTTAAGGCATGCCCAATTGTATTTACCAACTTTTGTTATATTTTGGCTTCTACTTTAAAGTCTTCTTAATGTTTAATAGAAATATGGAACTGGTTAATAAATGTTGCTGTTTTGTGTTTGTGTAAGTGAGAATGACAAACGAGCATACAGTCCACATGTGGTGGCGCTGTCGTCGCGCCACAAGCGAAAACACATCGAAGCCTAAATCGCGCTATCAAAGTTTTGAGGGTAAAGCAGTATTATACCTGAACACCTTGCCCGGCGGGAGATCTCCCCTTTTCCTTCCACCGGCTACACACTTATTTGTTGCTGCTGATGTAGCCCCTATACACACAGATTATATTTGGATGTGCGACCGGGCAAGGACCACGCTTAAATGAAAACAAGCATGTCTTGCATACATTGTAAAGACAGAATACTAGCGTTATATAGCAGCTCAACGCTGAAGTTTTGTATGGTGAGTCTTGTACCGGAGACCCCCTTTACTGGTAACAAGGCTTTCATGGTTAGTTCTTAGGTGTCACAATGCATTTATATTTTGATTCTTAATCGAGGATAAATGTAGGTATTTATGAGCACCGCATCCACTTACCATCAGATGAACTATGTGCTCGTTTGTCATCTTTATTCTACTTTAAAACACACTATGCCCATGACTTCAAATTCACCCTGTATTATTACCATCATCATCACTACATGCCTATAAAGGTCACTGCTAAACATATACCTCCCCCATAGATTACCTGATAGGCGTAGATATTGCCATAATTTCCTCACTTAGCGGGCACCTTTTTTTAAGTTATCAGGGAGGTGCTGCCACCAATCTCTGTTCAGCTTCCCCCTGTCACCTATTACGACACCTACGGGATTTATATGAAGATGGATTCTCTTACGAATTTTGCTCATAATAATTTATATATATTTTGTTTTCTTTGTATATTATAACGTATAAATAAATGTAGACTAAGTTTTAATATTCCTAGTACTTTAATCCACAATAAATGTAGTTTAAACACAAAGTAGACAGGTTGAGAGCTCAAGTTAGAGCCACGCTACGCGTTAATAGCTCCAGCATGAATGGGTCAATTCGACGGAGCAACAATAATGCACGAATACTATACACAACTGTATATTTTGTTACGCCTAAAAGCCGAAGTGCTGGCAAACCCGAAATCGTAGATAAACTCCCTACACGAGTTTCAATACTGGTGATACGGAGCGGTTATAGCTTACAACCCGTTTCACTTATTGTGATAGTGGTTCAAGCCGAGGTTCGTACCTCCTTCTGAAGAGCCCTTGAATCACATCGTACTTCAATTGTAGGGGTTGGGGTGCTTCGAGACTGCAGTCAACGTCACAGCGCATAGCAATAAATCGAATACACCTAAATTTAATCAACTCTATTTTTATAGTATAAGGGTGATAAACGAGCACACAATTTTTTGACTGCATCTAATTGTAGCTGGCTAAACTTTGGCCTATATTTAGCTGGCATTGTATTCCTGGCCTGCGCTAGTCTCTGTTGAGACTGGCCGCTGTGACCAAAATTCAGTCTGGAGGACATTATTACTATTCGGATACATTATAAAGTTTACGTCCAGCTGAGAATTATAAATATATAAAAAGATGATAAATGAGATAAAATATTTAAGTTGACTTTAACAAAAATACATATAAAATAAAGTGAAATCAATAATAAAATAAAATTGCCAAGGAATAGGCGGAAAGGGAAAGAAACGGCGGACGATACGGGCGGTATCGAGGAGCTTTCTGCATCCGCCTCAGATGACCCGAGAGACTGACCGGGATTAACGCTTGTGCAAAAATGACTACAGACATAATTTCAGTCGGCAGTTAACCTCATACCTTGGTCACCTCGTGAGCCAGGTTCATATATTTTGTTCGCTTATTTGTTTCTGCTTTCAGGAGGTTCACCTTATATGGAATGGTAATGGCGATCAAAAGTATCTTTGACTATGCCTGGCCTATCACCACCATATTATTTGCAAGAATAGTCCTGTCTGTGATGATAGCTCGGTCCCAGTAAAGCCTGGTGCGTTTTTTCGAGCACGGCTTCCAGCCACTACAGATAATAAGGCAGTTCCGGCAGCTACCGGATTTCAGAGTGGACGTCTGGTGCCGAATCCTGGCTGCTGGGTGTCTGTTTTAATTCTTATTGTTAACTAACTGGTACCCGGCGCGTTGCTGCCGCAGAAGCAATAATTGTGGAAATATCGTTTTAAATTTGGAAGCGTTATATTGTTATAGTAGAAATACATTCATTGAAATTTGATGAATGACTTTCAAATAAATTTGTCGGTACGATACGCGCGTCACCTACTGCAAGTAAATTGTAGTATGCCTTTGCCAACTTATTGCGCGCAAGTGCAAGAAATAAGTTGATAAAGTTTTAGCAAATTATGATGAACGGTATGGCAGCGCATAAAATACAAACAAACAAAAATTAATTTTTATCAATGAGAATAATATATTGTGTTGTAAATAAAAAACTAAATTACAAGTAAATATCGTACATCCAAAATTTCATGGTAATATTACTTTCAAATTTTAAGCGTAACGCAACAACAACAACGGAAGAATCTCATAATTTATTGTGCTATTTTCTGGAACCAAGCAAAAGCAAATATACATTTGAATTGCAAGTTTATATTTCAAACCCACATATTTGCTGGAGTATTGTAATTAATACGATGGTACAGAGGCAAGGGGTAAGCTTTCGTTGCGGCATTTTAGTTCCGATTTCTTAGCCGAAAAATGTTAATTATAACTAAAAAAACAAAAATAAAATTAAAATGCCATTTACATTCCACGGTATCCCGGATGATATATAAAGAGATTTAAAAAAATTGAGTTGAAAAATTTATATTTTCAAAAGTTATCATGCTTATCCCTCCATGCAGACTTGATAAATTCACACCATCATCCACTAAACCATTTGCTTATATAAAAATACGAGTATCAATTAATCGATTAGAAAAAAATATATTATTTTTTTATAATTATCATTTATGTGTACAATATAATTGTTAGATACGATTTTATGCGACAAAACGTTGGTATCTAAATTTTTAGCCGCCAGTAGAACATACCTACGCGCTTTGTTCTGACCATAATGTCTCCAACTGGAGTGATATATTTACCGGCGTCCCTCAAAGCAATATTCTCTTACCTCTCTGTTTTAAATTTTTATCAAGCTTATCACATTTAACCTCAATTGCTTATATCATCTGTATGCTGATGATCTACAACTATATGCATAAGCAGAACCATCCAATATTAATATTTCAAAAGCTTTACTAAACGAAGATTTACATTATATTTTTGAATGGTCCACTGTGTTTAAAATTAAAGTGAATCTTTCTAAAAGTCAAGTGATCATTTTAGGTAGCTCTAGATACTTATCTAAATTAGATATCTCCACTTTTCCGTTTATTTCGTACAACAACAATGCTATCCCATACTCTCCACATGTTAAGAATCTCGGTCTGTACGTTGATAGCTATCTTTCATTGGACAAGCAAATCCAAGAGGTAAGCCGAAATTTACTGCAACATTGCGATCTCTTTATCGTCCAAAAATTTTCTTCCTACCGCTATAAAAGTTTTGCTTGATCAATCTTTTATTATGCCGATAATAGACTATGTACATGTGTGTTGCACAGACTTATCTCAACAGGATCTTAACACATTGGATCGTCTCCTCAATAACTGCATCAGATATATTTATGGTCTTCGTAAATATGACCATGTATTATCTTTTCGAACTCAACTTAACTAGCTGCCTATTTGTCAGCGCAGATATTGCTCTGCACTCTTTTCAATATTCTGAACGATCTTTGTGCTCCTGAGTAATTTAAATCTAGATTACAGTAGTAGTCCGCGATGAACTCCTAAACTAGTGAACTAATTTCAATGAAATTTGCACACTCTGTGCAGTTTGGTCGAACTTGAGAGATAGAATAGTTTTTATCCCGATAAATGATCCTCAACGTTTTTTATAAGGAATTTAAGAATTTTTTGTAAGACAAAGGGTCGTCGGAGAGGGCAGAACAACGTCTGTCTGGTCAGCTAGTGTGTATATATATATTCTGGTTCATACGAACTTCGTTACCTTTCTTTTCTAATTATTAGTTTACTTTTGCTGCACTACGTACCAATGTTTATCTCTGCTTAGCCCAATGGTTGACTGGGAGAGAATGCCATATGTACGACTTTTCTTTTGTGCATAAAAGTTTAAATAAATAAATATATTAAAATATTGGTAAAGCCAATTGTGTATGCCTGAAGCTCATTAAAATATTACGTATACATGATTATACTTAATTTTTAAGTAGTTTAAATACACACAAATATTCACTAATCACCTTATAACTACCTAAAATTTTCTGACATTTTTATGTCAAACTTCAATTAAAAAAAGTTTGGAAAATCAAAAAGTGCACGACTGATAATGACCAGTACACCTTAAAGTCAGTCCGTCTTGTCCGAAGGTAAGGTCTATTCTATATACCCATTATGTTCTTTAACCAACAAAACGAGCCCAAACTCGGTACATCTAGTTCTCCTCGTCGAGGAATTCCAGCAGCACTTATCAAAGTACACTTTCAAGACACTTTATCAAGTCCGGAGGTAAGGTCTCATCATAACTAACAAAACGAGACCAAGTACGGCACATCTAGTTCTCCACGTCGACGAGTTCCAGTAGCAGATACCGACACACCTTCAGGTCTATAAAGTCCAAGACGTATAAGTATATTTATATATAAATCCTGCGTGCTTATAGTGAAACAAAATATTGTAATAAAAATCTGTGATTATGCAAATAATAATAATATCTTATCTTGGTCAAGTTTGTATCAAATTTGGTTTTTGGAATATTTTGTATTTCTACGGCGATCGATATTTTCCAGCACGAGCCGCTGTAACAAACGACCACTAACGACGGCATTTGAGTCCGGAGTAATAAATAAAGTACCATGTGGCTGTGGCTCGGAGTGCGGCCGTGGCCTATTTAGAAAAATAAATTAATACAAGGCTCTCAAACCATTGAATATCGCCATTCCTTGGCCGAAAAAATTTATTACAACTAAACAATACAAAATAACCTACGATTTATATTCCATAGCTTCCCATATGACAGATGAATAGATTTAAAAATAGACTGAGTTGAACAATTGATATTTTCAAAAGTTATCGTGTTTACGAAGACCGCATACTTGATAAATCCACGTGGCTAATACCACTGAAACTCCTTTTTTTATGTAAAAATAGCAATTAGTCGATTAAAAAAAATATTCACAGTATAGCGGCAATTTTCTCTGGATCCGTGCGGGTACCTTCTTCTGACACTACATACCCCAAAAAGCTAACTTGTCGTTTGAATAGTGAGCACTTCTTCGGACTCAACTTGAGGTTGGCACTCTGGATCTTCATGAGCACGCGTTCCAGGTTTTGAAGGTGTTCCTCAAACGTACGGCCTAAAATGATGATGTCATCCAAGTAGACCAGACAGGCATCTCCAATTAACCTGGTATGTACAAGCTCCATCAACTTTTCAAACGTTGCTGGAGCATTGCACAATCTAAACGGCATGACTTTAAATTGCCACAGAATTCCTGTGGAGAATACAGTTTTCTCCTTGTCCTAAGGGTCAATTTCAACCTGCCAGTAGCCACTTTTCAGGTCCAGCGTACTAAACCACTTTACGCCTGTAATAATATCCAGCTTGTCATCAATTTCTTGCAAGGGATAACTGTCCTTCTTCGTAACGTCACTCAGATGGCGGTAGTCAACACAAAACCGCATGCTGCCGTCCTTCTTCTTTACCAGCACCACAGATGAACACCATGGACAAGGTTCAATAACACCATCCTTCACCATTCCCTCAATCATGGTTTCCACTTTCTTTTCACTTGCTACATGCAATCTTCTTGGCCGCTGACGGATAGTCAATTCTTCTCCTGTGTATATTTTATGTTGAACTAAGCCAGTTTTTTTTTCAGCTTCGTTTGACGAGAAAACAACGACGTACTTGAGTAACAACTTCTTCGCTTTGACGATTTCGTTTGTGGATAAAGCGCTGCGACAGTCTTCTAAAAGTGTGATCACTCTCGTTTGTCCATCCTTGCTGGGGATTCCAGTCGATAGATATTGGCACTGACGCAACCAATCCACTTCATCACTAGTAGCAACAAATGTGCCTTTTTCTATAATCTGTCCTGATCACAAAGGTTCAGCATACGTATTCCTAAGATCTCGGCGGTTCTAACCAAGGTTCAAGCCACTTTCCATGGAAGGTCATAGTCTACCCTTTCCACGAGTACACAACGAAGAGTTTGCCCAGGATTCCGAGCAAGTCTAACCGGCATAATCGTTTCCGATCTCGGCGGAAGAACAATTTTCTTAAGGCTGTACACATTCCCTGGTAACGCCCCTTCCACGAAAAGTTCCTCTTGTCCAAATTTCAAAACACCTTCCTTAACGTCGATCTCACAACAATTCTTCCTTATAAAGTCTAGGCCCAGGATGCAGTCGTCCGTAATGGACGACTGCATCCTGGGCATCAGCCACGATTACAATATGCAGGTAGATCATGTTGCCTAGCTTCAACTCCATCTCCTTCTCTCCACGTACGGGTATGCGCTGACCGGTGGCTGTCACCAAATTAATGTGTTCTCGCTTGTATGCGAAGTCCCCAAGGAACTGACTTATAAGTTGGGAACTGACAACCGTGCGAGAGGCTCCAGCGTCTATGGTCAGTTTACACGGCGTTCCGTTGACCTAGCCCTTGATGATTAGGCTGTTCCCATCATGGGTTTGTGAGATTGAAATCCTTGGGGCTCTTTTAACATTTGCCAGCACCCGCCCCGCAGTTCTGGCTTTTAGTTGTTTCCCTGCTGCTGCTGGGCGGTGCTATTAGCCACAATACCCTCTCGAGATCGATCACCTTCCCTTTCTACAGTTCGGTTAGGGCAGGTGGATCGAAGATGGCCCCTTTCCCCACAGCCATAGCACCTAGGTCTGTAGCCGTTATTGCTGTCCCAAACTGTAGCTACTGCAACCTCCCTGACGCGATGGGAACGATGATCCTGCCGCACGGCTTCCACCTGTTCCTCCTGTTGCCGGACCTGTTCCTCCTATCCGCGCTGCATCTGCTCTTCCAACCGACGGGCCTGTTCCTCCTGTCAGCGGGCCTGTTACTCCTGTCGGCGAACCTGTTCCTGCAGCATCATCATCAGAACACCTAAGTCAGGTGCTGTAGATGCAAGAGCTGCTGACGGACCTGCCTCAGTGGTCAGCAGCTGGCCCTCCGATTTTTGCGGCGTTGCATTACCAAATCGTCTTGTCCGTCTCCAGCTGGCATTGACTTCGGGTACGGATACCCTCCTCGTCGTCCTTTGGTAAAATCGGCATGATTTGATCCCACTTCTGACACCAATTGTTACGAGCTTGGGGTTCTAGACAATTAAAAACTGCCGATTGATTTACCAAAATTGACACTTTAATTACAGAACCGTAATTGCAATCTAAAACCACACTAATAATAAAACACAATTGTACTACTGATCACTTTAGTTCGGAGTCATTTCGCTTCGAAGTATTCTCCTGGATCACCAATTCAATACTGACTCGGTCGTGGTCTATACCGGCCTTATATAGGGCCTCAGATAGTTTCCAGAACCTTCTACTGTAGCGACATCTAGAATGTTCAAGTACATATCGGTCCCTAAATTTCTAGAAGGATCTTGATTCTCCTAGTTCTGCTACTTGACACTAGAGGGCGCTAGTGGTAACTAGTGTTGCCATGTACAAGACATTAATAGTGGCGCCCAACAACATCATTTATATGACATTGGTAGAGCCACGCAGTAGCTTTTGCTGTCGCACGGATGGGCCGGCTCGAACCGGGGTGGTACCACGACCTCATAAAAAACCAGCATGAAGTAGAGGTTTACCTCTGCGTTTCTCTTGGTGAGTGCAGGTGGCCGGAGGCCCTTTTTACTGAAAATGAGGCATTCCATCTTAGTCCTCACGGGTGACAACGCATCTACATTTTAATTTGTAATAGAGGATAGATGTAGATGTCTATGGGCCGCAGCAACCACTTACCATCAGGTGAACTGTGTGCTCGTTTGTCACCCTTATCCTATAAAAAAGTATAATATGATTGCTAGATACGATTTGATGCGACAAAACGTTGGAATCTTATTTTTTAAGCCCTAGCAGAAAATACCGGCGCGCTGCACGCTTAGGGCTTGCAATAAATAAACAAAATTAAAAAAAATACAAAATTAAAATATACAAGCTAACGTAGATACATAAATAAGTATAGTATATGTCATTATCTAGTATATGTCACGTTCTTAAGGTTTTTATAAAATTAACAGTGCACTTCTACTTGGGAAGCTTGAAAAGCGAAGTCGGATGCATTACAACAACGTACAAATAGGAAATTTGAATTTCCTAACACTATCAGGAACGCCGCATTTTTATGACCACAGCGAACCAAAATAACTGCTCAGTTTTTTATCCATACTAAAATTCTACGTATCAATCATATTTGAACTCTTGACCTCCCCGACGCTTTTTAACTTGTATGTAGACGAGTTGATTGTTAGGCTTGGCAGCGCCAGTGTCGGCTGTTTCATTGATGATCACTGTGTAAATAGCATCGGTTACGCGGATGACATGGTGTTGCTGAGTCCGTCAGTTGCTGCTCTAAGAATGCTGATCTCAATATGCGAGGTGTATGCAAAATCCCACGGCCTAATTGTATAATGTTATGAAAAGCGAGTTGATGGTTTTTAAAGCCAGAACTCGTAAGTAGTCCGCTGCAAAATGTTGGCTCGCAGATTTGTACGTAGCAGTCCAGATGTGAAAATAACACTGTTTAATGCATACTGCCAAACAATTTATACGTGCAATCTATGGGTCAACTACACGCGGGGGGCTATCAACGCTCTCCGAGTACAATATAATAATGATCTGAGGATGTTGTTGGGGCTTCCTGTTATGTAGTGCTAGTTAAGTTACTGTAGTGCATCAGGGATATTCGCATTGGCGCACACTAATGGGTTTCACACTGTAGTGCGCAAGCGAATCGCATCCCTCCTGCGCACAGTGCGGGGGAGCGCCAACACGATTCTCAGAGTAATCAGTGAACAGCCTGACTGTCCGATACTGCGGCACTGGGAGTACGCTCACAGGTGTCGCGCAGTGCAGGCAGATATTTAAATTAGAATATAATATTTTTCAAAAAAATGTTAGTAATCTAATTTATAAGATCTTTTTTATTTTTAATGCTACTAACAATATTATGGACAAAAGTCTGAAATATATCAATTTTATTTATTTATTATTTTATATATTATTTAATAAATACTTATTTTAAATGCTATATTTGTGTGATTTTTTCTTATGTTATTGTGTGTGTGTGTTATTTCAATTTTTTTAGAACAAATTTTAAGTAAGTCGTTACCGCTGATGAACAACTCCAATATCAGAGAAATTGCAGCCGCGTTTATGACCATTTAGAACAGACTGTATATTAAAATGGATGAGCCGATATTCATTTACAATTTTAATTTTAAACTCTTGCATAATATCAAAATTTGTGTCTAAGCAAAAACGTTTAAAATTTTGTAATACAATCTTTGACGATGTGTGGTTTGATTTTAAATTCGAAATGGTCTTTGATACAAAAAATAAGATCGCGGTCGAGCGTAGCGTAATAGAAATCTCAATTATTTAAATTTGATTTTGCTGACTATAGTGAGAGGTCTCTTATATCACAATATACAACACTCACCAAACTTAAAGAATAATATTAATTTAACTTGTGATTCGACTCCATGTTGTAGAACATGCTAGGAACAAATTAAATAATGAATTAAAACTGAAAAGCACAATAAAACACATGTGATACGAGAATGAGCTTGCAGAATAAAACCGTACAATCTTAGAAATATTAGCGGCAAAGCGAGAGTTCCATTTTGAGCAACAATTTATGTAAGATTATTTTGTTAATCCGTATAACCGAGGATAAATTTTATTACCACTTATTTTGTTCCTCGCACGACTTCCTTGCGGAATCGGTTACCACCGGCGATTTTTCCAGATCGATACGGCTTATGAGCCTTCAATAAAGGGGGATTTTAAAATCCCGGCAACGAACTTTGAATTTCTCTGGTTTTGCAGGTGTTCAAGAGCGGCTGTCGACACTTACCATAAGGTGAATCTTACGTTCGTTTGCTCATTTTTTATAAAAAAAAAAAACCATCTTTACGATATAATTTTTTATAAAAGTTAAAGTTCTAAGAGGGAAGTAAAAACAATTGTAGCGAAACCGTCGTTAGTTGACAGCCTTAGAGACCCAATTGTCTCTTTACTTCGAGTGGGAGTCTTTTAGGCAATAATATGTCAGAATCATTGCATGGATTCGGATGGATGATGGTATAAACATTTTGTTGAAGCAAAATGTTTAATAGTGCAAATGAAAATTTGCCTAAATTGTTTAGGTTATTAAATAGCCACATGGTGGCGGCCTAATGCAATCCATGACCCCATTGCGTCCTGTGAATGTTGTAATAAACGACTATGGAAAATGTCCGATAAATCCTTTGGCTTCCAAAAAATGGCGCTACAACCATTTCGTTTACGTCTGACGTAAAACAACCAGATCGAAGACGGATTTTAAAGGTGTAAAACGTTTCACTGTGCTGTACTGTGATAATCAATTCGCCTGCAAAGCATGACAATTAAGGCTAATCTTACTAGTACCAGGAGAATCCAAAAGTGAACTAATTTTGGCTAAAAAATAAATAGTTAATAGTAAATTCGCCCTAAAACTTGATATCCCCACGATGAGCAGTGAATAGTTACAGGCTATTAAAAGACGAAAAAAATGACGATGTTAAATTACAACTATGAGACATAGCAACTAGTAATAGAGCAGGCAAAGTAAAAAGAACGGCTTCTTAATAAAAGGAGATTAAGAGATACAGCCTAATTTGACAGAATACGTAAAATTTGACATGTGTGTAACTCTAGCCTAAATAATGCTTCTACGAAAGAATAAGGAATATAATGAGAATTAAATGTTGCCAACCCATTTTTAGAACTACAAACACAAATTATTTCAGTAGTTTTTGAATTTTTTCTTTTTTTGTACTTAACGTTGATATTATATTTAATCTTATATTTAAAATCTTATTCATTGTCATAAAATAATTAATTTACGATCCATAATACACATTATGCAACACATTTAAAATAGGCCAATAAAACCTTACCTCGGTAATGATTGTGTATATCTTGTAGGATTAAAGATATTAGTGTTTGTTCAAGAGTAATTTTCTGTTGGTATGTTACTTGTGTGGTTTAATAAAGTCGTTATATTCTTATTCTGTCCACTTTAAGGAGAATCTAGCCTTACTCCTGACTCAGAAGTAAACTGATCCAACAGTAAGTTTCATCTTTCATTTTAGGAGTAGATTTTACAAGTGATAGAAATTTAGTTTTGGGATTTGAGTGGGGCTGTGTGATTTTTTTGTCTTTGATACGTTCTTAAAATTATCATTAGCTTTAATTCTATACGTTCCATTATTATGTGATTTAATTGGGATGTTACTTAAACAACCAATACATTTCCAAGCTCTTTTTTGCGTAGGTGTCATTATGTAGTTTCTTTTTCCTGTTTTAGAACAATTAAGATCAAATATTCTTTACATATAGTACAGTTAAGATATTTCTTCATTTAAGCATCTGTTTACATTTATTACAATTTTTACCCATAGCTCTTAATTATTTTCTATTAATATAAAAATTACCTTTAACTTTTTATTTGTTGCACATAATTATCCAAAATATTTTAAAAATGTTAAGATAATACTATCGCTATTCACTAATGATCACTGTTTATAAAACTTATTTACTATTTTTAAGAATATGAAATACAAGATATTAAAGATATTAGAGTTTGATAGAGATTTAAAATTCTTTTATAGTAATTTACATAACATAAATAATAAAATTCATTACTATGGCAGAAAATAAAAACTAAGATTATCTAATGGCCATTCTTCACCTGGTACACTGTTAATTCCGGTACCGTAAATTTAAAAAAATTAAAACAAAGAAACTTGTGTCATGGAAGACCAAAACCATTCTTATCTCAAAATCTTTATGTATCAAAAGCATATCTAATATTCATATAAATATGTTAATAATACGCTGGATACGATATTAGTGTTTGTTCAAATGTCTAAATCCTGTTTATTTTTTTTTTTCGATTGTCCGTAACAATTTTGTCGTTTTCTTTATTAGAAAATCAAAATATTTCTTGAACTGTAATTTTAAAAATCAAATAATATAATAACACAAATCTATGAAATAATTAAATCAATGACAGCAATGACGAAAGCGAATAATTGGAGCAAATTTTTATAATTATTCAAATAATTGTTGTCTATTAAATATTATATTATGTACATATTTTACACATAAAGTTATGGTTGCAGACATTGATCACTGATTGAAGGTTCCAGACTAGCAAATAAACGTTATGAAAAATCAGTCGGACCGAATTAAAAAACGTTAAAACTATAAACAAAAAAATCTCCGCTCTTACTGTGTCAATTTAATTAAAAAGTAACTATTATTAAATTATCTGATTCAATCGTTTTTCAATCATCACTATGGCTATGACTGCTAACGCACCTGAAGTAGACATAGATCAATACATTTCGTGGCAAATTGACACTTAAATTCTCCTCTTCGTCATCAACTGAGAGCGAGTAATTTTCTGTTGGTATGTTACTTGTGTGGTTTAATAAAGTCGTTATATTCTTATTCTGTCCACTTTTAGGAGAATCTAGCCTTACTCCTGACTCAGAAGTAAACTGATCCAACAGTAAGTTTCATCTTTCATTTTAAGAGTAGATTTTACAAGTGATAGAAATTTAGTTTTGGGATTTGAGTGGGGCTGTGTGATTTTTTTGTCTTTGATACGTTCTTAAAATTATCATTAGCTTTAATTCTATACGTTCCATTATTATGTGATTTAATTGGGATGTTACTTAAACAACCAATACATTTCCAAGCTCTTTTTTGCGTAGGTGTCATTATGTAGTTTCTTTTTCCTGTTTTAGAACAATTAAGATCAAATATTCTTTACATATAGTACAGTTAAGATATTTCTTCATTTAAGCATCTGTTTACATTTATTACAATTTTTACCCATAGCTCTTAATTATTTTCTATTAATATAAAAATTACCTTTAACTTTTTATTTGTTGCACATAATTATCCAAAATATTTTAAAAATGTTAAGATAATACTATCGCTATTCACTAATGATCACTGTTTATAAAACTTATTTACTATTTTTAAGAATATGAAATACAAGATATTAAAGATATTAGAGTTTGATAGAGATTTAAAATTCTTTTATAGTAATTTACATAACATAAATAATAAAGTTCATTACTATGGCAGAAAATAAAAACTAAGATTATCTAATGGCCATTCTTCACCTGGTACACTGTTAATTCCGGTACCGTAAATTTAAAAAAATTAAAACAAAGAAACTTGTGTCATGGAAGACCAAAACCATTCTTATCTCAAAATCTTTATGTATCAAAAGCATATCTAATATTCATATAAATATGTTAATAATACGCTGGATACGATATTAGTGTTTGTTCAAATGTCTAAATCCTGTTTATTTTTTTTTTCGATTGTCCGTAACAATTTTGTCGTTTTCTTTATTAGAAAATCAAAATATTTCTTGAACTGTAATTTTAAAAATCAAATAATATAATAACACAAATCTATGAAATAATTAAATCAATGACAGCAATGACGAAAGCGAATAATTGGAGCAAATTTTTATAATTATTCAAATAATTGTTGTCTATTAAATATTATATTATGTACATATTTTACACATAAAGTTATGGTTGCAGACATTGATCACTGATTGAAGGTTCCAGACTAGCAAATAAACGTTATGAAAAATCAGTCGGACCGAATTAAAAAACGTTAAAACTATAAACAAAAAAATCTCCGCTCTTACTGTGTCAATTTAATTAAAAAGTAACTATTATTAAATTATCTGATTCAATCGTTTTTCAATCATCACTATGGCTATGACTGCTAACGCACCTGAAGTAGACATAGATCAATACATTTCGTGGCAAATTGACACTTAAATTCTCCTCTTCGTCATCAACTGAGAGCGAGTAATTTTCTGTTGGTATGTTACTTGTGTGGTTTAATAAAGTCGTTATATTCTTATTCTGTCCACTTTTAGGAGAATCTAGCCTTACTCCTGACTCAGAAGTACACTGATCCAACAGTAAGTTTCATCTTTCACTTTTAGGAGTATATTTTACAAGTGATAGAAATTTAGTTTTAGGATTTGAGTGGGGCTGTGTGATTTCTTTGTCTTTCATACGTTCTTAAAATTATCATTAGCTTTAATTCTATATGTTCCTTTATTATATGAATTACTTGGGATGTTACTTAAACAACCAATACATTTCCAAGTTCTTTTTGGCGTAGGTGTCATTATGTAGTTTCTTTTTCCTGTTTTAGAACAATTAAGATCAAATATTCTTTACATATAGTACAGTTAAGATATTTCTTCATTTAAGCATCTGTTTACATTTATTACAATTTTACCCATCGCTCTTAATTATTTTCTATTAATATAAAAATTGCCTTTTAATTTTTAATTGTTGCACATAATTATCCAAAATATTTAAAAAATGTTGAGATAATACTATCGCTATTCACTAATAATCACTGTTTATAAAACTTATTTACTATTTTTAATAATATGAAATACAAGGAACACTGACTAAATAAAATACTTAGGAAAGAATATGAAATACACAGGTTTCAAAGGCAGACCGTCAAATGTACTGTTGTGATCTAGTTCGCTTCCAGTATATCTTATCTTATAAGTATTTAGGCCTATGTGTGGTGATTATACCAAAAGTTGAAAAGCCATGTGCAGCTTTTTCTTAAATAACATCTATAAAATAGTTAGATCATCATTACTATTTAAATTGGGGGTAACGTGACCTCTCCTGAGCATTTGAAAACAGTGGAGAGCACAAACTTTTTTTTACGTTGTATGAGTGCTTGAACTCTTCTTCTGGTACAGAGCAACGCTACCCATTGGATGGTTCGCAAGCTCCACGTCATATTTATATGTTCAGTAGATGTATTGGATTATGATTGTAAAACAAGTTTGTTGCACATAGCGTTATTACTTAAATAAATGATAACAACGAAATTCCCGATACCATCCACACCATCTAGATGTTTGGCAACCGCCACTGTGCGATTTAGTAATATTTTTCTTCCTCGCACGACTTGTTTGTGGAATCGTTTACCAAAGGCGATTTTTCCGAATCAACATGACTTAGTGACCTTCAATAAACGAACTTACGCCTTTTTAAAAGACCGGCAATGCACCTGCAAATCTCCCGGTTTTGGACTTGTTCGTGGGCGGCGGTCGACACTTTTCATCATGTGAGCCGCATGGTTGTATGCCCGCATATCTATATAAAAAAACTAGTCTGACAAGAAAAACAGCGCAGATATTTTAGAAAGAGCGTCTTGCGCTACACTGCTACCGCTGCCAGCATATGTTTCGTTACGTTAAATTGTAAAATTTGTTGCTAATAAGCGACCAAGTGGCAAAAGGCACTTGGTTGGTTATTAGCAACAATTTTGTGGAAAAAGTCGGTTATATAGTTCAAAGAGCCGACAACCAATAGGGAATATTCTTGAGTGGCAGCCTCTAACAGGTAAAGGGAATGTAACGACCCGGTTAGAGATACAGATCAGGACCGTTTTATTAGAAATTCTTGTGGAAGGCTTATGTACTTGTGAACAGTACAGTGAACTTGCCATGAGCCGGATAATTCTGCAAATGGCAAATATCTTTCTTTCATTTCCATGGTTGACATTTAAAGAATGCCAAGGAGTATCAAGTCTGTCAATTTTAAACCTTTATTTTGGTAGTAACTATAAAGAATAATTTCATAACGATTTCAATAGTAAAAACGGACGGAAATTCAATAGATCCAGTTTCCTTATCAATGATCTGGCAATAGAATATCCACTACCCCACATCTCGTGATTTTCGAAAGAGGTGACTATGGGAAATTCCAAGAAAATCTCTCACTATCTGCGGTATGAATATCTCGTTTATCGCAGTAAAATACTCAGACCAGTAACAAGGAGCAGCATCAAAATTGCGAGACGTCTGCCAATCCGCCTCCCAAAGCGTGGCAAAGAAACTCATGTCAATGTCTTCTCTACCAGTAAACTCTTACGAATTATGAAGTAGAATCGAATTTTTGATGATAGCAAACTTGTATAATTAGAACCTATGTGTGAGATTTTATCATGTCATAATTTTCCAGTCCTAAAAGTCCTCGTAATTTTATAAATAAAGCGTAAAGTAGGCACGGAAACAACAGTTATCCACGTACCTATTTTTACTATATATTTAGTTAAACATTTTTAGCTTGGCGCCTGCTGAGGCATTGCATCGTTTATAGAGTGGCCTTGAAAAGGTTAATGCTTATTAAATAAAAAAAATCATATATTCATGTGTTAAATCCGACAAGAACACCCAATCATAGGTAGGTTAGGTTTTTCAAATGAATGAATGACATTAAAATCAAACTCAAAAGCAAACTATTGGAATCCCAGAACTGTAGCATACTTACCAGGTGCTCTGAATACGGCCTAGACCTATAACTAGGCCACGAAGTCAATTATTTTGTAAGCTATGTATCATTTTCAATAACTTTGAATTATTGTATTTTTATACATGTATGTCATAATGTTTTGTGTTCTAGCACTTCTAGTATTTACTTATTCCCGGACTAATCATATAATAATAAACAAGCCGAATTGTTATAGCTGTAAAAGCAATTAATTATGTACATACTTAAAAGCAGATAAATAATGCAACAAGTTTAAGCATATAACAATCAAACAGAAAATGTAAAATGAAACAGTTCTACTGAATCCTACTTTATGGCATTTTCGTAAGATATAAGAACGAAGTTATTGAGTTAAATGGAAATCCTACATTTTACTGGACAATATTGTTCATGCAAGATTCTTGTAGCGTATTTTAAAATATTATTATATCAAAGACTCTAACTTTGAGCTTAAAGTTATTTTTTATTTGAAGCTATTACTAGAAGATTTCGTTACCTTGCCTACTAAAACTGTTAGCTTAACCTTTCCGCTCCAATTTCGTTTTATTTTTATTCAGCCATTTTGTTTCCAAAGCTTTACGTTTAAATGGATGTAAATGTAACAACCTATTTTCCAAATGGCAACTTCATCCACTAGTGAAACACTTTATTAAGTAATGAATCAGGATATGGCGACTAAGTGATGGCGGGATGTACATAAATCAAAATCCCATGTTCTGTCGATTGGTGCAACAATGCTATTTATTGGCCTTGCGCTCAGTAATCAGATTAATTAGCGTGATAATTACGAACAAACATTTTAAGCTATGGATTATACTAGTTAAAAAGGCTTTCATAATGTAATAGATTAAAAAAAACTGAAAAAAAAAGAAGCAAGAGGTACTTTTTTCATTTTTGCATAACAGGTTGTAACTAAATGCATTACTAAGTTTTAGGATGGTTTTCGCTCGGGACCACGGCTCACTATATAGTACGAACAGATTAGAGAAAACATTGAAAACATATGATTGAGCTTACTTGTACTCATTTCATTTAATAAGAACATATATGTGTTGATCATGTATTTATTTTCACTCCAAATTTTTAGTCGCTAGCAGGCCTTATGGTATGGTTGTGTTGATTCCAGCAGATGTCATGTAATTACGGGCGTTTCGCAAGGTGGCATTATTTTTCTACGTTTATTCTTATTTTATATCAATCTTCTAAGCAACTATCTTCATTGCGCTTACCTCCTCCTTATACGTTTATTATCAGTTATGCTCATATGACGTCTTTGTTGAAGACAAAACTGCTATCACATTTATTAATGGTGAATTAAGACGCATCTACCTAATTATGTTCACAGCATTTTTGTATTATGGTTAATACAAATAAATGCCCGCTGTTTTAACATATGAGAAAATAAAAATTTTGATGATATCTCCGCGGAACCATGCCAGATAACCATTGCATTTTAGTCAGAGGAACATCAGCTGTAATAACTTTACGTAAGGTTGCGTAGAAAACGTTAACCATTTCATTGAAATTATCATGGCGCAGAAGCAACGATAACCAATCAATTTTTTGCAGATCATCGATTATAGGACTGTAACCTGCCTTAAAATAGTTAACCCGTGGAATTCGGCATTGGTGTAAATTTTCATATGAGGGTAGTGAAAGAGTGAACTCCAATGGAGCGTAGTATAAATCGACTCTGACCAAAGGATTATTCTGATTATTCTGACCAAAGGACTATCCTCGAAGTAAATATATGAAAATGTAGAAAACACGAAATCAATTGTTTTAGCGTTCTTGTTTTGTACATGATTATATTGTTTCAAATTATTCAAAGCTAAAAATTCGCAAATAAGATTATACGAAGAACAATGTGAATTTACGGGATTCACAAAACAGCCATCATCACTCTTAGACCATTTTATATTTGGCATTTTTAAATCCTTAACCAGAAGAGCATCCGAATGTTTAGATATAATATTACTAGAATTTTCTAGAAACTGTTCCAAGTCTGTCTGATTTATAGGTGGTGGAAGACAAACTACATCAACATTAATATTAAGATTACTTTTGTTTCTCTTTAATTGAATAGTAAGCCATAATTCTTTTAATTTATTTTAGCTTCTATTTTATATGATTGGAAATGTTTACGTACTGCAATCGCTACTCCCCCTAATATTGTAGGTAATGACGATAAAAAAATTAAATGAAATATGAACATGTCCCTTCACAAGTTGGAGGACTTGTGAAGTGCTGTAATGATAATAATGATAAAGGTATAATAGTAATTAATAGTAATCTCTCAAGTGTTCTAGCAGTATGAAGCATCGCGGAGGCGACCGTAATTCTACGAGTCTTACTGTCGTTTCTATGTCCGTTAGGGTATTCTATTACTCGTAGTATAGGCAAGGAATATCGTGTTGCTGAGAGGCTACCCTGTGTTATATTCAGATGAGTATTGATGCTGTTGGTTTGCATACATTGGTGTTATCATGTAATTGGGTCCAGATAGTAAGCAGCTGTTACCTAATAGTATTCTTTTATTTAAATAATTTTGAGAATAATTTGTACCATCAGAAGTGGAATAATTTCTTACATCAGAAGTGGGATAATTTCTTACATTTGAATTGAGATAAAGTACCCGTTAAGCCGTGTAGTGGCGGTTAAGAATATCCACGTCATTACCTATTGGCGAGAAACTAGTTCACCTTCCTTCAGGAACCCGTGCATTCTGGTCTCTCGCCAAGGCTGTCCAAGGGAATTTCTGTAAGCCATCACTACCATCTCTGCACAGGGAGGATGACTCACTGGCCCATGACGCAAAAGACAAAGCCGACCTTTAAGGCTGCCTTTTTGCGTCCAACTCGACTCTTGATGACGGGGGGAAAACACCGCCGACTATCCCGCGGTGTGAGTGCTCCATGCCGGATGTGCTGTTCTCACAGCGCTCGGTTCGCAAAGCACTGCTCTCCCTGGACATCCAGAAGTCGAGTGGGCCTGACGGAATCCCCCCAATTGTGCTGAGGACGTGTGCTCCGGAGTTAGAACCGGTTCTAACGCGTCTTTTCCGGTACTCCTACTCTCAAGGCGTAGTCCCGAATTCATGGAAGACAGCTTTCGTCCACCCGATCCCTAAAAAAGGCGACCGCTCAGACCCATCCAACTATAGGCCTATCGCGATCACCTCCTTGTTCTCCAAAATAATGGAATCCATTATTAACTGCCAGCTCATCCGGTACCTTGAGGATCACCAGCTGATTAGTGACCGCCAATACGGTTTTCGTCGGGGTCGATCAGCTGGTGATCTTCTGGTCTACCTGACCCATAGATGGGCGGAGGCAGTAGAGTCCAAGGGGGAGGCGTTGGCCGTTAGTCTGGACATTGCGAAGGCCTTCGATCGGGTTTGGCACAAAGCGCTTCTTTCGTAGCTCCCTTCCTATGGGCTTCCCGAGAAATTGTGCAATTGGATCACCAGCTTCCTTGTAGATCGGAGCATCAAGGTCGTTGTAGACGGTGCATGCTCTGACTACAAGCCTATTAACGCTGGTGTTCCACAAGGCTGTGTGCTATCACCAACGCTGTTTCTTCTGCATATCAATGATATGTTGCTAACTGGTAACATTCATTGCTATGCGGATGACAGCACTGGTAATGCTCTATACACCGGCCATGCCAATATTTCTCGGAAAAACGTCGCTGAGTACCGGAACAAACTTGTGTCTTAAGTCGAGTCTTTGCTGAACAAAGTCTCGGATTGGGGGCGACTAAATCTAGTCCAATTGAATCCTCAGAAGACACAAGTTTGCGCGTTTACCGCTAAAAAGAACCCCTTTGTCGTATCTCCTCAGTTTCAAGGCACTCCCCTTCTTGCCTCAGCCAGTATCGGTATCCTCGGAGTCGACATATCGAGTGACGTGCAGTTTCGTGGTCACTTGGAAGGGAAGGCCAAATTGGCCTCTAAAAAGCTTGGCGTGCTCAGCAGAGCGGGACAGTATTTCATGCCGGCACACCGCCTGCTACTTTACAAGGCGCAAGTTCGGCCTCACATGGAATACTGTTCCCATCTCTGGGCAGGGGCTCCCCAGTGCCAGCTCCTTCCACTTGACCGCATCCAACGCAGAGCGGCTCGAATTGTCGACGACCGAGCCCTTTCCGATCGGCTCGATTCATTGGCACTGCGAAGAGATGTTGCATCCCTTTGCATTTTCTTTCGCATCTACCATGGGGAGTGCTCTGAGGAATTGTTCGGATTAATCCCAGCCGCCAAATTTCACGAACGCACATCGCGGCAGAACTCCCGATACCATCCACACCATCTGGATGATTGGCGGTCCACCACTGTGCGATTTTGAAGATGTTTTCTTCCTCACACGACCTCCTTGTGGAATCGATTACCATCAGCGATTTTTCCGGACCGATACGACTTAGGGACCTTCAAGAAAAGAGCGTACTCCTTTTTAAAAGGCCGGCAACGCATCTGCGATTCCCCTGGTGTTGCAGTTGTTCATGGGCGGCGGTAGTCACTTACCATCAGGTGAGCCGCATGCTCGTTTGCCCCCTCTCCTATAAAAAAAAACTACCCCATATTTTCCCGTGGGTGTCGTAAAAGGCTACAAAGGGAAACAGGCAGGAGATGGGCAGCAGCATCTTCCTGGTAACGGCAAAAATACAATAAAAAACTGCGGTTGCCAACCCGTTCGCCAAGCGTGACAACTATGGCAATATACCCCCCATGATGAAAGTTAAGAAGAGACGGCCCCCAGTCCCCGGCGGCCCCGCTGTTCCTGGCTACGGTAGCGACCATGGTAACGGCGGGGCAGGGGGTGCTAAGAATCTCCGGTGGAGGTTCGGTTGCCACCTACGACGACTCGACCTGGCAACATACAACGCACGCACCCTGAGGACTGACGAGAAGATCGTGGAGCTGGAAGAAGAGATAGACAAGTTGCGCTGGCATATTATAGGATTATCCGAAGTCCGAAGAGAGGGGGAGGACACGGTAATCCTCGAATCCGGCAACTTGCTCTATTACCGGGAGGGCGACCATCTGTCCCAAGGAGGTGTCGGATTTATCGTCCACAAGTCTCTCGTTAACAACGTTGTAAAGATTGAGAGTGTGTCGATGAGGGTTGCGTACCTTATACTCAGAATCACCAAACGGTATTCGCTGAAGGTCATACAGGTTTACGCACCAACCTCGGCACACCCCTATCAGGAGGTTGAGGAAATGTATGAGGATATCTCTAGAGCCATGCATTCCTCCAAAACCCAATATACGGTGTTAATGGGAGATTTCAATGCAAAACTAGGCACAAGAGAAAACGGTGAGCTGAAAGTGGGGAAATTTGGAATAGAGCAACGGAACCCAAGGGGCCAGCAGCTGGCCGACTTCATGGAGAAAGAGGGACTCTTTATGATGAACTCTTTCTTCCACAAGCGGCCCCACGGAAGTGGACCTGGTCGAGCCCCGACGGTTCGACAAAAAATTAGATTGACTTCATTATGACGACCAGACGATAACTGTTCATTGATGTTTATTACTAAATGTTACTCAGAGAACTCTTTATTGCTCTAATCATGTTCATAACCCACATTCCCAAACTATTATAGACCATTACTTATATAATTTGTTTTGTTCGAGACAAATTATTTCTATAAGTACCGTCAAAAGTAAGAAATATTTACGGGATCACTTACGAGCGATAATTCTTTATATATTAATATTAAAAACGAGTTTATATTCATCTCAAATTACACTAACATATATGTTATTCATTGATCATTATGAATAATACATGCCTTAGTATATTTTACCAGAATACAAGAGGTCTCCGTACCAAAACCTTAGAATTTTATAGGAATTTAAATATAAATAATTTTGACATAGTCATTATTACGGAGACCTGGCTTCACGATGGTATTTTAGATGGTGAACTCAGTGACTCTGGATATGATATTTTTCGGTTGGATCGTGATCTAACCTCCACAAACACATCTCGGGGTGGGGGGTCATGATACTGGTGCGAAGGGATCTCGAAGCATTTATCATAAATGATAATGGGGTTGTACCACCGACGGAAATGATTTGGGTTACCATACACGCTAAATCTTTTAATTCAGTCGTGGGCTCTAATTTACATATAGCTGCTATCTATGTACCGCCTAATAATCAGTTACCTTTTATTATTGATAATGTATTGCAGAGCGTTTCACAATTTTATGCATCACATAATAATGACAACTTTTTGATAGTAGGTGATTTCAATTTACCATCTATCCAATGGACTTCTCAACTAGGGCCAATACATACTAACAGGTGCTCGTTAGCAATTCAAAATGCAGGTAAATTACTTTTGGAAGAGTTTAATCTGCTGGGATTAGAACAATGTAATTATACAAAAAACCACTATGGTAATACCCTTGACCTTGATATTTAGTAACTTTTCGGCATTATGTAACCTCTCCTGTATCTCATTAGTAAACGAAGATCGCGCCCATCCTTGCCTCTTAATTGACGCCTCGAAAATATCAGTACGCCCTCTTATAGAACAAAAGTATATATTTAAGCGTAATTTTCATAAATGTAATTTTGAAAACATGATAAAATATTTAAAAAAGTTTAATTGGTGCGAGCTATTTAACTCTTGCGAATCAGTAGACTGCGCTGTTAATTGTTTTACCTCAGAATTAAACAAGTGTATAAACTTATATGTTCCCGAACGTAAGGTTAATATAAGTAACAAAAGTTATCCTTTGTGGTATAATAATAGCCTAATTAGAATTCTAAAAGAAAAGTCAAAAATGCATAAGAAATGGAAACGTTTTGGGAATGATCTGGATTATCGGGAGTTTTCCGTATTAAGAACAAGAGCAAAACAAGTTGAACATAATCTTTACAACCAATTTATAACTCATGTTCAAAATCAAATTAAAGTTTGTCCCAAAAAAATGTGGCAATACGTAAAATCTAAAAAAGGTAAATCTAACTATCCGAAAACGCTAACCTATAATTCGGATGTTTATAATAATGGAACAGAAATATGCAACGGATTTAATAATTTCTTTGAAAGTGGGTTTGCTAAATCCCAAACAAGTACAGATTTATCAACCCTTAATTTACCCACAAGTAGTGAGTCTAGTGTTATTAGTAAAATTAATATAAATGAAAACTACTTACTTAAACTTCTTAAATCAACTGACCCCAATAAATCGGCTGGTACAGATAATATCCCCCCTATATTTATACGTGACTGTGCTGAAGCTCTGGTTTGTCCCCTAAAAATAATTTTTGAAAGATCTTTGTCCGAATCTTTTTTTCCTACTAAATGGAAAGAGGCCAATATCATACCAATTCATAAAAAATCATCTAAATCCAAAATCGAAAATTATAGGCCAATTTCCATTTTAAATACTTTCAGTAAAATATTTGAAAAAATCGTTTATGACCAAATCTACAGCACAATAGCGAAAGGCGTAAGTCACGCTCAGCATGGTTTCTTGATGCAGCGCTCGTCTGTGACTAATCTTGCGGAGTTTTTTGAGTTCGTTCTTAATAATATGGAACGTGGGGGGCAAGTTGACGTTGTGTATACAGACTTCGAAAAAGCCTTTGATCGCGTGAATCACATTATCTTGCTCGCCAAACTAGAAAGATTGGGAATACATGGAGACTTGTTACGTTGGGTAAAATCCTATCTTTTGAACAGATCTCAGGCCGTAGTAGTTGGTTCATACAGGTCTAACTTCATCAACATTCCCTCCGGAAATCCACAGGGATCTCATCTAGATCCATTATTATACAATGCATATAATTATATATGACATATTCACCTGTTCTGACTCCACAAACTACCTTTTATATGCGGATGATAAGAAGATCTTTTATAAAATTAATAATATTCAAGACTGCCATACCCTTTAAAGCACTTTAAACAAACTTTCGTTATATTACTCTGTTAATAATATAACTGTAAATGTACTTAAATGTCAAAAAATATCATTCACACGCAAAAATAAACCTATAAAATTTACATATAGTATAAATAATAACAGTTGAAGAAGTAGATGAAGTTCGTGATTTACGCATTACACTTGACAAAAAACTGACAATGACAAAACACGTGGATACTATAGTGCAAAAAGCTTACAAAAATCTAGGATTTGTTCTACGTATTTGCAAACCTTTTTCAGAGATAAACTGTATTAAAAGTATTTACTACGCGCACGTTCGAAGCGTTTTAGAATACGCATGTAGTACGAGTATTTGGTCTCCCTATTATATTACCCACAAACAACAAATTGAAAGTGTTCAGGCAAAGCTCATAAGGCACTGAATTATAGAACTCACACTTATTCTGATTATGTTACAGGCTGCCGAAATCATAAAGTAATGTCCTTAGAAAATAGACGTACTCTCTTAGATATGTTGTTTTTGTTTAATATAGCTAATGGCTTCCTGGATTCCCCGGTTTTGCTATCTGCTATAAATGTAAATGTACCCAAGAAGCGTACAAGACACACCCCTTTATTCGCTCCCAACGCTCGAAATACTAACTATGGAAGAAAGTCACCCTAGACTCGGATTTGCTCAATATACAATAAAAAATTCTCGAACTTAGATATATTTTACATGTCCAAAGATAAATTCAAACAAGAAGTTCTCAAGCTTTTACAGTAAATAACTTATCTATTTGCATACCTATTATTATAACATTAAAGTATATCATTTCATATGTTGTTGTTTTTTTTTATATTGATATGTTATAAATAATACGTATGATAAAACATTTATTTATATATCTATAGACCCATACCTACACGAACACACACACACAAACACACACACACGCACACTCACACACACACACACACACACACACACACACACACACACACACACACACACTCACACACACACGCACACACATGCGTGCGTGCGCGCGCGTGCGCACGCGCATTTCTCTTAGTCATAGTTTACTAGTTTCACCTTGTTCTTATTTGATATGTATTAAGAGTAGGAGATACCATTTAAGATTTAGACAGGGAAACCTATAATTGGCTGTTATAATCATTTATAAATTATTAACATTGTATATTCATAAGAGCTGTTGGTTTTCTAAATAAATAAATAAATGTCTCAGTGATCGCGAGGGTGAAAACCGCCAGCGATCACCGAATGGTTAGAGGCACACTGAACCTAAACGTTCAGTTGGAGAGGTCTCGTCTAATGAAGTCAACGCTTCGTCCCCCTCGTGCTCTAATCCAAAGTCCCAAAAGCTTTCAGCTCGAGTTACAAAACCGTTTTCAGTGCCTAGAAGACTGCAATAAAGTGGACGATTTGAATGACAAGCTCGTGGAAACTGTCCATGCGGTCGGAGCTAAGTTCTGCAAGACCCGCCGCAGAAGAACACAAAAACTCTCCGATCACACTCTTAATCTCATGGCTGTTAGACGGGAGATGAAGCTACATTCTTCAACAGACTTGACAGCATACAGGCATCTGAACAGACAGATCTCCAAATGCATGCGGCGGGACTTACGCAACTTCAATACAGCTCGTATTGAAGAAGCGATCGAGCGGAACCAAGGCTCCAAAGTCTTTGCCAGAGATCTGTCTGCCAGAAAGAGCCAACTGTCAAAGCTGAAGACAGAATGTGGCAGCATCGTTTCCGGGACACCTGAGATTTTGAGTGAGATTGAGAGGTTCTATGGGCAGCTGTACACGTCATCGTTGGAGCCGCACGCGAGTGTGAGTAACGATCCAAGAGCGAGTCTTATCCGACATTATTTCGATGATATTCCGGACGTCAGTCTGAGCGAGATTAGAATGGCTCTCCAGCACCTTAAATACGGCAAGGCCCCAGGCTAGGATGGAATTACAGCAGAGCTTCTGAATGCGGGTGGAAAACCGGTACTTGAAGTCCTTCAGAAGCTCTTTAATTCCGTCCTCCATGGTGGCATTACACCGGAGGCGTGGAGCAGAAGTGCGGTGGTCTTGATGATAGACCACATACATACCCTTCGGCAAATTGTACAGAAGTCCGAAGAGTACAATTTGCCACTATGTCTGGCGTATGTGGACTATGAGAAAGCCTTTGATTCCGTCGAAATTTGGGCGGTGCTGCAGTCCCTTCAGCGATGCCAAGTTGACTGTCGGTATATCGATGTGTTGAAGTGCTTGCACAGTAGGGCTACGATGGCTATCCGAGTACAAAACCAGAGTACGAAAGCTATGCAATTGCAGAGAGGTGTAAGACAGGGTGACGTCATATCCTCAAAACTCTTTGCCGCTGCATTGGAAGATGTTTTCAAGCTTCTGGACTGGAAAGGATACGGTATCAACATCAATAGCGAGTACATCACTCACCTTCGATTTGCCGACGATATAGTCCTTATGGCAGAATCGCTGGAGGACCTAAGCACTATGCTCAATGACCTCAATAGTGTTTCTCAACGGATAGGTCTTAAGATGAACATGGACAAAACAAAGATCATGTTTAATGTCCATGTCACACCTATGCCAGTAGTTGTTGGGAACACTAATCTCGAAGTTATTGACGAGTATGTGTACTTGGCACAAATAGTCCGACTAGGTAAGTCCAACTTCGACCGAGAGGTCAATCGACGGATTCAACTCGGGGTAGCGTTCGGGAAATTACGGCACATCTTCTCGTCAGGTATACCTCAAAACTTGAAAACGAGACTGTACACCCAGTGCGTGTTGCCAGTGATGACATACGGAACTGAGACGTGGTCCTTCACTGCTGGCCGGATGAGGAAGCTCAAGGTCGCTCAGCGGGCTATGGAGAGGGCTATGCTCGGAGTTTCTCTGCGTGATAAACTCAGAAATGAGGATATCCGCAGTAGAACCAGAGTGATCGACATAGCCCAACGGATTAGTAAGCTGAAGTGGCAATGGGCCGGCCATATAGCTCGAAGAACCGAAAACCGATGGGGAAGAAAGGTTCTCGAGTGGCAGCCTCGTACCGGCAGGCGAAGTGTAGGGCGTACCCCCACTAGAGTGACGACCTGGTAAGATATGCAGGAAGTCGATGGATGCAGGGAAACCTATCCAACTGCAGAGAGTTGTAAGACAGGGTGACTTTACATCCCAGAAACTCTTTACCGTTGTGTTGGAAGACGTTTTCAAGCTACTGGACTGGAAAGGATACGGTATTAACATCAATGGCGAGTACATCACTCACCTTCGATTTGCGAACGATATAGTCGACAGAATTGCTGGAGGACTTAAACACTATGCTCAAGGATCTCAATGGTGTCTCCCAACGGATAGGTCTTAAGATAAACGTGGAGAAATCAAAGATCATGTTTAATATCCATGTCACACCTAAGCTCAAAGTTGTGTTGAGTATGTTTATATACAAATAGTATGTCTAGGTAAGTCCAACTTCGACCGAGATCGATTGACCGATGGATTCAACTCGGCTGAGCAGCCTTTGGGAAATTATGACACACCTTCTCGTGAGGTTTACCTCAAAACATGAAAACAAGATTGTACAACCAGTGCATGTTGCCAGTGATGACTTATGCATCTGATCTGATCTTCAAAGGGTCAGTAGTGAAGGATCACGTCATTCACTACTGGCCCTATGAAGACGCTCAAGGTCGCTCAGCGAGCTATGAAGAGGGCTATGCTCGGCGTTTCTCTGTGTGATAGACTTAAAAACGAGGATGTCCGCAGTAGAACCAGAGTAACCGGGATATCTCAGAGAATTAGTATGCTGAAGTGCTGATGGCCCGACCATATACACGAAAAACCGACAACCGATGGGTAAATAAGGTTCTCGAGTGGCAGCCTCGCACCGGTAAACGTAGTGTAGGGTGTCCCCCACTAGATGGAGTGATGACCTATTAAGACATGCAGAAAATCGATGGATGTAGGTGGCTCAGGACCGTGCTCTGTGGTATTCCTTGGGAGAGGCCTATGCTCAGCAGTGGACTTGTGAAGGGCTGTAATGATGCTGATGAACTATATATTCCTACACTGTCAAGCATATCAGCACTTAAACACCCCTGCAGGCGGTGATCGAACCAGGGTTGCTCAGGTGCTGTGAAATTTACGGCGAGCACTGAGGCATTGTGCAACCACACAACTTTAAAAATGATTTTTTTTTTACTTTCAACACATTAAACGAATTTCCAGTAAATTACATACGAATAGCCCTATTAACAACCCTTTCCAAGTTTTATGTCATGCGATATTAAGCAAGAATTAGTTTTCTCGATTTGGAACCGACTATTTGGCAGAAACAAAACCGTTATACTTTTGATTATTATGTGATTCATAAAACTAGTGCCGTTTAAATTAAAAAGCAATCAAGAATAGAAATACAAACAAATTTTATTCATTAAAACAGTACACTCGTGTAAACTAACTTTCCAATTTTATTTCAAGCTTCAGTTTCGCGCATTCTTTTATGTTTAGTCGAACGTTTTAAAATATATTGTTACCTACACTGCTTAACAATATTTTTTATATTTTAATTACCCTTATAAATTAAAACTATATATAGATATTTATAACGGTTTAGTAAAAGGCGTTCTTTTTTATGTTGTTAATACAAAATTATTTTACTTACTTACTTATCTTCACGCACAATCCCTGACGGGGTAGCCAGAGAGAACAGATCGCCAAGTGTCACGATCCTTACATACCTCTTTCGCTTCTTTCAGATTCATTATCTTCTTCATACATGCACGTCTAGGTATCCGAGTACTCTTGACCCTCCCCTCTTCGAGCAATTTACTCACATGGTCTACGAAAGTTAGTCTCGGTCTACCTCGACACCTTTTAATATTTACTTTCGCGCTATATATTTTCTTCACCATTCGGTCTTCACTCATTCGCTCAACGTGCCCAAACCATCGAAGCACGCCCTTATCAATTTTTTGATAAGTTCATTTTTTAAACCTGCCATATTGCGAATCTCTTCGTTTCGCTTTCGTTCGGCCATGGTAACGCCGCACATTTTACGAAGAGATCGCATCTCCACTGCATTCAACTTACTTTTATGCTTCTTCTGGCATACCCAGGTTTCGCTGCCATATAACAAAGTTGGGAGTCATTGTAGAAGCGTGCTCGTCGCGACCCCTGCCAGCACTTTTCAGGGCTGCAATTCTACACAGCTGCGCATCTATGCCAACGAGGGTTAGGGCGTCCCCCCAAGGTGACGCACACCAGTTCGTCCCCGTTGGTGTGAAATGCAGCGCGCAAAGCGGCGATGGTGACTGCCACCCGTCACGCACAGCCCGACACGGCGGAAGGTGAAAGACAGAGTGCAGAGTTGGCACGTGGAATGTTAGAGGAGGCATGAGAGATAAGACGAATGAACTGATCGAAATAATGAAATAAAGAGAATTAGATGTCGTGTGTATGTCGGAGACCAAACAGAAGGGCAGTGGTACAGAAGAGCTCCCTGGCGGGACGTAAGCTCTATGTTCCGGAGTCTCGGAGAGCTAGAGCGCTTGCCAGGGAGTGGGGGTGCTGCTGTCGTCTCAATTGGTCGATGTTATGACTGAATATAAGGTTGTGAACTCAAGACTTCTCTGGGTTCGCTTTAAATTGAAACTGACGAAGTTATTCCTTTTAGCTGTTTATGCGCCAGTAGCTTCGTCGTCCAGGGCTGAGCTGGAGGAGTTTTAGGAGAATGTAAGAGAAGTTCTACATTAAGTTAGGAGAAACGAAAGAATTGTTGTATGTGGTGATTTGAATGGATGGGTTGGTACCGCTCGACGAGGGTACGAGTCGGTGCTTGGAAAGTTTGGCGATAAAAGGGTTAATGATGCTGGCAAGCTTATACTGGCTGTATGCAAGGAAAAACACTAAAGAACACTATGTTTAATCACAAGAAAATCCATATGTATACTAGAGAAAGAAAGAATGAGAGAAGTATGACCGAATTGTTCCTGGTGGATGACCGATTGCGAAAACAGGTGATGGATACGCGAGTGTTCAGGGGTGCTGACCTGGGAACGGATCAGTATCTAGTGATTACTAGATTTAGGTGTCTGTTCACGGGTTGGCGCTACCGCCGGCAGTGACAGAACCACAGTCGGTCTGTCGCATCCGAAGCTGGAAGCTTCAGGGAGCGGATACTAGGGACAAATATCATGCGAGGGTAGCCGAAAAGCTTGACAATATCGATGGCAGAAAATAATGTGTGGAAAGAACATGGCAGAACCTTAGGGATGGAATGGTAAGTGCAGCGGAAGAAGTGTGTGGAACGATAAAAAGAGGTAGTAGTGAAAGAAGAGATGCATGGTGTAATGATGAAGTGACAGAAGCTGTAAAGAAGAAGAAGAAAGCATGGTTAGACTACTTGGCCTCTTGTAATGATAAGGATATGAGAAAGAATATGAAAGAAAGTTATAAGCTGCACAAAGTTCATACGAAAACATTGATTGAGGAAGTGCGTGAAAGGTGTAGAATAGAAGCGGACGAAAGGTTGTCGCACAACTTTAAGGAGAAATCCAAACTCTTCTGGAAAGAGGTTGGAAGGACCCGAAGTGGTGCCACGGCCTTAAGAATGAACAAAATGCT
The DNA here is from genome assembly GCA_963668995.1 of Parnassius mnemosyne. Lineage (NCBI taxonomy): Eukaryota > Metazoa > Arthropoda > Insecta > Lepidoptera > Papilionidae > Parnassius > Parnassius mnemosyne. Next base: position 38,137,720 of record CAVLGL010000024.1, on the reverse strand, counting down.
TTCGAGAACCAATGACGTCCTCTCAAAAAAATCGGACGTCATGCAGCGATGGAGCGAATTTTATAGAGAAATGTATGCGTGTGTTGATCTTAGTGAGGGATCCGGGGGTAACGCCGTGACTGGTACCCCAGACCCGGACCTCGATAACACTGAAGTCATCAGTATGAAAGAGATTGAACGTGCGATTCGAAGTTTAAAATGTGGTAAGGCTGCGACTAGACAGAGTTACTGCGGAAATGATCAATTATGGTGGGCCTCGCATCTGGGACAGCTTTCATCTGCTGTGCAATTTGTGCTGGCGGCCGGGGGATGTCCCGGATGATTGGCGATCCGCAGTCATTGTGCCTTTATATAAAGGTAAAGGTTCACATTTTGACTGCGGGTGCTATCGGGCGATCAGCTTGACCAGTTTAGCAACTAAAGTTTACTCGACGGTTTTGACACGTAGGATGGAAGAGAATTCGGAAAGATTTCTATAGGAGGCACAATGAGCATTTAGACCTGGAAGAGGATGCACGGATCAAATGTTTTCTTTTCGCATGATCACGGAGAAGCTTCTGGCTGCTAAACAGAAGATTTTCTGTGCTTTTGTGGATCTTGAGAAAGCATTTGATAGGGTTGTAAGGAAGAAAATGTGGTAACTGTTGCCGGGGTATGGTGTGGATGGTAGATTGCTAAGGGCTGTGCAGTCACTTTACTGTGACTGTAAAGCCTGTGTGCGGGTAGGGCATGACCTATCACCCATGATTAGCGTCCAAACTGGCGTAAAACAGGGTTGTGCCATGTCTTCCTGGCTGTTCATACTGTATCTCGACAGCTGTTTACAGAAGCTGAAAGATAGCCGTTTGGGTGTGAAATTGGGTGACATTAAAGTAAATTGTCTGTTGTATGCTGATGATGCAGTGCTTATTGCACCATCAGAGGCAGAACTGCAGGCATTAGTCACGTGTATGAAAAAGGAATGTAAAATTAAAGGTCTCCGTTTGAATACTAATAAAACAAAGGTTCTGGTATTTGAAAGGGACGAAGAGAGAACGAAGTGTGAAATATGGGTAAATCAGGAATGTCTAGAACAGGTAAATGAAATTGTATACTTTGGGAGTGCTTTCAGCCGGGATGGAAGAGGTGATTTAGATGTGGACAGGCGTGTCGCTGCCGGGAACAAAGTCAATGGTGCCCTGACTGCGTTAGTCAAAAGGCAAGGCATATTGAAGACTGCACGCCTTGCAATACATAACGCAGTGTTGGTACCGACTTTGTTATATGACAAAATTATTTTACTAAATCAAAAACGGCCATTCTGAGATTATTATATATTTGATATTTAAAAATGTACATTGTTAGAAACTTTATTGTATTATTGACCACACGACAACATATATTTGTGTTAAGTGTACAATAAGATTAGTATAATTAAGGTTCTGGTAATAACAACACGTCTCCTATTCATTCAACACCTTTCGACATTACATGGCGACCCTGCCAGGCGGTGCGCTGCAACAATGGATGGGCATCGCCAGGCCTATATAAAATTAAAAGGTGGGAATAAATATTACAAAATTAAATAATGAAGACATGAGTGTAATGATTGACAAAAAATATTATAACGAAATGGACGCAAAACCGAATGTGATGAAAAATAAATAAATATGAATTCAAGAAGAGGCCACAATAATAAGTTTACAGAAACTGACTGAAAAACTAAAAATTATAATGTATATGAAGTAATATATAAAGAAAATTTATAACGAAAATAAAAAAGTGATTTTTATATAAAAAAATCAAACAACAAAATTCAAGAAACGGCAGATTAATTTAAAAAGAAAGAAGCAGTTGTACTTTTGCAAGCTTCGTCAAGGAAAATATAAAAATTGAACCAAAAAGAACAAAAGAAAATTTGAGGTAACATCGAATCAGAGTATTTTTTGTCATTACTTTTTAAAATTTCTTTAAAAAGTTGTAACCATTTTCAAAACAGTTATGTTTTTAATACTTTGTATTTAGTATATGATAAAGTTGAATTTATTAATCAGATACTTCACGATTTAATTGATATTTTAAAATATTTATTGCTGTATCTAAAAAAAATCATAAAGGAATATTAAAAATTAAGTTACGTTTTAAGCAATCATGTATGTATTAATGTCAGGCGGTTTTATATTCAATTTTATTCAGTTATTGTTTGTTGTTTTATATTATTTTTATTACTGTGGCCTGCAAAAACGAATGAAATATTATAGTATATTACATTTTTACGTACTTAAATTTACCATTAATATGTGCTGCTTCATTATGCGTTGATAAACTTGCACTAGAAATGTTAATATATAAATGATCTGATATTTTAACATGATAGATTTGTAATAGAATTATATATGTGAAAAGTCATCGGTAAGTTTATCCATATTGACTAATCCCTCTCTATCCAGATCAACTGATATTTTATCAAATAAAGAGACATTAAAGTTGGTTTTAAAATGTTGGTTGTAAAGATGGCATTGCTTTAGCAATTGCGAAAATAATTTTAAGAAAATGAAAAAGAAATATTCAAGCCAAATAACTGGAAAAAAAATAACAAAAAGGAAAGACGAGAAGATTAAAGAGACATTATACGAGTCAAATTTAAAAATATTACTAAGTACAAAAGTTTATCAATTCAATTTGCATCCGTCCAAAGTAAAATTGCCTGTTTCACTGCTTAATTACAAGTATTTAAGTGATTGTGCTATGATAAAACAATCTCTAATAGTTTTTATTTATTTGATGGGAAGTCAATATTGTAGTAATAAAATAATTTTTCTATGTTTAAAACGGTCAACTTTTTTAATTCGTTAAAAATTGTTGACACCATCTTGTTTATAAATTACTAAATCATATTACGAGTCTTTAAATTTGCAACATTTAAAACTGTCTCAAAGCTTGTAAGACTGTTTTCTATTTCTTTATTTTTATATTAAATCAGATTTTTATTATTTACTAATTTTGCCTGCGAATTCGGCCTCGTAAAATTAAGACGAAAATTAACTTTAGGATCGGTTATATCTGTCTTTGGGTAAGTAAATTAAATTAAATTAAATTAAATTAGTACAATCAAATTCAAATCAAATCAAGGTTTTATTACCTCATCCTTTAACACTCATAGTTTTGCTGTAAAAATGTTACAAATCTATTTTTGCATTTACACTTTAAGAAAGATAAGATAGAGTTAGGACCCTTTTCATGTAAAATTGAAAATCAAAAAAAAAATTTTAACTAAAGTTTTTTTTCTCCATATTATTTATGAAATTATTCTTAAAAAGTTTATCAGTTTTTGATTTGATAAAAATCTTGCACATTTTTGCTCGGTGTCTGCCGTAAATTTTATAGCATGCTATCAAACCAAATCCCATCACTGCCTGAAATAATGAAATTGCAATTTTATGATTCACAAAATGCTTGACGGTCATGACAAATATCGTAGTAAGAAAACCTCAAAACATATATCTGGGACATGTCAAATCCGCCAACAAACTGGAGCAGTAAGGCGGAGTAACTGCACTTTAACCCCATCAGTATTAAAGAGCCCTATGCTCAGTAGTGGGGCGTTTAATATTATTTGAAACTTACCTTTTTACTTTATACAAATAAAAATTTTATTTGACTATATGAAAATATGACATTACTAACGATATTTCCAAACAAGTTCTGTAGAAAATGTAAGTTTTTGACTTAAAATCATGTTGTTTTAAATAATGATATTATAGTATAATGGTTCCACTACTGGCCACAGGCCCCTTATTATTTCTTAGAGCGTTTTAGGGCATTGGAATTACAAAAACGCACGTAGATATACCTGCATAAATTTTGGTTCGTAGTGACGTGATGACGTATTCCACGTAAAATTGAGGTTAATAAGTCTATTTTTTAAATATTTTTCCCGAGTAGGTATTTAAATATTTACTTTTTGTTACTTTGTAATTATATTGAGATATTTAAACTCAATATTAACTATGGCAAACACTTCTTGAGCCCCTCACGTAGACGTAAACTGAAAATTAGCCCTACACTAAAAGTAAAACAAGGATTTTATTTATTTTTGGAATCCTACGCGTTGACATTTTGAGTGACATCCAGTTCCGCGGTCACTTGAAAGGGAAGGCCAAATACTAGGCCTCTAAAAAGTTTGGCACGCTCAGTATAACGGGACAACATTTCATTACAACTTTATAAGGAACTAAACTAAAACTCAACTAAACTTAAACTTTACAATTTACGCTTGCCGAAGTGCATCGTATCTCTAAGCGACGTCGGTTTTTCCTCTGGTATCAGTTGTTCATGGGCGGTAGTGACTTACTATCAGGTTTCGCTTATTCCGTTTTCTTTAAAAATAATACTATGCATATTTGTAGTTACGATTTGGTCCTCGCATACACCGTCGTAGATTTAAAGACAATTTCTTTTTGTATAGAGAATGATACCATATCATTTTATTTATATTTTTGTTTTCTTTTGTATCACCAAAATTTTATTAAAATCATTCGAAAATGACAACATAATGAATAATTCTACTTTGGTAGTGATACCAAATATTCTTATTTTAGTACATTGCGTACAATTGCCTTTTATGGCCTACGGTTCATTCATATCAGACTATTACTACAGCCACAATACCGACGTTTATTAATGTCTAAAGTATCTTATCTGAGCTATCATAGGTGTTAGTGAAGTCCCGAAAATGTTATATATTGCCCTAATAGGGTTGTAAAAGTCATTTATTTTTATTAAGATTGTTATGTTAACGACTTTTTATATCATAAGAGCGATTGGCTTTTAAAATTATATTAGTGCTTGCTTGCCTTAATTTTAAGCTTTTGGAACTAGGAAAGAAAGAGAAAAACAAAAAGTGTAGAATAAAAAAAGTCCGGGAATGACCAACAACCTGAATCACTTAAAAATGTTAAAGCAACTCCGGGATAAGCTCATCGTAAGCGCATTAAAATAGAAACAGACAAAGAAAAATAAAAAATACACTTCTATAAGAAAAGTTCGAAAATGGTTGAAACATCTTTATTTTTAAGTGCTTGTTCATAAACTCGTTAACATGTTTATTAACATTAAGTTATACAATATACATTAAACAACACACAAGAAAGCAAAAGCTATAGCGACAGGGTAAAGGCCTTCAGTCGTTTCTCAAAGATTATGGGAAAGAGAGTGTCCGTCTCGCTGCGCTAATGTTGGTGGAATCGTCATGTACTGGAAACATTTTTTTAAATTCTCAAACAATCTGATTTCCTCGTAAATCAATACTTTAAATTTTATTTAATTTTATAAGTGGTGGAGAACCTGGATTCGGGTTGCTTGCGTATCAAACTTAAACTTAAGTCCTAAAGTACCAAGGCTCAAGAAATAAAAAAAATGATAATGCTTAAAATTAATATGCTGCGTGTTTACTGGTTTTTACAAAGAATAAGGTGTTTTCAGTTCCAGTGGTAAGTAAATTAAATAAAAAAATTCCAACTGCAAGCTGTACACTGACACGAGTTATGTAGTTCCTTTCAAAAATTTAGCCTATTATATTTTTCTCAAAGAACCGAAAATCGGTGAGGAAGAAAGTTTCTTTGCGTCTAACCCTTGGGGGTGGGTTTTGCTTCTCGCCGGATGACCCAGCGCTGATAATGACTATCTCTGATGTGGTGCTACAAGGAATGGAACTATTTATTCCATCATCTCTGGTACCCACCGGAGGCAGATCTCAGCCTTGGTTTGCTCGCTCCTGTAAGACTGCATTACGCAGTAAGCAGGAGTGTTATCAGGCCTGGGTTTAGGTTTCGGCGGCTCGGGATGTAAGCACCAGCATGCTTTAAAAGAAGTACAACTTCGCCCCCAGGTCCTTCAAAAGAGTTATTGCCAGGGCAAATTATGAGTACATTGGCAGAATTGGCGAGAAATTGACAGAAAAACCTAATAACTGATTTTGACTTAACCCATGATTCAAACCTGGCAATGACATGACACATATCCAGCGGTGGAGTTTACTGGCTAAAGCACAATAAAAAGATTATATAATAACTAAAAATTGATTTTATATATTCGCAAAAGATTATAGAAAATCAACTCTTCTACAACAAGACCTTGTCAGCTGTATATTTAATATACTGACCGCAAGGCTTGCCAAAGTCAACTAAATAACTTAATTGTGACTTTGCAACTGTGGTAGTTAAGTGTAACGCTCGAAATTCATACTAGTGAAGTAACGTTAATATATTAAGTTTTTTCACAGTCTGATGAACATGTCAAGTCTAGAGACAAAGCCGTTTGAAACTATTTCATATATCTTCACGTAGTGATTAAAGCGTCGTGCTATTTAGTGGAAGAAATCATTTGTTATATGGCAGCGAAACCTGGGTATGCCAGAAGAAGCAAGTAAGTGGCTACTGGCTACTGCAGTTCATGGACATCTGAAAACAATTTCAAACAAAAAAGACAACAGATGCGTTGTCATCCTTATAGACTAAAACTTCACATCGGAACAAAGCAGTGGTTGCACTGCTTTTTGGCAGCAGAAATAGATAAGAGAGTGGTACCTCTCCTACTCCTAACTGAAAAGGAGTCCTACTATCTCCTAATGGAATGTGTATTAGAGATTTACCTGTCTGTAGCAAGTTGTACCTCATGCAGATGTGCTTAATATTAGGAGTGAAAGTATGAAATTGTTATTTTATATTATAAAATTAATTTATTCATTCAAGTTTTTTTATAAGAAATACTGTTAGGACCCCAGTTAGAAAAGGAGTTCTTGCACTATATAAAATACATGTTTTTATATAATATATAAATACTATATAAAAACATATTTTTGATCTTTTTAATGAAAACAACTTTACGAGTTGTTTTGTTTGATTACTAAGCACATTCTATTCATCATCATTATCATTACAGCTCTTTACAAGTTCACTGGTGAACATAGGTCTCACCCAAGGAATGCCACAAAACACGGTCCTGAGAGACCAATATCCATCGGCTTCGTGCCATTTCCTGTCTTATCAGGTCATCGCTAATATAGTGGGGAGGGGGGAGGGGGTGAAAGGTGGAAGGCGCCTTACATTTTGCTTATCGGTACGGAGTTACCAATCGTTAATCTTTCTTCTCCATAGATTGTCGGCCAGTGATATAATTCTATTGCTGGCCGACAATTGATATAACCATGAAGTACCAGGTAATTATTAAAGACTAATTTTTCAATCCTTAGATAAATATTATTTGTGGGGTAAAATAAAAAACCACTAAAATTAAAAATGACAGTTATATGAATAAAATAGTACAATAGTTTCACTTTTTTATTCTATTTTTTTCAGTTAATAATTTATTTGATGGATAACTTTTGATCTTACGATTGAAAAAATCATTCCTAAGTCTAAGGATAATCGAGCGCTTATTTACCTAAAGTTTACATTTTTTAGCATTAAAGATTAATATGGACAAGAACTCTTAAATAAATTTTATTTAATTGAATCCCGGTACCGCGGGATTGACTAATATTTCGTAAATATACTAAACTGAAATTAATTACAAGACTAAGAATATTACTTGAACTCATGGATGTCCTGCAATAGATTGAGTGATAGAGCAATAATATTACCATACACATACAACAACATAACAAGACAAACCGGCAGAGATGGTATTATGAGCGGGGGATGAAGACGGAGCAATGCATTCGAACTCCATGCATAGGCATTGTTTTTTTACATGCCTGAACTTCATTCGTCGCTTGTCTGTATATTCATGAGTTCGGGTGTAGTATTTTATGGCTCTTCATTTTCTAACGACTTGCCTTTCCAACCGTTCCTTTTCTCTTTAAAAATACGTCGTGTATAATACACAGCAGGGTGAAAACCAAACTGAATGCGAAATTAATTTCGAGAGTAAATAATCGTAAATCAGTGGAGACATTTATACGACGACTCACGATCTCCTTAAACCTACTACATAGAAACAGTTGTGTGACATCAAATTTTATTATAGATAGATTGCCAATACTAAGGGATATCACATAGCTTTGTTATTGATTTACAATGCGTATCTGAAAGACATTCATCATCTCTTGATGAGATGATGAATGTCTTTCAGATGTAGTTCAGATATAGTCTTGCTATAGTAGAAAATATTAAGATTAGTTGTTTAGACTTTTCGAAAATCATTAAAGTTAATGTAAATTATAAAAAAAGATAAAGACATTTACACAATATACAGTACATACATTATAGCAATTGAAATACCCTAGTATCAAAGTATTATGGTTTTGGGATGAGAATTATTAATTTTCAATTTTCATTATATGTAAAACATAAAAAATGTATATATACATACGTATGGGGTCTCAACCTATGAAACTGCAGTTTTTATGAAACAAGTTAACGTAATTTTTTTCTATATTTTTATACTGCCTCTAGTGTATTGATTTTTTTTCCTCTAAAAAGTTATCCGAATTCTAAAAAGGGACGAACTATTGTCTGATCCGGAGTGTGGTGCCACTCACGCTGCCCTCGCGGTTACGTTCTGTAGGCTGTCGTCATGTTTGTCATTACAGGTCGGCGTATTGGGACGGAATGCGATATTTCTTTCATCCTACCCATGTGTGCGGGTTTGCTTCTTGCCGGATGATCCCAGCGCTATTGGTGACTCTGTGACTGATGTGGTGCTACAAGGAATGTAACTATTTATTCCATCATCTGTGATACCTATCAGAGGCTGAACTCAGCCTTGGTTTGGTCGCTCCTGTAAGACTGCATTACGCAGTAAGTTATCAGGCCTGGGTTTAGGTTTCGGCGGCTCGGGATGTAAGCACCAGCATGCTTTGAAAGAAGTATATCTTCGCCTCAAGGTCCTTCAAAAGAGTTATTGCCAAGGCAAAGTATGAACACTTGGCCAGAATCGGTGAGAAATTAGTTCACCTTCCTTCAGGAACCCGTGCGTTCTGGTGTCTCACCAAGGTGGTTCAATGGAATTTCTGTAAGCCATCACTACTATTCCTGCACGGAGAGGAAGACTTACTGGCCCACCCCGCAAAAGAGAAAGCCGAAGTTTTAGGCTCCCTTTTTGCATCCAACTCGACTCTCGATGGTGGGGGAAAACACCGCCAACCATTCCACGGTGTGAGTGCTCTATAAATGATGTACGACTCACATAGTGCTCAGTACGCTAAGCATCCCTGGACATCCACAAGTCGAGAGGGCCAGACGGAATCCCGCCAATTACGCTGAGGATGTGCGCTCCAGAGTTGGCACCGGTTTTGACGCGTCTCTTCCGATACTTCTAATTCCTAGGCGTTGTTCTGAATCATAGACGACAGCTTCCGTGCATCCGATCCCTAAAAAAGTTAAACTCTCTGATCCGTCCAACTACATACCTATCGCCATCACCTGCTTTTTCTCGAAAATAATGGAGTTCATTTTTAACTGCCAGCTCATGCGGTACCTTGAGGAGCACTAGCTGATTAGTGACCGCGAGTACGGATTCCGTCAGTGTCGCTCAGCTGGTGATCTTCCTGTTTATCTAACACGTAGATGGGCGCTGGCGATCTAGTCCAAGTGGGAGGCATTGGTCGTCAGTTTGGACATAGCGAAGGCCTTCGATCAGGTTTGGCACTAAGCGCTTCTTTCGAAGCTTCCTTCGTATGGGCTTCCCGAGAAATTGTAAAATTGGATTACCAGTTTTCTGGCTGACTGAAGTATCAAAGTCGTAGTAGGCGGTGCATGCTTCGATTACAAGCCTTTTAACACTGGTGTTCCACAAGGCTGCACGTATCACCAATGCTGTTTCTTCTGCATTTAAATGATATGTTGCAAACCGGTAACATTCGTTGCTATGCGGATAACAGCACTAGTGGTGTTTGATACACCAGCCGTGTCAATTTTTCTCGGGAAAACGTCGCCGAGTACCGGAAAAAACTTGTGTATGTAGTCGAGTCTTTACTGAAAAAAGTCTCAGATTGGGGGCGACTAAATCTAGTCCAGTTCAATCCCAAGAAAACACAAGTTTGCGCGTTTACCACTTAAAAGCACCAAGGCACTTATTTTGTTGCCTCAGCCAGTATCGGATTCCTTGGCATGGACATATCGAGTGACGTGCAGTTTCGTGGTCACATGGAAGAGAAGACCAAATTCTCCTCTAAAAATCTTGGCATGCTCAGCAGAGCGGGACAGTATTTCATGCCGGCACACCACCTGCAACTTTACAAGACATCACATGGAATACTGTTCCCACCTCTGAGTTGGGTCTCGTCGTTAATGACTGAGTCCTTTCCGATTGGCTTGATTCACTGGTGCTTCGAAGAGTTGCTGCATCCCTTTGCATTTGTTTTCGCATCTACCGCTGGTAGTGCTCTGAGGAATTGTTCGGATTAATCCCAGCCGCCAAATTTCACGAATACACATCGCGGTAAAATTCCTAATTCCATCCGCACCATCTGGATGCTTGGCGTTCCATCACTGTAGCTATCACTAGGAGTTTTCCTCCGCGTACGACCTCTCTATGGAATACCTTACCATCGGCGACTTTTCCGGACCGATACGACTTAGAGACCTTCAAGAAAAGAGCTTACTCCTTTCTTAAACGCCGGCAACGCACCTGCAATTCCCTTTATATTGCATTTGTTCATGGGCTGTGGTATTCACGTACCATCAGGTGAGCCGTATGCTCGTTTGCCCCCTCTACTATAATTAAATACAAATATGAAAATCATAATTATCATCATTACAGCCTTTCTCAAGTCTACTACTAAACATATGCTTCTCCCAAGGAATGCCACAAAGCATGGTCCTGAGCCATCTACATCCATCAACTTGCTTGCATGTCTTACCAGGTCGTCACTCCATATAGTGGGGGGTGACCCTACACTTCGCCTGCTAGTACGAGGCTGCCACTCGACATGAAAATATTATTTGGTATTTTCATATCGCTTGGACGTGCAAGTATTCATTGTATATATACAATGCATATATATAGTAATAACTGCCCATAATAAGTTCTATATATAGGACTTCTTATGGACAGTTATTACAGAAATTTTGTTTGCTTGGTTAATAACACAATTTGTTTTCATCATGCAGGTTACGTCTACATATATGTATGTATTACTATGTATTGTCAACTATTAAATTGAAAATTACATTTATTGAGGTTTCTCCTAAGATTTAGTCATAGTTATATGAGACAGTTCAGTTTTGCATGGCATATTTTAAGAATTACCTACTTAAGTGAAACCTCCGTAGCCCTAACTTTATAAAGTTATGGAGTAAAAATATTACTTGTTGTTATACTTTTTCACGGATGTTTTCTTTATCCATAATATCAAAATTAAAAAAAGTTCTTCAATGAATCATTATTTACCTACTGTAAAATTCCTTTAAGAGTTTAAGCAATAAATAAAATTATAAAAATATTACTTTGTATTATTTTTTGTACGCCACGATTTTGATCGCACATAAGTTTATTTTTGTTAGTGTTGTATTATAGTAAACTATAGTAAACGAATGAACGTGGCCCAAATTTGAAATCAGTAATTTTAGGGCTGATTTATTAATTGTCTGACAAAAAATGTCTATCAAATTAATTATAGCCTGACTGAAGGTGAAAGTGAAACAATATAACTATTATATTGATACAACTGTAATGTTTATGTTATTTAGGTTTTATATTATCCAAATAATAACTTTTATCTCAGATAATGCAGTAACATTGCACAAATCCATCAAATAAAAACTGAGAGACATATATATACTAGCTGACCACGCAGGCGTTGTTCTGCCCTTTCCGACGACCATTTGCTTTCCTTAAAAAAACTCCTGAAATTAGCAATAAAAAAATTGATGGTCACTTATAGGGATAAAAACGATCCTATCTCTCAAGTTGGACCAAACTGCGCATAGTGTGCAAAATTTCATTGAAATCAGTACAGTAGTTTAAGAGTTCATCGCGGACAATGTGACACGTAATTTTTATACATAAAGATAGATATATTTTGTTTAATTTTGGTCGGTGCTTTAATATATATTATATATTCTGAATACATAATATATCCTATATTTCCTGAATTTATGTAGTTATTTCGGTGAAAGTACCTGACTACTCACACTTTTTTACGTAGATATGGTAAAGAACTAATTTACAGCATTTTTAATTGTATCGAGAACACGTGGTACTTCACTGCTGGCCGAATGAGGAAGCAAAATCAAGGTTGCTCAGCGAGCTATGCTCGGGGTTTTTCTGTGTGAAAAGCTTAGAAATGTCGATAGAGCGACCGACATAGCCCAACGGACTAGTAAGCTGAACTAGCAATGGGCCGGCCATATAGCTTGAAGAACCGACAACCAATGGCAAAAAAGGTTCTCGAGCAAAAAAAAAGGTTCTCAAGCAGCTTCGTACCGGTAGGCGAAGTGTAGGGTCACCCCCCCCCCCACTAGATGGAGTAACGACCTGTTAAGACATGCTGGAAGTTGATGGATGCAGGTGCCTCAGGACCGTGCTTTGTGGCATTCCTTGGGGGAGACCTATGTTCAGCAGTGAACTTATGAAGGGTTGCAATGATGATGGTGATGATCATCGAAAACAGGCAAAATAGAAGCGCCCCTCGATTCCCGGGACGTAAGAAATATATAAGTACCCTATTAAGTTTATACGGAACACCTAAGGTGCTAGTCTTACTTGAATTTGTCTTGTTTTTTCGACATATGTTTGATAATTTTAGGATTTCTACCACACGTGGTTGAAAAAGCTTAGAACGAACTTATAACAGATATTATATAAAAATATTAAACCGTTTAGCTTAAAAAATTATAGTTACTTTAAAAACAAATTAAATAAAAGATTTCAAATGAATTAGATAAATTAAGACGCTGCCAATTCATCTGCAATTCCCCCAGTGTTGTGGTTGTTCATGGGCGGCGGTAGTCACTTACCATCAGGTGAGGCGCATGCTCATTGGCCCCCTCTCCTGTAAAAAAAACGTTCTTGTTTATAAAATTCAACTAAACGTATCTGCAAAAACAAACCTTTAAATTATTCTTAATCTTATAGGGTAGGATAAAAACATTTCAATGCTTTTATAGACGCGAAATCACTTTTTATTCTTTATTATTGATCTCAAAAACATTTGATATTATAATGGACTACTTAAGTGTTCTAATGGAAAGAGTATAATATCATTCTTTTAAACAGCCTTTTTATTAAATTGTGACTAACTTCTTCAACAATAACGGTCTTAAATTTGCTTTCATATTCTTATAAAAATTCATATTTGGACTTCGTAAATATAATCATCTTATTTCGAAATCATAAACGACTCGTGTGCTACCTATTCACTTTCCCATTACTACACGTATGTGTTCTGAAGCATGTTTTCAATGTTTTTATGATGTCCATCAAACCGCTTTGAGTGTTTTTTTTTTTCACAATTTCGTCTCCATCGTTGTTCAATCCTTTTTCTCCGTACTGCTGAACATTTCATTTCTATACGAGTATTTAAGAAATATTTACTTTTACGGCTGTACTATTAGTGAATTAGATATATTGTGAACTCCATGACTTGTATAATATATTTATATATTTATTCATCGGTATACGGTAAAGCTGTATAGCTTATGTTTATGCCGTAAAATACCAATTTCAATATTGTCAAATTATTATAAAAATAAATAAAAAAAATTATGAGATATGATATGGATGATATGACGATGAACGAAACCTTTTCTCCATTTTCTACCTATTATTTTTGCACAAGTAAAGTGGAGTAAAGTTACAGGGGTACAGGCCTGCTCTCACTTCTGAGAGGGTTTTAGGGCCGCGTATGCCGACATGGCCCGATGGATCAGTACGCTAAAGTGGCAATGGATTGTTAGTTCATTTTAAACTTTCATTTTATAGAAAAAAAAAATGAATGCATATCTAATGTTAATATATATATATAGGGAGTTATATGTATGTCATTAAGCCATAAATAACCATTTTTAATTTTTTGTCTTCCTGTCTGTATGGGGTTTATCTTCAGATTTAGATTTATATCCAAAAATTGTTTCAAATTCGAAAAAGTAGGATGATGTGTATGGGAGAACTTAATTACTTTTTCACTAACATGTGAATTTCATAATTGGCGATGAAGAGCGGAAATTACCAAGGCAATCTAATAGCATCGTGTAAATAATATAGTATATCATACTATTGCCACATTTAACTAAAAGCTAGAACACTTTTAGATAATCATAGAAATAAGTTCACGTAACATTAATATATCAAAGCGAATCACTGGCCCGCGTAATCGCTCCTAAACTGTTGACCCTCGTCAGACACGGTACATCTGTCGTAAAATGTTAGCGATGATATTTTTTCACCAAAATATTTGTTATAGTATTGATATATTGTTAAGTGTATTACATTATGACTAGTATCGTTATGTGCTACAAATAGCAAACTAGCATCGATTTTACATTTACCGATTTGAAAGTTATCTCGAAAAACTATTAATCTGAATTCGATAAAATTAATATAAACTTTAATACTATTTAAGATAAGTTAAGATAAGATAAGATATTTTATTTATTTAAACATGTATGAGATATACATTGCATGTGCAGTAACATATTCTTGGTGGTAGTGTTATTAGTACCAACATGTCTTACCGATATTCAGTGTGTAAAATTTAAAGTCTTAGGTTGTTAGTTTTCACTTGACATTGGTCTATCAATATACAAAGTCAGTAAAATTATTACTTACATTAATCATAATTAAAAATATATGTATGTATAAGGCAATAATTATATAATTGAATAAAACTACCTTTACGGATTCTATCGCGTTTAATTAAATTGTTTTTTATTGATTCCCAACGTTTCGGGTATTTAACAGCACCCATAGTCACAGAGGACTGTGGTGTCAGAGTTAACCCGAAGTACCGTCAGCTTTTTTTAATTATTAGTCTGCAACGAATGCTGTTCTAAAAATAAGCTAAATGTAATTATTAAAGTCCAGTTTAAAAAATCACAAGTTCTAGAGATTTAAAATTATATAATTTGGATGAAGTAATAAAATAGAAAAAAAATTTGCATACGGCATTTGTGTACACCACACTTTTGGGTGGGGCAAAGTTCTATGAGAATCTGGCATTCTCTTTTAAAGATGTTACGTATCTTGCGCGCTTAGTCCTGAGATCTTCTAATCAGCGTATTTTATTTGCTATTTCCAGTCCGTACTGGTATACATAATGATTTCTTATATTTACGCGAACACTGCACATTGAATAAAACTATCTTTACGGATTCTATCGCGTTTAATTAACTTGTTTTTTATTGATTTCCGACGTTTCGGGTACTTTACAGCACCCATGGTCATGAAGTATCCGTGAAGGCAGTTTTATTCAATGTGTAGTGTTTGCGTTAATATATGAAAACAATTATATAATGTCAAAATTTATCATTGAGAAAGTCAGTTACAGTGTACTAGCATTTTTCAATTAAAAAGTTTTTGAATTTATTTAAAAAAAGATTGCTGTCAGTTATTTATACATGCCAGGAATTTTATTATAGAGTTTAGGAGACATGCATACCACACTCTTTCTTAGCAGAGCCGTTCTTGCTTGATGCAAGCACAATTTACTTTCATCACGACGGCTGCGCTTTACTTTGTCAGATAACCGTGGAAATAGATTAAAAAATAGAGCCATCTCGATTGTGTATATGGACGGAAGTGTAAGAATTTTGTGAAGTATAAAATACCAAACATAGCACGGATACATTTTTTGTAACTTTAAACGCTACTTCTCCGTCAGTTGAGTTATCCCAGAAAATAATTCCGTATCTAATTCTAAGTACAGATTTGACTAATCCATACATATAATAAGCTGTTGGAAATGCGTCAATGTTAACAGTAGCAGAAAGTCCAAACAGTGCATAAGCCGAACTACTTATTTTTTATTTAGGTTTAGTATATGGGCTTCCCAATTTAGTTTTTGGTCAATTTGTAAGCCGAGAATTTGGATTATATCTACTTCAGCAATAACATTGTCGTTGTAGTTTACTTCAATGTTAGATGGGGTGATTGGTCTTTAGCTAAAATGCATAAGGTGTACATATATCTTATTCTGGTTAATTTTCAAATTAATACTATTTAACTATGTTATTATTGATATTAATGATTCATTTATGTAAGAAAATATGTCATCAGAGTTGAAAGTTAATATACTATCGTCAGCAAATAAGGTCATAGGTTGCTTAGTGGTATTTGGTAGATCATTAATATATACTATAAATAAGATCCTAAGAAACTAACAACTTCGAGCTAAGTGCTCCCAACAACTACCGGCATAGGTGTGATATGGATGTTAAACATGATCTTTGTTTTATCCATGTTCATCTTAAGACCTATCCGTTGGTAGACACTATTGAGGTCATTGAGCATATTGCTTAGGTCCTTGAGCGATTCTGCCCTAACGACTGTAATATGGTCGGCAAATTGAAGGTGAGTGATTTACTCGCCATTGACGTTATACCATATCCTTTCCAGTCTAGAAGCTTGTAAACTTCTTCCCATGCAGCGATGAAGAGTCTTGGGGATATTACGTAACCCTGTCTTACACCTCTCTGCATTTACATAGGCATCGTAGCGTAGTGTACAAACACTTCAGCACATCGATATACCGACAATCCACTTGACACTGCCGAAGGGACTGCAGCACCGCCCAAACTAGAATCAAAGGCTTTCTCATAGTCTACATATGCAAGACAAAATGGCAGATTGTACACTTGCGTCTACTGTACAATATGCCAAAGGGTGTGTATATGGGGGTGTGCTAAAGCCTTTTGGGAAACCGGCTTATTTGGGAGACTGGAAGTCATCAAGTCTGACGAGATAATTCATAATGACTCTCGAAAACAGAACCTAGACACGGCTCAGAAGGAAAATCGGTCTGTAGTTTTTCAAGAGAGCGTTGTCGCCTTTCTTGAAGAACAATACCACCGCACATCTGCTCCGCGCCTCCGGAGTAGTGCCACCATGAAGGACGGAATTAAAGAGCTTTTGAAGGACTTCAAGTACCGGTAGCCCACACACTTTCAAAAGCTCCGCTGTAATTCCATCCTCACTTGGAGCTCTACAGTTTTTAAGGTGCTGGAGAGCCATTCTAATCTCGCTCAGATTGACGTTAGGAATATATTTGGAATATTGTCAGATAAGACTCGCTCGATGACGTATGCAACTGCCAATAGAACCTCTCAATCTCACTCAAAATCTCAGGTGTCCCGGAAACGATGCTGCCACACTCGGTCGTCATCTTTGACAGTTGGCTCTTTCTGGCAGACAGATTTCTGCCAAAAACTTTGGAGCCTTGGTTCCACTCGATCGCTTATTCAACACAAGCTGTATTGAAGTTGCATAAGTTCCGGCGCATGCATTTGGAGATCTGTCTGTTCAGTTGCCTGTATGCTGTTAAATCTGTTGAAGATTGTAGCTTTATCTTCCGTCTAACAGCCATGAGATTAAGAATGTGATCGGAGAGTTTTTGTGTTCTTCTGCGGAAGGTCTTGCAGAACTTAACTCCGACCGCATGGACAGTTTCCACGAGGCTATCATTCATATCGTCCACTTCATTGCAGTCTTCTAGGTACTGAAAACGATTTTGTAACTCAAACCTGTATGACCTTCTGCAAATACCGTTTGGTGATTCTGAGTATAAGGTATGCAACCCTGGGAGTGCCCAATCTTTACAACTTTGTTAACGAGAGACTTGTGAACGATAAATCCGACACCTTCTTGGGACAGATGGTCGCCCTCCCGGTGATAGATCAAGTTACCGGATTCGAGGATTACCGTGTCCTCCCCCTCTATTTGGACTTCGGATAATCCTATAATATGCCAGCGTAACTTGTCTATCTTTTCTTCCAGCTCTACGATCTTCTCCTCAATCCTCAGGGTGCGTGCGTTGTACGTTGCCAGGTCGAGTCGTCTAAGGTGGCAACCGAACCTCCACCGGAGATTCTTAGCACCCCCTGCCCCGCCGTTACCATGGTCGCCACCGTCGCCAGAAATAGCGGGGCCGCCGGGGACTGGGGGCCGTCTCTTTGTTACTGTCTTCATAGGGGGTATTTGCCATAGTTGCCACGCTTGGCGAGCGGGTTGGCAATTTCCCAGTTGGCCCATCTCCTGCCTGTTTCCCAATTTCGCCTCTTAAACAATGGAAAATATGGGCTAGTGGATATTCTTAACCGTCACTACGCGGCCACTAACTATGGAAAATTGGAAAATATTTAAATACCATTTTGTTTTATATAATAAAATTGTAATGATTGATTTTACTGGATTCGTTTTATCTTGTGTTATTTTTAAAGAAGACGGTTAATATTAGAATTAATGTTGTAATTTTATTACAAAATCTTTTGGGAGTCTATAAATAATATTTATATTGAGACTATACAAAAATATTTCATATATCAATGAACGCAATCGTTGAACAACTTTGTGTCCACAGACATTCACAAGATATGAAGGGATTGTTTCCAAATCATCAGATAAATCTATGGCTGAATTTAATTAAATGAACATTCATGACTTATTATATGAATAAATGAATAAAACTTCACTTAAGACGGTTGCAATATTACAGTTCGTTTAAAAGAAATGTTGCAAAGAAAAAAAAACTTAATTAGCAGCATCCGCACGTAATGGCCTTGTCCCTGGAGCGACTAGTCTTGTATCCAATAAAATGTGAGGTTCCATATGATTTTTAATCAGACAATATATTATGTTCAAGGTTAATACCTTGAACATAATATATTGTCTGATTAAACAAAGCATTTATTAATATAATTGCTTTGTTTATTTAATTTAATGAACAGAACTATCTTCTATTGTTATATAAAATGGAATAAGTAGATATGCTTAAATTTTTTTCCCCGTGACAAGCAAACTCCAACATCGACATATTTCCATAAAAGATCAAAATGCAGACACATTTTCGCCCCTGAGGCCTACTTTTTTACCAGTAAAAATTTATCCATTTTTTTTTTGTGTACCGATATAGATATTGACTTACTTTGTTTTAATATAGCTTAAATTGTATGAATGTTTCAACTTTGACTTTGGATTTGGCGTTGGCCTTGTGCACTCGCACTACACATAAGGTACAGGTAGGGTCACAAAGTACGGCCCAGAGCCAGCTGCATCTATCAATTGCGTGTTTTACTGGGTCAATACTCCATCTAGTGGAGGATCGCCCGACACTACGTTTGCCAGTACGAGGCTGCCTGAATTGTATTAAAATAGACTGATATCAAGTTGTCTTATTTAAATACAATTAAAGTGGCGATCAAAAATTTTAATAAATCGTGAGATGAACGCTGGTGATGAACATGTTTTAATTAGCAGGTGCATTGATCTCGGAGTTATATAAAAGGTTGACGGCTCCGTGTCTCAGTGGCTTAGCATTGAGTTGTTGCGCTTGGGGGCCGCGGGTTCGAATCCCGCATGGAACAAGTATTTGTATTGCCTACAAATAATTGTTCCGGGTCTGGATGTTTGTCCTCGTGCAATTTATGTTTGTAAACTGCCTCCACGATACAGGAGAAAATCCTAGTGTGGGGGTAACGTTTTTTAAAGAATAAAAAAAAATGTCAAGTTGTCTTATACAGGCTGTAAATATAACTTGGTTCCTATTCCTTTTAACCGCTTTGTCTCGACTAAAATGATACTAAATTTTCAGACGTTGATAAGACGTTAGTTTCGTTACAACTAAGCTCCAACAATATTCTGAGCCAGAGTAAACAACTTATTATGTTAATATAAATGTATTTTGTATTTGAACTTAAAATGCAATTATAAATGTAAAATAAAATATAATTATAATTAAAGTAAATAATAATAATTACGGTAATAATCAATAGCTTCGCAAAGCACAGGTTCGGACTCAAATGGAATACTGTTCTCATCTTAGGGCCGGGTCACCCAAATACCGGCTGCTTACATTTGACCACATTCAACGGCGAGTGGTTTGACTAGAAAGTTCTTTGCAATCGGCCTGATTACTGGCCTTACAAAGAGACGTCGCATTTCTATGCATCTTCTAAAGCATATACTAGTACCACGGAATGTTCTCAGAGAAGTTTTTTGAAATTGTTCGGATTAATTTCAGAGGCTAAATTCCACTATCGCGCACAGTCACAGAACTCAAAATTCCATTCGCTAGTGCTTTGCTGTTTGCGAGTACGGGAGATGGTTGGCAACCTAATACCGTGCGTTTCACAAGGAATTTTCTGCCACGAACAATCACATTGTGGAATTTACTATCATCCATGTTTTTTTCCGGACTGATATAACATAGAGTCCTTCAAGAAGAGAGCAGTGCAAAGGTTCATGGGTGATGGTGACACACACCACCAGGTGAGCCATATGCTCATTTGCCTCTTTTTCTGTATAAAAAATCACTGTGTGTTAGCAACGTAAAATAATCCATCCCTACTTCGTTCTTTGGGTTTCGTGAGAGGCGTATAAGAAATGCCAGTGAGATGCTATGGCTACTCTATGAACTTATAAGGAGGAAAAAAGTTGGTCTAAAAGAAATTTACCAATCCCAGTATGGATTAAATATATCAAAATAATAATAGACTATGGATAGAAATATACTTCCCATCCTCCATATGAATCCCAACCTTCGTAATCGTGAAGCCGGGGCAAGTCGCTATTAGTTTTAAGATAACATGTTATAAGGCATGTCGACTAAGCCCTCAGGGAGTTAATATATTATGTATTACTCGTATATGATAACTTTTTACATTTACGCGAACACTAAATATTGATGAAACTACGTAGGCAACTCACTTTTGGGACTGAAAAAAGGGTGAAAACGCATATTATGTCATCTTCTTTGTATACAGTTATATGTAGGTGTCCATGAACTGCAGTAGCCACTTACAAAATGAAATAAACATTAATAATGAAATTTATATTAAGCTTACATTAAAACAAAAAACTTCCGTTTACGCCTAATGTTGTTATTATTTTCCCCGCCTTTATAATGTTAATAGAATTATTGTCACCATATTAAAATTAGCGTCGAAAGCAAATTACATTCAAAAGTTTATTGTGGAAATAACAAGGATTCTTCTTATGTCAACGGTAACATCTGAGAGTAGTAATTAGTATTCCAAAGTTATTTTAGAATTTGTTATTCAGTTATTATTGGATTACAATAGTGAATATTGATTGTTTTAATATTAAATCCACAAAGGTCTGTTAAGGTCCACTTGTGTACTTGATGATATTATTATACAAAAAAAAATTTTCTATAAGTTGCTAACGTAATTAAAATTATATTCAATAAAGTATTACTGATTTTATAAAAATAATAATTAAATATACTGGATTCGATACATATCTCATTACTGAGCCAATACACTTCACAATTGATACGGGAGTATATCAGGCCCACATTTTGATCATCTTCGTGTATCTGGCGTAACGTTTCGAGTATATTTTGACTAAATCGCCTACTTGTCCTTATCTTGTCCAAATACGCGTCCAAATTTAACCATGTTGTATCGTGTCAGCCTATTGGCACAACGTTCTTTATATGTCGACGCTACTAACTTTCCTCCAATTCTCGTACTTTAATTCACATGAATCGCATCTGCCAGCATATTATTAGCTCTTTGCTCTCTTTCTGTTTTTAGCTTTTTTAACGTAACAATTATAAATTGCACATGATCTAACATTACCGAGCAATTATTTCTTATGAATAAACAACCCAGAACAATTATTTGAAGGCTATACAAGCACTTGTTCTATGAAGAATTTTACACCACATTTATATGGGTAGCCTAACCACTCCTGAAGAATAAACTATTACAAAAAGGAATCATCAGATCGGTTCACAATTGACATACAAAAAACACCATACAGTGTATTTGTTGACCTCCTTCTCTTCTAAAAGTAAATAAAAAGTTGTATTAAAAATTTCATTCCCTTAAGGAAGCTATTTTTTTCTCCAAATTTTTTCGGGACTACGTCTGAAGTATAAGCGATAAAATAAAAGAACAATCATTAAAATAGGTTCACAACTACCAAAGATATTGCGTAACATACATACAAAAAAGAACATTCAGTCACATATATCACAGTCGAAATGAGAACCTCTTACTTTTTTGTAGTCGGCTAAAGTAGACATTCTCGAAGTAATTGTTTCGAGTCTGTATATTTTTAGGACATTCCCATAGTCATATGTACATATATGCTAAAGTGAATGATAATAATTATATCAGATGTAAAATGCCATTTCGATGTTAAATAATAAATCCTCAGAGTTACTTGCCGGTTCTTTGCTAAAGTCTTGTTTTTGCGTACCGGTTTACATTTTGTCATTTATAAGATTTTTAAACAATCTTAAATAACAAAAAAATATAATTCTGAAAATGACTTTGACCCGGACAGGCGTGGAGCAGCATCAAAGTTATAATACATACGAGTATGTTAATGTGTCTGCCAACCAGCCTATCTATTGTGGTAATTACGATCAAACATTCATATGGATGGCAAAATCTCAAATAGCTCAGTGAGAGTTTATCTCTGGGATATACCCAGAAATAATAATAATAATTCGCCGGCGTCTGTCTATCCGTCCGTTCCGATCGTCTTTATGGTAAGAGTGAATAGGTTTTTTTACGCTAAGACAGTGCAATTTTCCGTCTAGGAATTCATCACCACTTACCACCGGTGGGATTGTGCTCAAGTACTGGCTTACAGTAAGTTAAAAAATTTGGATATTCGTAGTAGACTCAGATTAACCTATATATCCTTATGGATCAGTAAGCTGAAGTGCCAATTGCCCAGCCATATTTATTAATTTATTTATTACTGACGATACACCATAGCTTCGACTGTATAGGATCTATAAATGTGGCTTTATTTAAGTTTAAGATAATCAATGCCTAAGTCCGCGAAAGCCTAAGTTGTCGAGTTTGTTAAGTAGAAATTTTTATGACATGATGAACAACATTTTTTACAAGATCAAAACATGCATGGGTAGTTTATATAACTCGAAGAACATCGAACAACGAACAAGATGCAGCTTAGCACCGGTAAGCGGAGTATAGGGTGGTCCCCCACCGGATGGAGTGAAGACAGGGGCGTAGCTACCGCCGTATCAGCCGTATCAATGATACGGGGCCCCTGGGCTACAGAGTATGTAAGCAAACATTCTAAGGACTTCTATGGGACAGGATGTTGGTTTGAACTGTTTGGCTAGCTTAGTTACTAGTATTATTAATTGTAAGTAATAACTTATAATCAGTATATAATTATTTAATTCAATGCGAAAGTTTTTGTTCCTCTTGTGAAAAATCTTTACTCTTCATTTGAGCCCCCCGACAAATTTTGATACAGGGCCCTAAGGTATGCTACTCCACTGAGTGTAGACCTAATAAGAGATGCAAAAAGTGTGTGGACGGATGGGGCTTTGTGTCATTCCTTGGCGGAGGCCTATGTTTAGCAGTGGACTTTTGAAGGTTTGTAATCATAATGACTTCATACGTATGAAAAGTCGCATGACTGTTAAGGGCTTATAAAGAATTACAATCAATATTGATTTTAAATAAACAGTTTCGGCTACTGTTTTGCATTAATTAGTTAAATTATAATTCACATCGCAACTCCTTTTATTGACCAATAAAAATATACAATACATAGCCAGTATAGAAGCAGTAATTACAGCTGTTATTATAGACCGGTTCTTATCAACGTCCCTAGTGAAACAGTATCATAACAAAGCTTAGCAATTTAATGGTCGTATCTACGTAGCTTAATACTAAAAGATATTTAATTAAACATTTATTTATTTCCATCAACAATATACATTAAGAAAACAACAAATAATATGAGCTTACATCTGAAACTAAACTATTGTTAGGTGAAAATATAGTGCCTAAACTATGTAATACCTGTATCTTAGGTCACTAGGTCCCCACTTGTAGATATCCGTGGATAAAATAGATAGATAAAGCTATAATAAATGATATCCTTCGCAATTAAACTATAAAACAAGATTAACATATATTCTAGTTAAAAAAGTAAAAAAAGACACAAAAATAATAAGAAAAAAAAATGTTGCAACAAATAGCAAACAGACACAAGAGTTAAATATTCTACAACGAGATAATTACTACATTTTACTTTTAAACGTCAGCATTTAAAATGCACATAATTGAGTAGAATAATGAAGATTGTGTATGTGTTGTTGAGTAATAAGTAGAGTTACATACATCAATAAATAGAGTATGCCTAAATATATACAGAAATTTTATTAGGTTAATCAGACATAAATATTATTATTACATATATATATATATATATATATATATATATATATATATATATACTATATAAATCACCACACTTAATTTTTAGTTTATTCCGTTTTTTTTTAATTGTGTTCTTATTATATACATAAATTATCACCTCTTTGATTGCATTAATAATTCAATACGTTTATAGACAATATAAGAATGATGGAAGTTACATCAAAAAATTATTAAATAAGATAGTAATAAATAATTAATAATTCTAGTAGGTTCACTACTGCTGCTAGTTGGCTAGGATTATGCACGCATTTAAAACCTACTAGGTGGTAGGACTCCTTTTCTACATAGGAGTCCGTCTGGGTAGGTACCACACTTTTACCTATTTCTGCAACCAAAAAGCAGTGGTTGAATTTGATGATTTTGTTTGAAGTGTATTCAGAGAGCCAGTATAATTATAGGCTCTGAAGCATTCCATTTTGTTCCTCAGGAGTGACAACGCATATTTAGCCTTCTTTGTTTAAAGTTGGCTGCAGGTTTCCATGGTCTGCAATAGCCACTTACCAGCAGGTGGAGTTTTAGTTTTTATATAATATTGATAAAAAAAATATTTTTTATAGGATAGGGTGACAAACGAGCACACAGTCTACCTGATGGTAAGTGGTTGATGTGGTCCTTAGACATCTACATCTATCCTCGTTTGCGAATCAAAATGCAGATGCGTTGTCACCCGTGACGCCTAAGATGGAATGCCTCTTTTCCAGTAAAAAGAGGCTCCGGTTCTCTACACTCATCATACGAAACACAGCAGTGTTAAGCTGCTATTTTACGCTGGTATTCTGTGAGAGCGTGATCCTTACCCGGTCGAGCCGACCCATTCATGATACAACTATACTACTAATATAGCTGCAGCATGGCTCTACCACGTTATAAAAATTGAACGTCATTTTAAGTTCACATATAATGTTCTATATCACAATTGGTTCTAAAAATACTTCTGTCCTGTAAAGAAGCAGCAAGAAACTAGTGGGAGTTTCTTAGAAAAACTAAAGATTTTACATAATTATATTTTGTATTACAATAAAGTTAGAAATAGCTTGGTAGCAATCAGCTCATTCCCAGGGGTTGTTATTATCTTTTTATTATAAGTTTTGTCTTATAACAACCATTTTTATACAATTCTTTATTAGTAAAATTGTTAAGCTTGGCTATAGATAAATTGTAGAATTTTGTTGTTAAACTAATAATTCAAAAACGAAACAAATAAAAATTCATTAATTTACTGACTCTGTAGAATTTGGTATTTATTCAGCACGCACACCACAAGAGTTGGCTCGAAACTCATGTATTCATGTAGGTGTGTGTATTAATTTAATGTATGTAAAACAAAATTGCTGATCGCTTACACTCCACGGGTGAGTTCAAAAAAAAAAGAAAAATGGGCTTCTAATGATTTGTCACTTCACTACCATCTTGTCAAAAGAAGAAGTGTTTTCTACATTAAATTATCTGTTACAATGCAAAATAGACTTAGTACGATAAATCAATACGTAGAAAATAACTGGGTAAATAAGTAACGAACGAAACGAAAATGAAAACAAATGAGAAAATGTAAAAAACGAGTGAATAACAGATAGAGAGGTGAAGAAAAAGGCCTTACAAAATTTCCGTGTTTGAGATAGGTATTTAAAATATTTTATGTAAAGGTGGCCGACAAACCTAAACAAACGCCCTCTAAAAATGGATAAAGAATACCTTTGCCAAAGAGTACCTTTTTAAACATGGTCAGCAATGGAATATATTATATATTTACTTTCTATTACCAACTTTAAAAGTTTAAATGTTTTATTAAGCTTAAACTTTATAAAAAGGGTTATTATAGTATAAATGAATACATGGTTGATAATAACCCCTGGGAATGAAGTGGTCGCTTCCAAGCATTTTCTAAAATAAATTTTGTAAATAGTTCGTAATCATTTATATTGTAAAATTTATTTAAAAAAAAGTCCCGCTGGTTTTCTTGCTGGTTCTTTCCAGGACAGAGGGTTTTTTTGTGAACCAGTGGTAAAGTAAAGCAAACAATTACTTTCAATAAGAATTACACATGTAATGTATATTGAATAAAAATTATTCTATTCTATTCTATTCTATAAATCTATTAGAGAATAGAATAGAATAATATATAATATATATATATATATATATACGGACAAACTTGTTTGTCCGCGATGGACTCCTAAACTATTGAACTCATTTCAATGAAATTTTGGACACTGTGTGCTGTTTGGTTTAACTTGAGAGATAGGATAGTTTTTATCCCTATATATGACCCTCAATTCTTTTAATTGCGAACTTAAGGTTTTTTTTTTATAAAACAATACAAACACTCACGCCTGTCACCCAGAGGGGTAGGTAGAGACTACGGACTTCCATTTGGCGCGATCCTGACACACCTCTCTCGCCTCCTTTACATCCATATATTTACGCATACATGGTCGTCGGTTAAGGGTACTCCTAATCTGGCCCAATTTCAATGTATCGCCGATTTGGTCGATAAATCTTCGTCTAGGGCGTCCCTTCCCGACTTTGCCGTTCACTTCTAAAACATTAATTTGCTTTGTCACTCTTTCCTCGTTAATCCTTCTACATGACCAAACCACCGAAGCATTCCTTTTTTGATCCTAGTCACAACGTCATCTTGCAAACCACACTTTCCGCTTATCACAATATTTCTCACCCTGTAATTCAGATTCAACCTTAGCATACTCCGTTATGACCGCATTTCTACAGCCTTTATTCTACTCTCATGCTTCTTCTGCCATACACAACTTTCACTACCATACATTAAAGTAGGGACTAATACAGCCATATGTGCTTTCTTTGACACTTCAAACTCACCCATTCTCAACTCACATTTTTCAACTTTCTAAGTTTGCAAACAACTGTCCATAAATAGGTTAAACAGCCATGGAGAAGCTACACAGCTCTGTCTGACAAAACAATGCCAAACCAGTCCAGAGTAGGCTCCGTTGATCCTGACACAAGCACTAGAGTCCCTATAAAAATACTTTAATGCCTGTATCAGACCAGCGCTCAATCCAAATGAGGTCAGTGTTTGAGATAACACGTTCCTGTCCGCTCTGTCATAAGCCATTTCCAAGTCCATGAACGCACAAAAAACTTTCTGGTTTTTAGCCAAAAATTTCTCCGGAAACATGTGCATGGAAAAGACTTAATACGTACACCCCATTCCCTTTCTAAATCCAGCTTGCACATCCCAAATTTTTCCATCAGTTTCTTCCATAACTCTTTCAATTAACACCTTAGCATACAGTTTACCCACAATGCTAAGCAATCTGATCCCATGGTAGTTTTTACAGTCCTACTGCGACCCCTTTCTCTTATATATTGGGACTATAACGGCTTTGCACCAGTCTTCTGGTACCCGCTTCAGTCCCCAACATAAATTAAACAAGGTGTACATCAGGCCTGTAACCACACCCTCTCCAGCCCTTAGCATTTTGAGTGATACTCTATCATATCCGGCTGCCTTACCTGCTTTCATGCTTTTCATTGCTTTCATTATTTCATCTACACTTATCTCCCTACCTCTCTCCACTTCTTCCAAAATTTCTATTTCACTTACTTCAGACAACTCTTCACTCTTAAACACGCTTTCAAAGTATTCCTTCCATCTCATTAAATTCGAAACTTCTTCATTCAGCATGCAGCCATTCTCGTCTCGTATAGCATTCATTCTAGGCTATTTTGAATTTCTCTTGGCAGTTTTTACGAGCTTTCAGAACATTTTAATATTTGCCTGAAAGTTATCAGATATTCTTCTATCATTCTTTTCTATCCTTTCTTGCCTTTTCCTTTTAACAACTTCTTTTACTCTCTTATTTAGATGTCTAAAGACTGCCTTTTTCCTTTCAATATCATCATTTATACTGTTAGAATTACTAGCCTTCTAGCCATGCTTTCTTCTTTGCTTCAAATTCCAGCCGCACCTCATCATCCCACGATAACGTGTTATTTTTCCTTTCATTCGTTCTCTTACTTACACCACATACTTCGGTGGCTGTATCCACCAAAACTTTCTTAACATTTTTCCATACATTCTTCATTTCTAAATCATTCATACATAATTCATTCAACACACTTATATTTTCCCTCAGTCTGCATTTATACTTCTCTTTCACACCTTCATCTTGTAACATCTCCATTCTTATACGCTGTAATGCAGTGGTAGACACAAATGACCGATGACACCAACGCTTGAATAGAACATTAATTCGGCATAAGACCAAGTAATGATCCGTCCCTACGTTGGACCCACGGTAAACCCTTGTATCTACCACTGCGCTCCCCATTCTTTCATCCACAATTATGAAATATATCATGATCCTATCATCCCCTCTTTCCCAAGTATACATGTGAATCCTCTTATGGCGAAAAAAAGTGTTCGCCACAAAAATATTCTTTTCCACAGAGGTCTTCACCATTCTCATTTATTCTTTCATCGCCAAACGCTCCTAATATCCTTTCATAACTAGACCTCTTCACCCCAACCCTTCCATCAAAATCTCCTAACATAATAATATTTTCATTTTCCTTACATTTCGTCAACACCAGCCTTACCATGTCCCAAAACTGCTCTCGGATATAAGTGGGCTTAGACATATCTGGGGCGTACTCCCCAAGCATGAACAACTTCTTTAAGCCCACTTTCATTTGTATCCACAGCAGGCTTGGGCTTACACATTCATACTCTTTCACACATTGACCCATTCTTTCTTAAAGGATGACACCGACTCTTGGCATGCCCGCTCGGTCTCGTCACCACCAGACCAGTAAGCGGTATACATGCCATGTGCAGTGACATCTCTTCCCTTTCGTTTCGTCTCATTCACACATAACTCATCTATTCCTCTATCATTCATCATTTCGCATATTTCATCCATCTTATCATTCATTGCTCCTCATACATTCAGCGTAGCCAGACGGGCCTCCGCAATCCACTTTTCGCCCCTCCGGGAGACAGGACGTGACGGGTGGCGAACCTCGTCACCAGTTTTCCACCCGGAGATTCTTCGCACCCCTGGCCCATTAAAGGGGCGTCGGGAACTCAGGGCCATTTCTTTTATTTGTTGGCTCATGGTGCGACATAAGGGATGGTAGATTTTACGCCGCTACCATACGGCGAGGAGCCAAGTCTATCATTTCGGTTTTGTCGCTTGTTTAGCACCACCCGGGCCTGGGTGGGCTTAAGGTTAGGTGGTCGAAGCCTACGGACGCGAGCGACTCATCCTCCCTGCTCTATACTCAGCTACTCAGCTAGTATATATATATAATATATGGACTTATATGCTCGTAATAACATTACTTATAATCACTATGCATCATCATAATAGCCCTTTATAAGTCTACTGCTGAATAAAGGACACCCCTAAAGAATGCCACAAAGCACGGTCCTGAGTCAACTGCACCATTTAACTCTGTGTATACCTTAGCAGATCGTTACTCAATTTACTCTAGTAAGTTGCCGTTTTACACACGCTTATCGGTATTACGGTTGCCACTTTGGAGCCTTTCAAATATCCCTTTATGAATTAGCCCTATTTAAAGTATATCTGATGTTAAGATGATAATGATGATGCTTTCCTGGCCGATTTATTTTATAGATTTAGGATGAAAAACGAGCACACAATCCACCTTACAGTAAGTCGATACTGTGGCCCATAAACATCTACGCCTGATTAAAAATCAAAATGCAGGTGTGTTGTCACCCCTAAGACTAAGATGGAATGCCCCTTTTTCAGTAAAATAAGTCTCACATTCCCTATATCATACGATACACAGCAGCATTGAGCAGCTATTTTATGCTGGTGTTCTATGCGAGCTTGGTCTTTCCCCTTTCGAGCCGATCTATTCATGCTAGAACTATAATATAGCTTTAGCATGGCTCCACTACGTTACAAAAATTCCATTGACTAGGAAATTCGTGGCCGCTTTTCTGAAATTCCAAGTAAAAATTATAAGTGATTGAGAACATATAAGAAAAACAAATACGCAGGCAAGTCTGAATAACACAATAAAATAACAAATTTACTACGTGCTCAACAATGGAAGTTATAGTCAAGGATTTGTGAATTTTACCAAAAATTACGACAATAACGCGTTGGATTTTTCTCAGTTCCAATAATATATTAGGAAACAAAATTAATCTAACACGTTTGCAGTAACTGTGGTGGCTGAGATGCCGGGCTTTTACTAAATTAAATAGTATGCGATAAATTAAAGCTTGGATCCCATCGACTACACTAAAATTTGTACGTTAATTCTAATTTTAAGAGATTATTTATTCTCGCTTGATTTGAAGATATTGAGAGGAAACGTGCATGACTAAGATTCAAAGATATTTGGGTCCGCCAGCATACACAGAGTGCTGCATATTTGTTACTTCTCCGAAACTCTCTTAGAATTGACAGGAGTTTTATGCACCGCAGTGATACGTACATATATCTTCTACTATTTGTTCTTAATAATGTATATTTAAAAAAATTATGCACTAATTACAGAAATGCACAGATAATATATTAAATTTATATTCATATCAATGGGTAACTACAATACAAGAACCGTATACGTTATTATAACGCAAAATAAACAAGATATTATAGTAACATATTCATTGTTACACAATACGGTGTTAATGTATATTTAAAAATAAAATCAAAATTTTAAAGTCAATATGTACTGTTCAAAGCTAACTGTCAATACCTTCGCAATAGGCCAAATGGAAATCACAAACCGCTGTTCAATAGCCATGACAATTATTGGCAGTCGATACGCAACAAAACAAAATGTAAAGAAAAGAAATGTACCATAAAGGTGGCTATAAAAGACATATTCATGAAATTGCACATAATGAAAATGTTTGTCCGTTTAACGCAGTTAAAATTTGGCCCTCCACGCCATTACAAAGACAATGAAATTTTTGTGATTACATTAAATTTTAAAGTCAAAGCAAAATCATTTTGGAGCTTGTGGAAATAAACAAAACTGATGAAACATAGATATTGTTAAAGAATGAGTATTTCAATGATATTTTATTTGTTGTTATTGTTATTCAGTAGTTCATATTTTTTATTAAGTTTTGGTGGTATAAAAGCATCATTGTATTGTTTTTATTTGTATAGGCTATATATTGTTTAAATAGAATAAAATAATTTTTATTCTTTATAGATTAGCATAATACTTTTTGCTACATATAGTAATTTTTTTATTTACCACTGGTTCTAAAAATATATCTGTCCTGGGAAAAACCAGCAAGAAACCCAGCGGGATTATGTTTTTAAACATATAATTTCACAATGGTTTTCTGTAATCATTTATATGAATAATAACAGAACCAGCATGATAGCGATCACGTCTTTCCCATGGGTTTTGTTTAGTGAAAATGAATGTCATTCAATATTCGGTTCGGTGTAAGAGAATCAACCACTTAATATCGTTCCATAGGTACCTATCGTAAGAGGTAACTATAGAAAATTCCAGATAAGAGAAGTCTCATGGCTTCCGATATATAAAATACACAGACCAGAGAAGGGGAGGCAGGGTAGGAGGCCGCCATGGAATGGCCAGCAATAATGGGGCCGCGGATGTATCCGAAAGTGTTCCTGTTGCTTTGCCAATATGCGGCAAACGGAATACCATAAGGTTGAGTGGTGCGAGTTCGACATAACCCAAGAAAGTACGAGACGTCTTGTATTCCGATCGCCAATTCGTCAGCCAAGCGTGTGGATTTAGGAAAATCCTCCCGACATCGTAAATGGGCTATAGTAAGTAGTGGATAAACCGTAAATAATTTGAAGGCTAAGGTACTATACGGGCACGAAAAAAATAAGACTGTCAAATTGACATTTCGTTATTTATTATAATTTACTGAGCCTGTTAACCGTTACTCATACGTCATTGAAAGTCCAATGTTGAAGATAGACACATTTTTTTCACCATAGGTTGCTTCGAAATGGGGATTTGACCTAGTTGCCATTCTTGGCAAGCAAATTGGCAATTCGTAATTCTTGATTTTTAGTAACTTTTAGCAAGATGCTGCTGCCCTGTTTTAGATTCCCTCTGACGCTGCTATTTTGACACCGCTGACATACGATAAACTAAGCAGTAGAACTAATTGAAAACGATACTTACCATTTTGTTTTATCGTAGAACAAGTAAGATAAACTTTCAAGTGTATTTAAGCACTATTTAAGGGATGTGGATACTGCTAAAACTTAAATTAAAAAGAAATACAAGGTGACGTGCAGATCTTCAGTAGTATGTCATACGTCTAATATTCCACACGACACGGTGTATTAAAAAGTTGTCGCAGTCTAAATCTGCTAGGACAATCGTAACAGTGTTATTATTATTTAACTCTTAACAATGCTAGATAATAAAATTTATTCTCTAAGCATTCTTTATTTAGTAAACGAATGTTCTCCCTTTCTTAACACATGTTGTGCTAAAAGCTACTGAAACGTTCATTGAAACACGCTCAGGAAGTTTCAAGTGTGCTTTAAGTCAAGGATCTCTCTGTTTACAGTCTGAGTGAATAGTTCAGTTGATTTATTTCCTTTTTATTTTAATAGCACATTTGAATATACTACCAGTAATATCTAAAGCAACGAAAAAAATCAGTATCATACTGACTAGAAATTGCGAATTATTAATTCTTGTGGTTCAAACATACTAGTTCGAATTGACCTACACTATGAGTATGCCTAATTCTATAAAAAAAAAATGTATGCGGTGTGGTTATTGAAAATAGTGAAAGCCGTTCTAGTGCACTTTGGAAATTCTATGTATCTCATACACATACTCGATGCAATTTCAAGGAAGTAGGTATTAGTGATACCACTTCTTCCGTATATCAAATCCTATCTATATTGGATTTGAATATCTGATATTGAAACTACAATATTACAATATCTATATATCCGTTGATATATAGGTGATTCTGTAACTAGAATTGTAGGATTTCTTTAGCTTAGAGTTAAAAATATATTGTAATATCTTCGGGTTAAAGACATTTATTTCTCTTAAAGAACACATTGTTCACTTTTACAGAGATTAAGTATACATACAAAATAATATTACCATTATTTACACGGTAGCATGCATTATATAATTCTATCATGCTTCATTCTTATATGAATAGCTTTAATTAATTTGTTACACTTTTTATCTTACGTACTGGTTGATATCTATGGTGTATGACAAACACTCTTATTTCACAATGTGCTCAGTGACAGCAGCTCGAGTTGCACAGAAAATGCGGCATTAATATGCCACACGCTTCTCCGATCGCCGGTAATTGAATATTACAACACCGAAAATTAAATTATAGAGCCAAAAGCTAATAGCAGAATATAAACCATTAAATAAATAAAATTACTATTTTGTTTTTTAATTCTTTTTGAAACTTGCTTCAAATAAAGTTAAAAATTTTCTCTATAAGAGTACTTTTAAACCCAAATTAATATTTATATGTTGACACCTAAAATTGTTTAGTAAATAGACATTTACTAAAACTTGAATAAAAATATTAGATTTTTTAAGGAAAACAATAAAGATAACAATGTTGACACAAAGACATACGCACACGCACACACACACTCTCGAAAGCACACTTTAAGTGTCACACAGAAGTCCTAGAATTATGCTAAATGCTAAATAGCTTTCCGATGAATTGTGTAGTTATCTAAGAAAAAGTATCCTATGTGCAATCCCAAGAGCTCCCCAGTGCCAGCTCCTTCCACTTGACCGCATCCAACGCAGAGCGGCTCGAATTGTCGACGACCGAGCCCTTTCCGATCGGCTCGATTCATTGGCACTGCGAAGAGATGTTGCATCCCTTTGCATTTTCTTTCGCATCTACCATGGGGAGTGCTCTGAGGAATTGTTCGGATTAATCCCAGCCGCCAAATTTCACGAACGCACATCGCGGCAGAACTCCCGATACCATCCACACCACCTGGATGATTGGCGGTCCACCACTGTGCGATTTAGAAGATGTTTTCTTCATCGCACGACCTCCTTGTGGAATCGATTACCATCAGCGATTTTTCCTGACCGATACGACTTAGGGACCTTCAAAAAAAGAGCGTACTCCTTTTTAAAAGGCCGGCAACGCATCTGCGATTCCCCTGGTGTTGCAGTTGTTCATGGGCGGCGGTAGTCACTTACCATCAGGTGAGCCGCATGCTCGTTTGCCCCCTCTCCTATAAAAAAAAAGAGCTAAGGCAACTTCAAAAATACACTTCAAAGCTATACAATAATTGTCGTTCTTCTGTTTTATACATTATATTAATCTTATATATCTGTTACATAATAACAATTATTTGTGTGTTTAGAAAGGAGACATGAAAATGATAGTTAACTGCTATTAGCAGATAACACGCAAATAACATCGCCGTGTAGATACGTTTTGTGAGAGTGTATAGAAATACGTGGCACGACCATAATATCGCCGCGATTCTCTCGCTCGTGGAGGCGGCCCCTAAGACACGATTGTCTTTGATACTATAGGTACGGTATGTATCTAATTATTCTTGATTAGTACTGAAATTTACTAAAATATATCAGAATAATGGATGTCACCCGGGTTTTGCTAATATATATAATAATAAATAGTAAATTATCTAATGATACAGGCATTGAAGTCTCTATATAGGGACTCTAGTGCTTGTGTCAGGATCAACGGGGCCTACTCGGACTGGTTTGACATCCATAAAGGTGTCAGACAGGGCTGTGTGGCTTCCCCGTGGTTGTTCAACCTATTTATGGACAGTTGTTTGGAAAATTTGAAAGTAGAAGAATGCGGGTTAAGAATGGGTGAGTTAACCGTCAAATGCCTTTTGTACGCCGATGATCAAGTCATACTTGCGTCGTCGGCAGCCGAGTTGCAATTGATGGTTACATTAATGAACAGGACATTAAAAGAAAAGGGAATGAAAGTGAACGCAAGTAAGACGAAAGTTATGGTTTTTGAAAGAGAAGAAAGTAAAACGATATGTGAAATAAGAATAGAAGGGGAGTTGGTAGAGCAAGTAGATGAGTTTGTATATTTGATGGTAGATATGATAAGGATATAGAACGACGAGTGAATGCAGGAAATAGAGTGAATGGGGCTCTACACTCTATTGTGAAAAGTCAGAATGTGTCCAAAAAGGCACGTATGGCAATTTACAATGCTGTGTTAGTACCTACTTTAATGTATGGTTTAATGTATGGTAGTGAAAGCTGGGTGTGGCAGAAGAAGCATGAGAGTAGAATAAATGCTGTAGAAATGCGGTCATTAAGGAGTATTTTAGGGATGAAGCTGAATGACAGAGTGAGAAATTGTTTAATAAGAGAAGAGTGTGGTTTGCAAGATGATGTTGTGACCAGGATTAAGAAAGGAATGCTTCGGTGGTTTGGCCATGTAGAAAGAATGAATGAGGAAAGAGTGATAAAGCAAATTTATGTTGCAGAGGTGAACGGCATAGTCGGGAAGGGTCGCCCTAGGCGAAAGTTTATCGACCAAATTGGCGATATATTAAAAATAGGCCAAATCAAGAGTACCTTTAACCGACGAGCGTGTATGCGTAGGTATATGGATGTGGAGGAAGCGAGAGAGGTGTGTCAGGATCGTGCCAAATGGAAGTCCATAATCTCTGCCTACCCCTCTGGGTGACAGGCGTGAGTGTTTATGTATGTTATGTAAATAGTAAATTTGGAATAAGAAATAGTCAAATAGGAATACCATTAATTATTAACTATCAACACAATGTCACTGTAGTAGATCACAAGTCCGCTGAACATAGGTCTCGTATTCCTACCCAATGATTTTGCAAATCAAAGTTTGCTACTTCCCAGAATAATATTTACAGAACAATTCAAATCCTGCCTCTGAGTTTCATAAAACTACAGGATTCTTCAAGCCACCTAGTATATGAGAGGCCTTACGCCAGTGGACCGTTATAATATACTATAGTGATAAGAATAAAAAGGGTAAAAGTTAAAGAAAATCATCTTATACATTATTCAAAATATGTGGTAACTATAAAAAAAAATTCTCTGAGGGAATGACTACAAACATATGTATTCGAATTAACTTATTCATTCACTAGAGCCCATACAAAGTCCACTGCTGAATATAGGCCTCCAATAGATTGCCTCTTAGGGGGAGTTTTGCAATGGTGGCCACACGTGATAGGCGGGTCAGCAACTGCAGTTATTTATAATTTTCAGTTGTTATTAGAAAGATGCTGCTGCCCTGATTTCTATTATTACGACTCTTACGAAATTCAGAGGATGATATGCAGCTTCTTAAACGTCGTCACTATAAAGGAAATATTAAATTTAAATAAATACATTTAAAAAAATCACCAACTTTCATAACCTAAAAAGCACAAAATAATTTTTACAAATTTTAATAGCTTCTCGGGGCTTTAATATATAACCTATTTAATAAAAATAATCACTAAAATCGGCTCAAAATTGGCGAACATATCGTGTAACATACACAAAAAAAAACACTGTCGAATGTAGAACCTTGTCCTTTATTGAAGCCGGATAAAAATATAATATGTATAACGTATTAAACTTTTGATGCTCACATTTTGAGTGCGTTATTAAATTGGGATACGCACAAAGGGATGTTAAAGAACTTGTCAATATAACTAAGCACCAAGCAAATTGAGAATGACATACTTTGCGGAATATGGGTACTTTGTATAATCAGATTTTGCCTTTAATCTCTATGATGTTATGTTCAAGAAAGCTTGTTATTTACAACGTACGTGATTCGGTTTTGTTTTGAAAATTGCTAAAGTTCAAAAGAACGCTTTTTAAAAGGTGTATTTTTAAAAAGCGTTCTTTTGAACGCATTCAAGCCTGCAAGTTTAATCATCTTTGTGTATAGTTTCTACGTCCCGCGGTGCAGGCATGTATCATAGTCTCTATTTTGGACATAGGATTCTGCGCGATCATGCGATACGCCGTTATGATACCGTATCGGATACATTCAATTCCACACAAAACCTCGTATCTAATACACCTCGTATCTTAAATACGTACCATGATATGGTTATTTAAAACAATATTTTTATTTGAAATTTAAGGAAACGGTTATGCACTGGGACGGCCTAATCAAATACTGGATATTGTTTTCAAATGGTTTTCAGCGTATAATTCATACATTCATACTGGAAAAAAAAACTTACATTTACCGTGTCTATTTTAATTTGTTCCAGAATTCTGGATTTTATTAAAAAATGTAATTCGAATTTTTTTGAAATTTCGACGGTATTTCTCAAATTCCAGGTTCCAGTGGGAAACACAAATAACATACAACATACATATTATAGAAAGTTGGCTTCTAAATTAAGTAATCATTTACCGCTATTAAAAGGAATAATAATTTCCTATTAGATGTTTTATTAGAAGACAATAAAAATTAACATTGTGGAGCCGCGCTGCAGCTATATTATGGCAAGAATGGGTCCACTAGATCGTAGAAGGACCATGCTCTCGGAGAATACTAGCGTAAAATAGCAGCTCTATGCTGCGCTATTTAATATAGTGAATGTAGAGAACCGGAGTCTTTTATTACCATTTAGTGGTAACAAAGCATTTTTCCCAAATGCTTAGGGGTAGAGCAACGTTCTTACATTTTGATTCTTAATCAATAATAGATGAAGGTGTCTATGGTCTACAATATCCATTTATCATGTGGTGGGCTGTGTGCTTGTTTGTCACCCATATTCTCTGAAAAAGATTAGTTTACTTTCACAGTATCATGTCCTATTGTGTATTACTGTGGGAGTCTGATTAAAACAAATTCAATTTACAAAAAAGCTCTCTCATACTCGCTTATAAGGGGAATCTTTAACTTGGGACCTAGCGAGTCACTGTATGACCTATTTAAGGAGACTAAAATATTGACACTTCCGTTGAAAATATTTAGTACGGTAGAATAAATATACATTTATTTTAATAAAACGGACTGTCCATCGAGGTAATACGCTAGAGGTTCTTTCCTTGGCTAAAACAAAAAATATTTTCTGAGACTTAAATCTCTGTGACTTAAAATGAAAAAATATATATTGAAACACTTTCAACAATAGTAAAGCTAATTGAAAAAAAAACATACTTTTTCTATTCCCTTTTGCCTTTTGAAGAATAACCTTTGAGTATTAAGTAAACTCATCAGCAAGAAAAAAAATATAAAGAGAAGACGAAAAAAACAACTGGCGACTGACATGGGACTTAAAACTTAAGTAAGGTTAATTTAGCCTTTAAGAGGAATTCATTAAGATTTTGAAGACTTTGATCACGGAACACAACGAAGTGCTTTTCATCAACCGTTTAATTAAACAATGTCATGCGCCAGCAGGCAATTTACTACCGTAATAAAAGAAAAAAATTGAGTTAGCAAGTAGGTTATTTTAAAAGAGGGTATTTATGGAAAAAATTAAATGTAACTTTCACACTAGGATTTTCTCTGTACAAGAAATGGTTCAAGAACAATCATGGAAACCCGAAATAACAACTTTTGAAGCTTGCTTTATGCAGGATTCAACGTA
The DNA here is from genome assembly GCA_963668995.1 of Parnassius mnemosyne. NCBI lineage: Eukaryota > Metazoa > Arthropoda > Insecta > Lepidoptera > Papilionidae > Parnassius > Parnassius mnemosyne. The sequence continues at coordinate 38,098,779 of CAVLGL010000024.1, read as the reverse complement.
CGTACGACGTAACGCTATGGTTATTTGGTGTGCATTCATATGTCTAAGGACTGTAGTCCTTACCATTAGATATACTGTAAGTTCACTTGTCACTTAACTTTTTTATAAAAAAAATGGACCTAAAAAAATAACGCACAATTATGTTGCTATTTTACTTTGGTATTCTGTTTGAGTATGGTTTACTCTTGATAATTTCAAATATTTCATATATATACCGCAGCTGTGTTATATATATGACGGTAGACTACACAGTAGCTACTGCCTAGTTTACGTCATAAAAACAAACATATATTAAAAACACTTACTTGTACGCTGCTTTTGCAGCAATAGCTTTAAAAGGAAAACAATATTTAAACACACTTATATTTTTAATTATTAATCAATTTCGTCCGAAAATCGCTTACAAATAAATCTATGCTATTTTTTAAAGAACAGGTGACAAACGTTAGATGCTGTAGCCCATAGAAATATACATTTTTTCTCTATTAGGAGTCCCACCCATAACGACTAAGATGGATTGCCTCGTTTCCAGTAAAAAGGGTATCCGGTTTTCTACAGCCACCCTACGAAACACAGTAGCATTAATCTGCTAATTTACACTTGTATTCTTTGAGAGCGTGGACCAAACTCGTTTGAGCCGACCCATTCGTGCTACAAACATAATATAGCTGCAGCATGGCATTACCACGAAAAATATAAGTTAAATTATTTGTCTTCTGTAAGTTACAAAATGGTAAAGTAACGTGAATCATCTGCAGGGCTGTATCAACGTAGCCGGTTGGATAATGGTTGATATATCTACGATCTCTACCAGTTTTTACAACATTTCACTTAGATGACTCTACTCTAAAGCTTCAGTCATATTGTCTGTAGCATACGCTAGAAGGTGTGTCGACTGATTATGGCCGAACCCATACATAGTCGCTGAGTATATCGTTCTGTTTTAGGTATGTCAAAAGGTGGGCATTTAATATACATTCTGTTTAGGCCCAAATATAGGCATTTGACGAGGCATCCAATCACGTAAGACTTAGTGTCTCACCCGATGGTGTGGGGTGAGGAAAACGTCGCCGAAGGGGACAGTCGCTCAACGCGCGGTCTGACGACGGTAGCTTTAGTGCAGCGACGCCATCGCAACGTAATTTTGTGGTGACCGTGGCAGCGATTTCGTGCGAGTTTTGGTTTTACCAGGTCTAGATTTTCAGTATTTGTGCGCGTTACTTCGCAATTAAATTGTGTTTCGTGAAGACCGTCTCGGATTTGGTTGTCTAAGCAACGACGAGGAATTGTTTAGTCTAGAACATTAGACGCCGGGTTGACTAATTGTTGGGAAGTTAATGTTTAATTGTACCGTCGCGTTAAGTGCCTAAAAAGGTCACGTTCGGTTCTCGAAATAACTTGTTGCTGTTGCTTGTTGAGTGAACGGAAGTGACTTTGACCCACCGCTCATCAGTCGTGCCACGTGTTACGTTTTGATTACAATTATCGGGATTTAGTTGCGTTTTGAAATTAGTTAAATGTACAATAAAGTTGATAGACTGACACAGTGAATTGAAGAGAGAAATTGTCCATTTGTGCCGCCGCGGGAGAATACCACACCGGGGGGCGGTGCCGGAGTCAGTGTTGCTGCCGACTTCAACGGTCCAGTCAGGTCAACCATAATACACACCACTAAACACCACTTTACATGCACTTACACACCAACGGCCTGACCGAGCCTTGGGACAGTCTTCGCCTCAGAATCAGGTAAGTCGCATTAAGTACCTAGTCGCTATATATTAAATATCCATAGGCATTTGAGCCCCACACTTAGTTGTCCGTCGAATCTAACAGCTGTATGGGCCCCTGTATGGTAGACCTTAGTCTGGGCAACTAGGTGCGTGTACACACTCTATAATCTTGCATAGCAGTTTTATAACGTTCCTTACTAAGCAGGAAAAACTATTTTTGGTGAGATATTTTCAGCCAAGGGAACCTTTTCCTTGTAAAACAATTCTTTACATGGTAGATTCAAGCTGCAGAGTATTTTGATTTTTTTATAGGAGAGGGGGCAAACGATCATGCGGCTCACCTGATGGTAAGTGACTACCGCCGCCCATGAACAGCTGCAACACCAGGGAGGGAATCGCAGATGCGTTGCTGGCCTCTTAAGAAGGATTACGCTCTTTTCTTGAAGGTCCGTAAGTCGTATCGGTTCGGAAAAATCGCTGATGGTAATCGATTCCACAAGGAAGCCGTACGAGGAAGAAAACATCTTCTAAATCACACAGTGGTGGACCGCCAATCATCCAGATGGTGTGGATGGTATCGGGAGTTATACCGCGATGTGAAGAATAATCAGTAGACTCGACCGGGGAAGGACTACGGACCATTCTACTTTGTCGTCATCGAATGTCAAAGGTGTGCGTAAGATTCGTGCCGAAAATGTGAAATTTTTGGATCTTTCTAACAAGACTTAGAAATAAGTTTTGGATCTGTTTGTTACTGGAGATGAAAGTTATCTTTTTCGTTATCAGTCTGAATCTTTTTATTATTATTTAATACGTTTTAGTCTTTGAAGGTAGCTTTTGCATTTAATTATAAGTTGATCTTTGGGCCCTTTTGGATAGACTATGAAATATCACGAGCTTAAGCCAACAGCCAGAATATCATATTAATTGCCATTAAAACTAAATCCTCTATTTTTCTACCCTACTACTACTCTAGAAGTTCTTCATAATTTGATTCCTAAGCCTATTTAATAATAAAAAAAATTATGAAAATTGGCACACAAGTAACGAAGATATCGCGTAACATACATATTTAAAAGAACAACGATCAAATTGAGAACTTTTACTTTTTAAATTGATCAAAAGGGCACAACACTCCCACGAAGTTCAAGGTGTCCCAATCGGCCAGAAATCTCATAGGTCTGTTTTTTCTTTTATTTTGGGATTAAAAAAGAATTATATTTCACATTGATTACGCAGAAAAGGTGCTCCTTATAATTAAAATATTCGCTAGAATAATTTAAATGTAGTGGAAAAGACGCTGTGGGAGAAAAAGTTTAGGTGAGCTGGTATTTTGCTCGTGTAAAAATTATTATTAGAAATATTAAGTTTTCAAGGAAAGATTCAAGTCCTTGTTTATTAATTGAATGAAGGAATGTCTGTATGTCCGTACAGTTAGAGGCGGTAGAGGCAAAAATACCAGGAGATTCTTCAAAAAAAGAGCTTACTCCTTTCTAAAAGGCCGGCAATGTACCTGCAATTCCTCCTGGTGTTGAAGTTGTTCATAGGCGGAGGTAGGTTACCTACCATCAGGTGAGCCGCATGCTCGTTTTCCCCTCTTCTATAAAAAGAAAAAAGAATTGGCGGCAGCGTCAGTCTTAAAGAATCGAAACACAGAGTCCGAGTGTCAGAAATTAGAGTCAGAATAAAAGCTAGAATATAAAAACTGCGGTTACCAAACTACCAAGCATGGCAACTATGGCAAATTACTACTGTATTAGGCAATCTATGGGGGGCGTATATACTACAAGTGAATTTTGAAACTGTGTATTAAGACATTTTGTATCCAAAACTGGGTTAGTTTTGGAAACAAAATGATTGGAGAAAATCCATTGCATTATGGTCAATTTATTTACTGAAAAGAAATAATTTCCATTTGAAAGACGATCAGTTTTGCTGTAATAGTCTTCAGTCTGTAATTTACATTTCAGAGGTCTGTAATTTACGTTTAAATTGAAAAGAACGAGGTGATGATTGCTTGTGAGAAATTTAAATCCAGGCGACATTTAAAATAAAACCCAAAGTTTTCAATTATATGTACCTGTATTATGGTGACGTGTGCATTTATAGGACTATTGATATACTTACACGATTTACTTAGCAAGGTAACACACTGAAATCAGTAAGTGATTAAAAATAACATAGGGCTCTTGTCTGTATACATATTTCTATGGTTTATGAGCTTATTATGTAATATATAATAATGAATATTTATTATGCAGAATATCTAGAGACGATGACAGGAGACTTGACTTATTTTGGTCCCTTGGAGAGAGTTGAAGGGCCGAACTGGCAGTAGAAGCGATGGAACTGGGTAAATGCTGTATATATAAATATTTGTTCTCTTTGTATTTGCTTTTACGGAACAACGTCATGAAGTCTAGGTAGCGCAATAGGCAGCGCGTAAGTCTCATAATTTAAAATTCGTGAGCTCGACCCCTCACCCGCGGCAGATTTTTTGTTTTTATATTGCAACTTAATTTTATTTTATTTTTAATTTAACATATTTTGTTTTATTTTTAAGAAAATATTAAATTATATTATTTCAGATAATGACATCTATAGAATTGTTAGGAAGATTATAATCTGTTGAAATGTAATCTGTTTTCTGTATGTAATGTTAGTATTTTATTAATTTCAGCACAATAATTTAATGAAAAGTAATAATAAAAAATATAAAACGTAACACTTACAGTGACCAGCTAGCTATTGGATTAAATTCTAATATAATAAATCTAATTTAATTTTTTATTCTAATTAAAAAATTTTATCACCTTTCAAATATAAATTGAGGTGGAATTTTAAGGTATTCTATTCTCAAAATGGATTTTGGTCTAAATTCAGAGCAGTCTATAGACTTATGAAAATATAGATATTCTTGTTTCTAATTCTATAGAGCGTGCTTTCTGACTCTATACAGCTATTACCAATTATTCGTGGAGACCGAGTACGTCTTTTAATTTCTTTTACAGAATAAAAGAACGAATTCATAACTAACTTCGCACAAAAGATGTTAATCCAAACCTTACTAATAAAACACTCCCGTAATTAATACCCCGAACTGAGGGAGGGATTGATCTTTTATGTTCTTTTAGGAAAGCCGTCTGTGTTCTTACATTAATCTTTCAATTTTGTACAAGGATAAATTTTGCTATTAATTAACAACCGTCGCAGTAATACGAGTATATAGCTGCAGTATGGCTCTACCACGTTAAAGTCTGTACCAAGTATCAGCCTGAATCTAAGCAGGACTCGGAGCAATAGAATAATATATTAAACGACTAAGACTACTTAGTACTTAGTGTAGAAGAATTGACGACCCGACTTCAGAAATTATTTAACTAGATCAAGATCTAGACCCTTAACTGTAACTTTTGTGACTCTTACGACAACACTTTCATATGACATCATTCATACCATATTAAATGAGGATATGAACTATCTGAAGTTGCCACCACAAGTCATCACGGGTGCAACTGTGGCTCATAAATTAACAACAAATCCGTAAGAAAATTAAAAAGTTTTTTTTTTTTATATATATAAAGAACGACACCCCCACACTTCGATTTTCTCCTGTATTGTGAAGGCAGTTTACATACAAAATTGCACAAAGATAAAAATCCAGACCCGAAACAATTACTTCTATGTAGGCCATACAATTACTTGTTTCGTGCGGGATTCCTACCTGCGGCCCTCAGCGCCGTAACTTATTGCTACCCCACTGCGCTGCGCAGCTGTCAAGTGTTATTCTAACAGTTCATAAATATATATTTTGGTTTACATGTTTGTCTAGACAATCAAAATAAAATGTTGGCGTGACGAAATAAAGGTTGTTGAATGGCCCATGTGTTATAATATGTGATGTATGAAGTCATGAAACAACGATCTAGTATTTTTTGTACATTATTGGTATATGCCCGTGATATTTCGAAAACGTAATTGTCTCTAAAATATGACAAAAGACAAGACATTGAGAATGTTGTCAAATCTTCGTTTATTCATTCATTCATTACCGCCAATCAAAAGTTCGCACGTTCGCAGTTACAAGTCAGCAGATTGGGATGAGATGCGGCTTTTCTTTGCATCTTATCCTTGGTGACAGGTCTGCTTCTCGTCTGAAGATCCGTCGAGCTGAGCGGATGCAATAACCGATGTGATACGTCAAGCAATGGAGTATTTTATCCCCTTTGCCACCCATGGTTTAACGTAGAGTGCGCTCCTGCTGAAAAGCACAAGCATATGCCGTACTTCTCCTAGGTCGATGGTCGTTGCTCGAGACCGCAAAGCTCTGGATATTAGCTGTAAGAAGAGAGCCTAAGCCACCAAGTCTTGCAAAAAGGCATTAAAGCAATCCAGTTTTGACCACATTAAACGCATCTGTATAAAGCTCTCTGTCACAACATCTGGCAGTAGAGTTTTTTGGTCAAGCCCAAAGCGGTCCAGACAAACTTCTGTCGGTCTATACTGCCTTCGCTGGTAAAACCAGATGGCTCACTGGCGCATGCGCTTAAGGAGAAAGCGGACTTATTTGCTTCTTTTTTGCTTGCATTTCGCGTCTGGACAGTAGCTTCAGCGTACCATCTCAATTACCTCACTGCAGTAATTCTATGTCACAGATCCATATCACCAACAAGGAGGTTCTTAAAATCTTGCAAATTCTAGACGTGAACGAAGCTAGTGGACCTGATAGTATACCAACTATAGTTCTATAGGTCTGTGCACCTGAGTTGTCTCCTGCGTTGACGCGCTTGTTCCACCTCTCATTCAGGACTGGAATAGTGCCCAAATCTTGGAAGCTGGCCAATGTTGAAAAAGATGGCAAATGATGAAACCAACCTCGTTAGCCTCGAGCAAAGGCGCAGAGTAGCCACAGCCTCTCAATATTCTACAGGATGCATTTCGGTGAGTGTGTGCAGGAATTATACGCTATAATTCCTCTCTCTTCTTTCCACCGTCAGGCGACCAGGTGGTCGGCGGGGTGTCAATATTCCACGCTTTAGAACCAAAGGGCTTGCTTTGACTTTTATAATGCGTATAGCATAGGAGTGGAATAATTTTCCGGCGTCTATCTTTCCGACAGAACACAATTTGAGTGTCTTCCAGGCAAGAATGAATAGGATTTGTATTGCTAAGACAGTCTGATTTACCATCTAAGACTGCATCACCAGTTACCACCATGTGGGATTATGGTGAAGCACTGGCTTATAATAAGTAAAAGAAAACCCCTAAACTATGGACTATGCTTGGTAGGCGGCTTAGCAACCAATATTTTTATTATTTTCAGTTCTTAGCAGGAAGAATTTGTTTAATTTTTCCCCTGTCATCTCTTGCGACACCCATGGAATGATATGTGAGATATACTCAAATTTTATAGTTAATATTATTCTTTTTTTCCTATGGTTGCTTAGGGCGCATTGGAGAAAGTTATGCTGGGAGTTTTTCCATAAAATCTCGGAGAGTACCAACATAGCCCAACAGATCAGTAAGTTGAAAGAAAGGCTTTCGGCTTGTTGTCTCGTATCGAAACTTGTACGTTAAAGTAAGCGCAATGGAGGATGTCTCCCAACTAGATGAAGTGACGACTGGTAACAGATCCACGAATACGATGGATACAGATTTAAGCTAAAGGTAGCCGCGGCTAATGTCACAGTCCTCTCGTGACTATGGGTGCTGCAAAGTACTAGGAACGTTGGGAATTTAAAATTACTTAATTTAAATAAGCACCATGAAATCCTTAAAAATCAGTTTCATTTAATGCTTTTTTTTTGCACTCGAAGTAATTGGAAAAGGGCTACACTTTATTGAGAGATGCGGAAATGCATTACGCATACCACGACAGCCGGTCTATCGTGGTTATGAGGGACTCACTGCCAACCGGGGGAACCTAAGTGATACCCTCTAAAACCGCCTTTGTGGACTGGCAACCAGCTATTTAAAGCTTCATATGCCGTATCGGAAGCGACCCTCTTTTGAGAAAAGAGGGCGCAGGCGGCTATTAGCCGCTGAGGGAGTGCTTACGAAGGCAAATTAATTATAAATAACTTAATTAGAGTTGACCTGAGCCGCCAGGAGGCAGTTCAGGTCGTTTGATAGTTTATTAGGCGGGTCCGAGAGGGAGTTCCTCGGCCTGCGGACGCTATAGCGGGATGCATAATTAGCTGCCTCACGAATAAAATGATTGGAATGCGACTCTGAGGCTTTGAAGAAGTTCTCAAAGAGTTTTTAAGGAATTGTTGGATTGTAGGGATCTCTAAGTCCCGATGAAGGTCAGCATTACGGACGTACCAAGGTGCGTTCGTAGCTCGACGACAGAAGAGGTTTTGAACTACTTGGAGTTCATTAATAATTTTAGGGTCAGCGTGGGCAAAAATGGAGCCCGCGTGAAACATGACTGGTCGTATAGTAATAATAATAATAATAAGAATGGTATACAGACCTTATAAAGGGTACGCTTGTTTCTGAGGGACATTTTACTGTGTCGGCCCAACATACTGTTGAGTCTACCCAGGTAAAAATGTGCGTGACGGGTTACTCTTTTGACGTGGGACCTGAAAGTGAGCCTCGTGTCTAGGGTGATGCCTAAATATTTGGCAGTCGTATGCCAGGGGACAGGGGTCCCTAGCATACGTATCGGTGGAGTTTTTTTGAGTCGGCGTCGTTTATAATCGAAGTGAACGGCGGAGCTCTTCTCCGCGTTCACGTCGATGCGCCATTTTTTGAACCAAGCTCCTAGGTCATTAACTGACTTTTGGATCTTGTTCCGTATGAAAGGTAGCGAGATACCTTTACAGTATAGGGCAGTGTCATCTGCGAAGAGGGAGAGCTGAACACCTTTCGACGGGATGGGAATGTCGTTGGTGAACAAAATGTACAGGAGAGGAGCAAGTACTGAGCCCTAAGGGACACCTGCTTTGATGGGGCGCTGAGAAGATAGCGTGCCTTCGTGTCTAAAACGAAAGGTACGATGCTTTAGATAAGAGGCCACGAGACGTACTAGACGATCGGGGAGAACTATTTTGTATAATTTGTAAATAAGGCCTTCATGCCAGACTCTATCAAAGGCTTTAGCTATGTCGAAAAAGACCGCGATGGTCTTATGACGCCAAGAATAAAAACCGCTGAGGATATATTCCACAATACGGTGAACTTGTTGGGGACAAGAGTGTTTCGTTCGGAAACCGAATTGATATTGACAGAAACGGGAGATGATATGAGGGTCACCGTCTGTGGAAAACAGATGGCGCCTTATGCGAGTTTGGATGACTCTTTCGAAGAGCTTGCCCATGGCCTTGAGGAGGCTAATGGAGCGATGACTGGAGGGGAGGTTGAGAGGCTTGCCTGGCTTGGAAATACCAATCACAGTTGCCTCTTTCCACGTAGTGGGAAAGTAACTAAGGTTGAAACAGGCATTGAAGATAATAGATAAAAGGGTTAGCACCTGCTCAAGAAAATGTTTTGGGGCTTAGTTGGAGATGCCATCCGCGCCCGGAGCCTTTTTAGGCTTAAGTCCTTTGATAAGGGATGAAATCTAATCATTGGACACAGAGATAGGTTCGGAGGCTGTAGGGGGTGAGTTCCGACGGCGGACCTCATCCTCCACTGCCTGGACGTGTGAGGGGCCGACGGGTTGAGAGCTAGGAGAGCATTGAGCGGCAATGCTGTCTACAAAGCTTTCAGCCTTTTCCTCGTCCTCGAAGGCTACCGTACCGTCGGGACGGGAGAGAGGGGGAGTGTGGGTGATAGCGTCTATGCGGAGGGCTCTTGCCATCTGATAGTACGCTGTATGAGAGGAAGAGATATTCTCCATGAGCTTACTCTTTTCGAGGTCTCGAAATTCAGAGAGCTGGAAACGGAGTTCTCGTTGAAGACCATTGGCCTTGCGCCTATATTCGGGCGTGGGATATTTTGCTGCTCTCCGGAAAGCAGCTTTTTTGGCTTTTAATAGGTTGCTAATATGGGGAAGCCCACTATTATTAGCAACCGGGACGACCCTTTCATTCTCCTTGAGGGAGGTTTTAATAAGGGTGGAGTGTGAATCGACCGCGGTGTCGATTTTTTCAGGACTGTCTAAGTCCGACGATAGGGAGATGGGGGAGTCCTGTGAGTCCAGAGCTTTCGCTAGGGACTCCTTGAAGCCCTTCCAATTTGTGAAGGTTTTAGTAGAGGGTGTTGAGGGGGGTGGCTGATGGCCAAGAATGAGGGAGACCGGTCTGTGGTCGGATCCTAGATCGTCTAGTGTCTCGATTGCCCTGAGGTTGAGGGAAACACTTTAAATAGTGCAAAATCTAGCACGTGGGGAGCGTAATCGGTGATATCGGGATAGTTAGTAGCACCGAGGGGACTGTGGACGGTGAGGTCAAGAGACTGCGTGATATCGAGCAGTATCCTGCCACTACGTGAAGTAGTACGGCATGTCCATTCAGTATGCTTGGAGTTAAAATCTCCAAACATAATGACTGAATTGCCTAGAGATAAAATATCCTCGAAATCTTTTTTGAGGGGAAGGGTTTTAGAAGGGATGTAACAGGGGGCTATAAAGATAGACTGATGTCTAGTCATAGCTAGCCTGCATACCGTGGCTTCCATGTTGGAAAGTTGCGGAGTAGAAATGGGAGAGCAGTGAAGTGTCTTCTTGTAATAAATGGCCGTACCGCCGCCTCGGCGGTCGGGTCTGTCATTACGAAGAAGAGAGAAGTTTTTAATGGAAAGGCCTTTAGTGTCCTTAGTATTGAGATTAGTTTCCTGTAGTAGGAGGAAATCGGCTTCACGATTTCGAAGAAAGAGCTTAAGCTCTGGGAGGTTATTTCGCAAACCGCGAATGTTAAAGGATACAAGCGATAAACCCTTAGGTTTGATACGACCGTGAGACTTTGGTAGAGCAAACTGCTCTGTCATTGTGAGTTAAGTTAATTAAGTTAACTTAACTTACAACGAGCACAAAAGATTATGATGCTCTGCAAGAGCGAGAAGACGGTCCTGAGGGGACCTCGCAGCGCGCAATTTGCGTGCTAACACAGCGATTTCCCCAACGTTGATGTTCCTAATAGCGGAATACACCGTTTTTAGGTCATCAGCCATTGAGGGTTGTGATTGTTGCGGGGCGGAGGATGTCCGCGGTGGGTCTGCCTTTTTGGAGCCCCAGGGAAAGACTGGAGGCTGCATAGGCTGAGAAAAGCCCGGAGGGGGCCTATGGGGACCCTGAGAGGACCGAGAGAAGCCCTGGGTGGGCTGAGAAAGGCCCTGACGGGGCATCCGTTGGTAAAGAGCCGGGAATGAGCGGTCATTGACCGGCAGTGGAGCTTGCCTACTGGGGCGAGGATGAGGTGCGCAAGGGCAGCCTCTGTAGTTAGCCGGATGGCCTGTTTGTTTACACAGGACATACGCGGGTGGGGATTCGGCGTCTTTGGGCCGAGGACACTCTTTAGTGTTGTGGAGTTCAAGGCACTTAACGCACCTGGGTGGGGCGGAGCAGTTGGCCGCCGCATGACCATACAGCTGACAGCGGTGGCACTGCGCCGGGAACCCGCGCCTATGTGGAGGCTCAACCCTCACTCTCGACAGGCCGCACACTGTGCGTACCTGCTGGAAGATGGCTTTCGCCTCTGGCACGTTAGTTAAAATTACTAGGGCAAGAGAGAACCTCTGGGCCGTTCTACTGTGCATTTTATGCACGGCTTCTACGGGGAAACCTTGGGACTTAAGGTTCTCAAGGATTTCCTCGTTGGAAAATTCGAAGGGGACGCCGCGGATGACAGTCCTGACTTTACGCTCTTCCGGAAGAGCGTATGTATGGTAAGATACTCGTTCGGCTGTAAATAGCCTGGTGAGACGACGGAAGTCATCGATTGAATTGGGGATAATTTTAATAGCCTCCCCGAGGTTTATAGCGTGGTCATACTTAATTCCTTCGTTGTAGCAGGTTTTGGATAGTTCGTTGAATTTTGCCTTGTCTCTTAAGAAGACAGGGGGCGGGACTTGCTTCTTAGCAAGTGTAGGGGCACAGCGGGAAGCTGGCTTAGAAGGTGGGGCGATGTCCAAAGACTTAGAGGAGCCTTAGCAGCGGCGGGAGCTGCGGGGGCAGAGAAGGCAGCGGGAGCTGCGGGGGCAGAGAAGGCAGCGGGAGCTGCGGGGTTTGAGGCAGCGGCGGGGGCTGCGGAGGTTGAAGGAGCGGCAGGGGCCGCTGAGACAGGGGGGTGCAGTTTTTCGCGGCACGTTTACCGCTGCGTTTTGATTTCACCGTAGTGAACGACGAATCACCGGTTCTGTCGGAGTTAGAGGACTCCGATGAACCGGTGCCAGACTCGGTGGCGGACCTATTCCGGGAGGCTGTCGCAGAGGACCCGGAGTCGGAGTAGGAGCACTTCATTTCCAGGGGGGCAAAAGAGTTTTTGGACTCTAGATTGGCCGCGATAACGGGCGACGATTGAGGTGCCTTAGCAGCAGTAGCCAGATTGGTCAGGGTTGCGGCGAGAGTCGACGCATCCATTCCCTTAAGGATGGCAATGATGGATCCAAAGATTTCTTCTTGGGTGGACATGATTTTGATGGTATAACTACGGGCTGGGGGGAAAGGGGAAAGGTGCTCTGAAAAGAGCAAAGACGTTATGTACCTAAGCAGTAAGGGCGGGATCACCGTTCCCAAAAGAATGGGACGTTCTTTATTCAAGGAGTAAGTGCCCCTGCTCTTAAAAGAGCAGGGCCTTGCTCTGAAAAGAGCAAGTAACTCCCTAGAAACAGTATATATACGTACACGTTATACAAATAAATAATGAAAACAAAATTAGAAATAGTTAACAATAAGAATCAACAATAAAAATAACAATAACAAGCAGAGGTCAGTCAAACCTCCAAACTCCAAACTCCAAACCCGCCCAAAGACAGGGGGGCAAGAACTGTTAGCAGAAATGACTCACCAAAGCGTCGACGCTGTACAGCGCGAGCAGGACAGCGGAGGCGTGAGAGCGAGAGAGTACTACCGTACGGGGACGGATGCGCGGACTACCTGGACACGACCGTTCGAGAGCGGTGCCACAGGCGGAATGTCATTTAATGTATGATGGACACGTCATATAAAGTTTTACGGATTTTATCGTGTTTCATTTTCTTATATTTTCCCGAACTTTCTTTTAGAATAGAATAGAATAGAATAGAACGATTTTTATTCAATATTGATTATTACATAATACTTATTGAAAGTCATTTTATATTTACCACTGGTTAGGAAAATACCTCTATCCTGGGAAGAACCAGCAAGAAACCCAGCGGGAATTTTTTTAAAAATATAATTTCACTTAAGAATAATTTTGTTTATACAATTTTAAATTAATTTTCATAGAATCAGCATGGTGGCGATCACCTTATTCCCAAGGGGTTATTTTCATTCATGTATTCCTTGATATTATAATAACCCTTTTTGTTCAGTTTATCTTTAATAAAACTTTTAAACTTGTTTATTGACAAAATTTAAACATGTTATGGGATTTTGTTGTAAATGCGTATACATTGCCCCATAAATTAATTACAAATTTTGTGGAGTGTAGTAACTGGAATTACAAGCTTATGTTTGTTCCTAGTGTTTAAGGTATGAACATCCTTATTCTTATTAAAGCTATTTATGTTTTTATATTCATTAATTTAATAAATATATTGCGATGCCAAAGTTTATATGTTTATTTCTTTAAATTTTTCTCTGTGGGACTCTTTACAATTTAGATTATAAATCGCCCATACGGCTCTCTTTTGCAAAACAAATATAGCTTCAATATTAGTCGCATTACCCCATAGCAAAATTCCATAAGACATTACGCTATGAAAGTAACTAAAATACACTAACTTAGCTGTCTCAATATCTGTGAGACTTCTAATCGAGAGCTTTCGAGAGCTTACTTCACCCATGGGCCACACATGGTCATTATGGAGTCTCCCCGTGACCGTGAGTGCTGTTATATATGTGTATAAAACGTCGTCAAGAATACATATATAAAAAAAAATGATTTTTACTCTCGTGACCTCACCATCCCTCATCGTTCATTACAGCTATCAAAGTCCATTCCTAAACATTGCTCTTCCCATTAAGCGGGTTGGCAACCGAAATTTTTCATAATATACATATAATTAAAGCTTTTTTATAGGATAGGTTGACAAACGAGCACACGGTCCACCTGATGGTAACGGTGATTGCAGTGACCCATACATATCTACATTTATCCTCAATAAAGTATCAAAATGCAGATGCGTTGTCACCCGTGAGGACTAAGATGGAATGCTTCTTTTCCAGTAAAAAGGGTCTCCGGTTCTCTACACTCACCATATGGAACACAGCAGTTTTAAGCTGCTATTTTACGCTGGTATTCTGTGAGAGCGTGGTCCTTCCCCGGTCGAGCCGACCCATTCATGCTACAACTATACTACTAATATAGCTGCAGCATGGCTCAACCGCGTACAAAAATATAATAATAATTGTTATCGTACGATAACAACCATTATTATTTAAGAAGATTTTTTTAGTTACTTGTTTACTTGCTTAACTTGTTCTTCGTTCTCCAGTTTTTATTAGCCTTTTGCGTATAAATTTGGTCACAAAGCTGCTGGTATAATAGCGACGTAGAAAGGACAAATTTGATTATTTGAACAAGACAAATATTACGTATCGGGGACGAAACTTGTCGTGTGTAAGCTTAGTATCTACTACACAGGCGATATTAAAATCGTTTCAGAAATATTAAAGATGCAGCGTCACTTGTGTGGTAAAGAAATAAGTACGGAGTCTAATAAGTTTTATGTAAATGTACTTGTGGCGGCGATCGAGTAATAACTACTCAATATCATCCCGTGGGCGTCGTAAGAAGCGACAAAAATAATGAAACCAGGAGATAGAGAGCATCATCTTTCTTATAACAAAACATTCAAAAAAGTGTTTGTTTCGTATAGTGGGTGTAGAGAACCGGAGACCATTTTTACTGGATACGAGGTATTTCATTTTGTCCTCAGGGGTGACAACACACCTGTAAATTGATTCTTAATCGAGGTTAAATGTAGATGTCTATGGGTTACAGTACCTATCTACTTACAATAAGGTTGATGCTGTTTGCTCGTTTCTCATCCTTATTCTATAAAAAAACCTGTGCTTGCCAACCCGCCTGCCAAGCGTGGCAACTATGCCAATTATATTTTCTATGAAAATAATTTCTATGGGGGAGGCCTATGTTCAACAATGGATTTGTGGTGGGTTGCATTACTATCATCATTATCATCATTACAACCCTACACAAGTCCGCTGAAAATAGGCTCCCCCAAAAGAATGCTACATACAAACTACGGTCCTGAGCCACCTGTATCCATCGACTACCTGCATGTCTTACTAGACAGTCACTCTATTTAGTAGGGGGCCACCCCAAACTTCACCTACCGATACGGGGCTGCCACTCAAGGAACTTGCTTCCCCTTCGGAATTCCCCTATCGTTTGACTCAAAGAGGTGACACATGCCATAGTTACCATGCTAGGGAAGCTAGATGACAGACGCTATTTTTGTATTTAGTAGACCCTAAGTCGTATCGGTCTGGAGAAATTACAAAGGTTAGCTGATTCCACAAAGAAGTCGTGCAAAGCAGATAGCTTCTGTAAATCGCACAGTTGTGTGATCTACAAGAATCTCTTTATTAAACAATTTAATTTAGTTGGTCAGTAAAAAAGTAAAGTGAAAGCTTAAATAATACATTCCTCCTTGAAATATCGTTTTATTTAAATATCTCTGAAATGCGGATTTACCATAATATTTTCCTTCACTGCCGAGCATGCGTTGAATCAACACTAAATTGCAATTTGAGTGATGCCGACGTAGATTGGACTCACTTGACCGATTGTCCTACAGGATCAAGTTATAATAAACAGGATTATCGAAACTTTTACTATAACTGCAGCCCATCATAAGTCTATAGCTGAACATAGGCCTTCTCCATAGATTACAAAGTATGGTCCTGAGCCGCCTGCATCCTTCATTATCCATATATGTGTTTCATCAGGTCGTTAAAATATCAGCTTAACGCTGCTGTGTTTCGTATGGTGAGTGTAGAGAACCGGAGACCCTTTTTACTGGCAAAGAGGCATTCCATCTTAGTCCTCACGGGTGACAACGCATCTGCATCTTGAGTCTTTATTGAGGATAGATGTAGATGTCTATGGGTCACAGTAACCACTTACCATCAGGTGGACTGTGTGCTCGTTTGTCACCCGATCCTATAAAAAAAAAAAAAAAAAAAAAAAAAAACGAAGCTGCCACTCGAGAACCTTTCTTCCTCATTAGTTGTCGGTTCTTCGAGCTACATTGGCGCCACTAGGCCATTTCAGTTTAGTAGAGAAACAAAGTTTTCACGCGTTTTTAATTCATCTTCCACATAGCAACTAATAAATGGAATTTTTACAGAAATCCCTAAAACTGGCTTTATTTCAACGTTGACTGATTACTAATGTTAATTTTTTTAAACAATAATTTGCCAATGAAAGTGGTAGTAATGTAATATTTTTTTAAATATCAGCTACTAATATTATTCAATAATATTTAATCTAACGTTTTATATTAAAAAATTAGAAAATAAATTGTCTACTATTTGTACAAGTAACGGCGAGACTAAACGATTCGTTGAATTGTTCGATTTGTTGCCAGGCTGCTACTTTCTTTTTCGTCGGTTGTTGCTTCTTCGACCAATGTGATGATGATATGTGATATGATCTTCCGAAAGCGGCCGCAACTTTGGATCAGTCGAATGATTTCTCGGATGAGGATGGACATACTGTATATTTACCTAGGACAAATTATCCGACTTGGATAATCTGTTCTAGGTAAACTAAAAAATACTCGTCAATAACTTGATGATAACGATAATGATGAATATAAGATGGGCCGTAAGTTCTGTATTTGGATGAGAACATCTATACTGAAAATTAACGTTTAAAATTATATTGAATGTACCAATAAACTGAAGACTGAAGCTATTTTAATTTATGTATAACTTTATTTGGTAACTGGTTCCGAGTAGAAATTTTCTCAAAATTTTGTGCTTAATTTAAAGTAAATAATTTAGGCCTCCAAATATTTCTTTTACACGTTCCCCATTCATTTCTGGAGGGTTTATGGAGATATTAGTCCACCGCGTTTCTTCAGTACGTAATTTCGCTATTACTACATCATATATCCTGGAAATTTGTTTCTCTTGGTTGTCGGTTCTTCGGGATATACATTGTTACTTCAGGCTAGTTTCTTTTTTCACCTTGTTTTTCTACGGATATCCTAATTACGGTTTTTATCACGCAGGAAAAACTCCTAGTCCTCTCCTAAATTACCTTAATTCCTTACGTGGATATGCAAAGTGGATAGCAAATTTTTAACGTCTTCAATATAAGAGCCTTCCAGCAAGATTGTTGCAATGTGTTATTTTAATGAGCATCTGATGTGACTAGTGTAAAAGTTTGAATTCCTGTATTTTATAATGTACTCTATTCGTGAGTCTGAAGGAAAAGCGCTGCTTGGTTGCTTTATCGGTGTACGCTGACCAAACGATTAAAGGAACGTGAAAATAATATACTATTGTAACAATTTGGGAATAACGTAATTAGGTGTTTATTATTCGTATGTTTCGGATATCTAAGGAGAAAGGCCTTCGTCGAGTGAACTTTTATAGGCCGATAAAGAGAAGAAGTTGTAATAGTAATTTAATAATATTATGAATAGTAATCAATTATACTCTTTGTGACATATACATGTCGCAGAAAGGTATATATAGTGAAATAATTATGATTGTAAACTGAATGTACAGGGGGAACAAATTTCGAGAGATTGACGATGCTGTTATGTTGTTGTTCATATTCCTATTTTGACAGTAGGTTGAGATGCGGTTGAGCTCTGGGCCACCCTAAAGCCGCGTACATTATAACGATACAAAATGTAATATTGAAAGAATTTAACCTTTTTCAAAAATTCAAAAAGTATAAGTCAAACGTAGTTTTGACTAACGAATTACAAACAAACTACATTTATAATTATTTCACTAGATTAGTCTAGTAAGATAATTTTATAACTATATTACGGTAGCTATATCCCTAGGGATATAACTATATCACTGCCTTAACTACCTTACTGCGTCATATAAATCATTAGTTCTGGCCATTACAAGCAGTTTAGGCTCAAACGATTTTTCAATAATTAAAAAAGTATATTTTAATTTCCCATTAAAACTTTAATACTTTAAGTTATTTATAGATTAATTCAGTTGGAAACTCTAGAAGCATATCAAAGTATCAAATGTAATTACGGCTTCAACAGTAATTTTAAAATTCTATAAGGCAACTACGAAATCATCTTGTATAACTTCATTATCAACTTTATTTATTACAAGAGAACGAAAACCTTTAGAGTTTTTAAATTCTAATTACAAGCGCTTCTAAAGCAGACTGAATATTAGTTTACAAAATTATACTTAATCATTTATTAATTAAAATGTGATATATTCATAGATCGAGTTCATAAACAAACGTAATTTAACAAAATTATATTTTACTAGCTTTTTACCCACTTGCGTAAGCTTGAATTTAAGAACATCACTTTTACCTTTGATATATTTATTGATAATGATTATTTGATAATGATGATTTTTAGTTGTTGGAATTTGTGTACAGACCATTTGCATTCCTCTTGCCTCCAACTAATTGCTTCAGCTATAAAGGACGAGATTAAAACAGCGAATGTTGTACTAGAAGCCATGAGCAAGCAACAATTAGAAACGTAATTCTCGGGGTTTTGTCACTGCTAATGATTTCAGCCGCGACAGAAATGGAATTTCTGGGGACGCAGAATGCTATTAATATGGCTAAAGTATCTTTAAGAAACATTTTTTATTGTCTTCAATTCTATTTATTTGTATAAAATGCATAAAGGCCTCAGGAAAGACGATCGCTTTTAAATTAAAACTCATATTTAATACAGTTCTTATTGATAAGAACTGTATAAATACGAGTAAATTGTCTTACCTTTTTTTTTCGATAATAGAGATAAATTATTTTCGTCTTTGGCGGGCGAACTTTATTTACCGCGAAACCTGGCAGCTTTGCTATTTTTGAAAGGACTTAAAAGTGTAGGACTAATTTTCCAAAAAAAAAAAAACTGTACTGTCGGACAGGGCGTCAATGTTAAATGTGACATTATATTCTTCACAGATTTGGTTTTTATTAGTAATTTATAAAATACTAACATTAAATATACAAAATACTCAAAAATAGGAAATGGCAAAATTGACGTCCCTTTGTGGCAACTTTGCCTTCTGGGTTTATAAATAAAATAATAGGATTTGACTTAAAGGCTGAAGGTAAGTTTACCAAATATTATAATAAACAACACTCAGCCTTTAATTGTGTTGTAAACGTGGCAAAGTTGCTCGACCATTTTTCAATATTGACTTAAATATACGTGTCAGGTTTGTCAAAAATCTTTGATTACGTTAATTACGCACTCCTTTAATTGTATTGTAAACGTAGCAAAGTTGCTCTCCCATTTTTCAATATTGACTTGAATATACGTGTCAGGGTTGTCTTATTTTGTTCTTTATTTTAATCTTGTCACAATAATTTATTAATTTCTTAAGCAAAAATCTAAAATATATCAAACAAAATACTCTCGGTAAAAATGAAAAATCAAATTGGTGCAATAATAAGCTTAAATCAATTATAGTATAGATAAAGAAGCTTGCCACAATCATTTTCAACAAGTATTCATTTTTGTATTAGTCATTATAATCATCTTATTACAGGTCGTAATGAAAAATGATGTCAGGTCATAATTATTGTAATCAATCTAAATATTGTTTTCCCACAATCGCAAAACAATAATAATCATTAAAAATGACAATTAATGTTTTGTTTATTATCAATACACTAAGTTGAAATTATGAAAAATACTGAGCAGTAATAATATTATTAATACCTTACAACGCAGTAAAAATAAGGTAGATTTCTCTTTTCTGTTCCATCACTTTTGATAAAGATGAATTCATTGACGACTCATTTGTTAAAATCGGTCTAATGGACAGCTACGATGATAGATCGATACAAATATACACATACATACATAGGATTTCAAGTACAGAACACTTTGTTTAAATAGTTGTGATCGGTTAAAAGTGACAAAACTTGGTTGTAGCAAAACATGGCAAAGTAACCGTATATGGCATTACTAGCATGGTAACTTTGCCAAGTTAGTTTTATAGATAAAAATTTAGACTAATACGTTAACGACGATATATTACATTTGATAACGATTAATATTACGTTACTACAAAGATATATATATAGATACCTACATTCAGTATTTATAACATAAAAAAAACTAAAGTTCTGGAGCACTGAATAAAGAGGTAGGTTATTTCGCTGGCACAATGCCGTGTTAAAAAAATAAAATGCGATCATTAACTCTCATGTTACCATTTCGAAAGCAATGCTCTTAATTAGTTATTGTATTTTCATCCAAAAAATGGCATATCTCGAAAAACATTACGTTTTCCGTGTTAACCGTAATTTTACACCAGTACACAGCTGATGGCAAAGTTAACTTCCATTGGTAAAGTTGCCAGACTTGACTGTATTTATTTTGTACTTAAAACTACCACTAAAGGTTCTCTTATTGCAGCAGTGTAGTAATTTATAAGTAAATATAATATTTACGTAACACACATATACCTACTTAATACCCTTATAAAATAATCATAGCCACCTTTTGAAATTCAATCAGACTGGAAGTAAAAATGTCTGTCATATTCTGGTATCTTATAGTGCGTGCGCAGAATAATGAACTAACGAGAACACAGTCCATCTGGTTCTTCTCCTACGGTAAGAGGTTGTTGTGGCATTAAACATCTACTTATATCCTTGATTAAGAATCTAAATACAGATGTTTTAAAAACCAAGATTTATCCCTAAAAACCAAGATGGAATGCCTCCAGTGAAGAGGATCTCCGATCCGATACACTGACCATATGACACACATTAAACTGCTATTTTAAGTTGATATTCTCTGCTAAACTAAATGAAATAATAAAATTAATACAATTGTTTTTTCACTGATATGTTTTTTCATTACTAATTAATGTGCTTTACCTCACGATTTCATGAGAGCGGGTAGCGTAAACTTGCCTAGCCGATAGCTAATCCCAAACTCTATGCGTCGCGTTCAAGTTGTGCAAAACTGAGGTACAATAAATAAAAATACCTTGTGTGTAGTAAGTTGATAAGTGCGGGCTTAAACACGGTGTGATATTTAGTAAAGCGATATATAACACTTCAAACTTATAATGATCTTAACAGTACTTGCAAAGTTACTCTAAAAGTCTACCTGTGCACTGTTTCGTAATTAATACATCGTTACTTCTATCTCAGCTCGTGTCAGCCTTTTGAAATTTTAAATTGAATTGTTTTAATGAAGATGTAACGGATACATATATATAATATTACATCTTCATTTAAACACGGTCCTGATTTATACAAAGTTTAAATTTTATCAAATGCTTAGTCGTTATATTTCTATACTTTTGTTGCAGTGTTGTGACGGTCTTAGAGATTTCAACACACGATTTCGGTAACTACAGGATATTTAAAAAAAAGCCATCTGATAGTAATGGCATAACCATATTGTTTATGCCAGGCGTAAAATACTCAGATCAGCGACGGGCGGCCTCGTTAAATTTGCGAGACATCTGGTACAGCTATTGACAATTAAGGTTTTTCTTATAGAATTAGGGTGACAAACGAGCACACAGTCCACCTGATGGTAAGAGTGTGGCCCAAAGACATCTGCATCTATCCTCGTTTGTGAATTAAAATGCAGATGCGTTGTCAGCCTTGAGGACTAAGATAGAATACCTATTTTCCAGTAAAATGGGTCTGTGGTTCTCTACACTCACCATACGAAACACAGCAGCATTAAGCTGCTATTTTACGCTGGTATTCTGTGAGAGCGTGGTCCTTCCCCGGACGAGCCGACTCATTCGTGCTAAACTATACTATTAATATAGCTGCAGCATGGCTCTACCATGTAAAATAGGTAGGTACTTACAAATCCTCCCAAACAACAGGGAGGCTAATTTCCAGCAGTGGACTTTTGTAGGCTGATAAAATAGACGAAGAAAAAATGACTTTGGAATAACACAATAATATTTAGGGTACATATGACAAAAGGGATTCATCGACTTCCTGCATATCTTAACGACCTCGACTCGACCTCCATATAGTGAGGGGACGCCCCAAACTTCATCTACCGGTACGAGGCTGCTATAAAATAACGTCACAGTATTTTTTTTAAGTTGCCATAATTAACTTATCTACCTGTCACAGCAGATATACCATTAATATAAGTATGATATTTTACCATTAATGATAAACCTCAAAGCGTTCTGGACGGCGAACAACTCTCCCACTTCGGGTGATATATACGGGCGAAACCCGTTCATTCACTGGCGGTGGCGATCGTTCGCTAGTCCCGCGCGGTAGTAAACTTGTCTCAGTATCTTTGAAATTATCCCAGTCTAATTGCTTGCTCACTTTTCTTTGATGTGTTTTTGCCTTACAGAGATGATCAAACGCCGTTAATTTGGCCAGTAGCTTCATAATAAGCCGCCTGTTACGGCGCAAAACTCGTCCATTTTTAGTTTCTAGCCAATAAGAACGCTCATCACGTGCTCTAGCCACAACTTTAGCCTTTTTCCATGTTTTTTTATCCCTCATTCATACCGTTTCACCCGGTTTTAGTGATGTTAATGGTTTAGTACCCTTGTTATAATACTCTTTTACTATATCACCTTCTTTTAATCGATTTTCCTTTACTAAGCGAGCGTTAACGGTTTTCGGACGTAGAACATGTTGGTGAACAGGTAATCTAGTATTAAGCCTACGGCTTGTTAACAGCTGAGCAGGAGAATACTTCTCTCCGGTAATTGGGGTATTCCTAAAATTAAGAAGCGTCAGTTGCCAATCTCCACCTGTTTCTTGTGACTTAATTAGTATTGACTTTACGGTCCTTATGTTTCTCTCCGCGAGTCCATTGATGTGAACTGTGTCCCATTGTCAGTCACAATCTTTTTAGGTATGCCAAATCTACTGAATACTACTACTTGACGGCTCCGTGGCGCAGTGGCTTAGCAATGAGTTGCTGCGCTGGGGAGCGCGGGTTCGAATCCCGCACGGAACAAGTATTTGTATGGCCTACAAATAATTATAAAATACCTATATATTTTGTACATTTATGATTACCTAAAGCTCATGTTGAAGCTCCTGTATCTGGTTCAATAATTTTAGCTGGAATTATATTAAAATTAGGGGGTTATGGATTATTGCAAATTTTAATTCTTTTTCAAAATATTAGAATAAAAATAAATTTTATTTGAGTTATTATTAGATTATTAGGGGGTTTATATATTAGATTGAATTGTTTTTGTCAAGTAGATATAAAATCATTAATTGCTTATTCGTCTGTTGCTCATATATTGCCCGGAACAATTATTTGTAGGCCATACAAATACTTGTTCCGGGTCTGGATGTTTGTCCTTGTGAAATTTGTGTTTGTAAACTGCCTCCACGATACAGGAGAAAATCCTAGTGTGGGGGTAACGTTTTTTAAAAAAGATAAAGATAAAGATAAATATGCCCTTCATAACATTAATTACTGTCTTGCTTTGTAAATTTATTAGTAAAGAGATTTCTACAAATTTAGAATAATAATCAACTATCAATAGGTACTGTTTTCCTCCGAACTCAAAAATGTCAGCAGCTAAATGTTCCCAAGGTAGTGTAGGCACGGGATGTGGCGCAAGAGGCTGGCGCGGCGCAGCGGCTTGATGTCGCTGGCACGTCTCATACCCCTACACAACACACGCAATATCTGCCGACATACCCGGCCACCACATTACATCGCGTGCGCGACGTTGACATTTTTCAACCCCTAAATGCCCTTCGTGTATACGGCGCAGCATTTATTTCCGTAAGGACAGGGGTATAATAATACGATTATTTCTAAATAAGACTCCTCTAATCATATGTAATTCATTGTGTACATTCCAGTAGGGTTTTACAAGTTCAGAGACTTGCTTTTTATTAAAAGGCCATCCTTTTTGATAAGACTCCCCTAGTGCTATCAAGACTGGGTCGTTGTGAATTTCCTTTTTTATTCTCTGCAATATATCCATCGACGCTTCAACGTTTTCATATGTCATATTTTCGTGTATCATAACCTTGTCACTTAAATCATCCTGGCCCTTTTGTGTAGCCGATCTCGATAAAGTATCTGCTATAAATAGTAATTTTCCTGGTTTATAATGTAAATCAATAGCATAGTGTT
Organism: Parnassius mnemosyne; assembly: GCA_963668995.1. Taxonomy (NCBI): domain Eukaryota; kingdom Metazoa; phylum Arthropoda; class Insecta; order Lepidoptera; family Papilionidae; genus Parnassius; species Parnassius mnemosyne. The sequence continues at coordinate 38,074,636 of CAVLGL010000024.1, read as the reverse complement.
GCAATTTCAATAGCAAACGTTGAAGTCGTGCTGGAGTATCATTCAGCGGCTTCTTCAATATAGTTTCGAGCGGCTTGTGGTCACTTTTCACAGTCACATTATTATGTCCATAAATGTAAAAATGGAATCGTGTACATCCAAAAACCACAGCAAGTAACTCCTTTTCAATTTGCGCCCAACGCATCTCTGTAGGTCTGAGGGTGCGCGATGCGTATGCGACCAGCCGCCCCTCTTGAAGAAGACACGCTCCAAGGCCGTGTGAGCTTGCATCGACTGATACTGTAATTGTCTTCTTTGGCGAGTAATAATTCAAAACCAGGGCACTGCTTGTTTTTGATTTGAGGAGATTAAAAGCTTGTTCATGTACTTGGAGCCACTCAAACTCATTTTTTTTATTTAATAGTTCTCTTAGTGGGGCTGATATCTTTGAATATTTTGGAATGAACATTGACAAATAATTAGTAACTCCCAAAAACCGTTCAAGCTCCTTTCTACACGTTGGTGTTATTTTTAAAATTGCCTCTATTCTAGTATTATTTGGTCTAATACCATTTTCATCAAACGTATGCCCCGTAAACGTTATTTGTCTTGCGCTAAACACACATTTTTGTTTGTTGAATTTGATACCACTTTCCTTTGCTCTACGTATGACGTCCGCTAATCTATCGTCATGTTCTTTTTGATTTCGACCCCAAATCAGCAAATCATCACAAAACACTTCCACTCCCACCATTTTAAATATTTTACACATTTCATTATTGAACATTTCAGGGCACAAGAAATTCCAAATGGCATTCTCAAGAACCGATATCGACCATACGGTGTAGAGAACGTACATAACTTAGAACTATCCTCGTCCAAACACATCATATAAAAACCCTTTTTTGCATCACATTTAGAAAACACTTTTGCTCCAGACAGATTACTCGTAATGTCTTCCAATGTTGGCAACTGAAAGTGACTCCGTTTTACCGCCTTATTCAAGTTTTTAGGATTCAAACAAATACGCAAGGACCTGTCAGGTTTTTCAACAACAACAATATTGGAAACCCAGTCAGTGGGTCCTTTTCTTTTTTAATAACAGCAAGCTCTTCCATTTTATTTAACTCTTCTTTCAATCTAGGACGCAATTTTATTGGTATTTTTCGTGCTCCATTTACTACCGGCGGAACCTTTGCATTTGTGATAATTTTACATGAAAAGGGCAAACAACCTAGACCCTCTAAAATATCCTCATCAATATTAACATTACTCAGTGTTAAATTATTAATTCTGGCTAACAATTTCAAACTTACACATGCCTTTAAACTCAATAAGTTATTGCAATTAACATTCAATACATCAACATTTTGATAAATGCTGTATTTATTACTTTGAAGTAAAGCCTTAAAATAACCAACAACAGGTAATCTTCTCTTACTTATTTCTCGCAAAACAATATTACATTTTTTTTAATTAACACCATGCCCTAAACTACACTTATTGCAATTATTATTATTACCCCGAAATTTATTCCTAGGATGATCGCCAATGTTCATCGAATTCTCATCGCGTTTATTACGAAAATCATGAGTAGTTCGCTGACGGTCCTGATCACGTATAGGATTCCTCACATTCCTCAACGTGATTTTGCTCGGCATGCGCTTGTATCTTGACTGCATGTATTCCACGCTATCGCTTACACTTGTTTGTCGTGAACTGCACGCTGCTGCTTGCTCGCCAGCCCTTTCTGCTGCTCTGCACCATCCACTTGCCTTTTCTAGCGTTAGGGACAAAAGTTTTTCTATCATTTTCCCATCTTTTAGGCCACGAATCAGCTGTGTAAAAATAAGACTTTTTTACACAGCTGATTCAGAATTAGAGATCCAAATTCACAATTTTTGGTTTTTATTTTCAGAGATCCCAAAAACTTTTCGAAGTTTTGTTCATTTTGATAACTTTCAAAAAATACGTGCCTTTCATAATTAATATTTGTTTTTGGGTCACAGTGCTCATTAAACTTTTGACATAATGTGTTGTAGTCATGGCTTTCCACTTCACTAATGTCAAGCTCCTCATATATTTCACGTCTTTGTTTGCCGATAACATGCATAAATAATGCACACTTCTCTTTAGAAGATGCTGTTTCTCTTTCCGAAGCAATTAGGAAATAGTCAAATGCGGATATCCATTCTCGCCAATTCGTAGCCAAGTTGCCCTCCTGTGCTAGTGGCAGCGGTTGTTGTAACGAAGCATACGTCATACTTTCCTCTTTACTATAAGGCATTGCTTACCAGTTTTAGTATAAACAATAATGCAAAACTGACTTATTTACTTTCATTACACTTCTCATTATTTCAAGTACTTATTTACTACAAATTTACCACACCTGACACCATGTTATATTATTTTATAGTTTAAGTTAAACGTCACGTATGCTAAGACTGTTTTATTGCTTTGTTAATTCCATACATTGTATTGCGATTATTATAAAGAGGGTAGTCTCTCTTTACCTTAAAAATATTATCCCTTGAATTTATTAGAGACTACCTACAACAGTTTCCACGAGCTTGTCATTCTTTTCGACCACTACATTGCTGTTTCCTAGGCATTGAAAACGGTTTTGTAACTCGAGCTGTAAGATTTCGGGACTTTGGATTAGGGCACGAGGGGGACGGAGCGTTGACTTCATTAGACGAGACCTCTCCAACTTAACGTTTAGGTTCAGTGTGCTTCTAACCGTTCAGTGATTGCTACCAGTTTTCACCCTCGCAACCACAAGGACATCACTCCCCACCGTCGCCAGGAATACCCGTGCCGCCGGGAACTGGGGACCTTATCTCTCGTCTATATTGCCTCTTAACTGTGCTAATAAGGGGGCACGTTAGAAAATCTTACTCGTTAAGTTTTAAAATGATCTCAGTAGAGAAAAAAAAAGGAATGGCGATTGCAGAATCAGACATCTCGCATTCCTTTGCTTGCATAATAGATAGTCATAATAGTGTGACGTATATTTTACATTTGGCAAAATATACGTCACACTATTATGACTATGTATTAAAACCAGAGGATGAGGTTGGGTAATGGCTTATCTTCGGTTGGCGACTGTCCTGAGCATCCGGTTACAATGTTACTCTCGAAGAGAGCTTGTTAAATTACCGTGCCTGTTAGAATTTGCATAACGTTTTCGTTTCCCGTGCAGTATTCTTCTGTAGTTCCTATTCCCTTAAATTCGAAGTTGAGATGACCATGTTAATTTTCTATAATCGTAAATACTACTAGAGTCTTGTCTTTCAAGGGTTGTAGAGCTAAACTATCCTTATAATCTATCGTCATCTAATCAGTATCGAAACTCTAAAAGAAGTTCTAAGATGAAACTACAACAGGTAGAGCCCTTGGTTTCTGTGGTTTTGTTACTAATTTAATGCTTACTTTTAAACATGTCACGTCATGTACAACTGACACAAATTGGTCACTAGTTTTAAGATCTTTTTCTTATTCTATTTCATCGTCCAGTGAAAGTTTACTGATCGAGATGATTATTTAATTGTCACTCACATTTTATTTAATTATATATAAAATTCAATGCAAGCTCTTTGTTTGAAAGTAAGAAGCCGAGCGCAGAAATATAATTGGTGCTACGGGCTCGGAATTTTCCTTTTATTAAATTACTGCGGTTTTGCTTCCGCTCTCGATAATACAGACATTGTGGATATTGCTAAAATTAAAAAAGGAAACCTTGAAGTTAAATACATATTAATAACATAATTGATATTGGTTTAAAAAGATTAATTGATGGAAAATACTTTAATGCACAAATATTTCATACACATATATCATACACATACATCTACATAGAAAATTTGTCAGTGTAAAAATGATATACGATACTTAAGTAACATGTGGATTACTATTTGAACCGTTATAATTACTTATTAATCTCAAATAATTTCTTAAAACAATAGTTTATATTTTATTTAGTTTCTGTTCTTGGAGAATGAAATATTTGTAATCAGGTTATCAACGAACATACAGTACACCTATAATGATAAGTGGATTGTGTTGCCAAAATACACATCTATGCTCTATTAAACAAGATGCTCTAAGAATCCAAATTCATACGCTCTAGATCCTGCAAGGACTAAGATAGAAGGAATGGTTGCCAGTAAAGTACTATGCGGGTCCCGTCACTCACCATACGAAGCTTAGTAGTATCTTACGATTTTACTCTGCTAATCCGTGAAAGCGTGATCTTGAAGCGACGACGCTTCGACGACAGAACAAGATACGAATCTTGTTCTGTAGCCAAATACATTAGCGACGTGACTATACCATATAATATATGTGGTAGAGCCACGCTGCAACTATATTATGGGTGTAGCTCGACCGGAGCAGGACCACGCTCTCACAGAAAAACACCGTAAATTAGCAGCTTGATGCTGCTGTTTCGTATCGTGAGGGTAGATAAGCAAATATCCTTTTTACCAGAAAATAGGCATTCCATCGTAGTCGTCAGGGGTGATAATGCATTTGCATTTAGATTCTTAATCGAAGATAAATGTAGATGTCTATGGGCCACAAAAGCCAATTACGAACTTTATCGGTTCTTTGATCTCACTCACACTCACTATCCTATCCAATATTACCAAAGATTCAACATTTAACATTTTTGGTTTTGTTTTTTTTTTATATTTGCGAAATAGTAAGGAAATATACCTTTGTTAGTTAGGTTCTGGAAGAAACAGTTAACGCTCTCTTGAAGAACTACAGATCAATTTCTCTTCTGAGACGCGACTACGTTCTGTTTTCGAGAGTAATTACGAATCACCTCGCAAGCAGACTCGAAGACTTCCAGCCGTCCGAACAAACAAATACCCTTCGGCAAATTGTTCGGACGAACGAAGAGTACAATCTGCCACTTTGTTTTGCGTTTGTTGACTGTGAGAATGCCTTGATTCCGTCGAAATTTGGGCGGAGCTACAGTCACTCCAGCGGTGCCAAGTGGACTGTCAGTATATCGAAGTGCTGAAGTGTTTCTATAATAGGGCTACGATGGCTATCCCAGTACAGAACCAGAGAACGAAACCTATCCAACTGCAGAGAAGCGTAAGACAGGGTGACGTAATATCCCAGAAACTCTTCACCAATGCATTGGAAGACGTTTTCAAGCTACTGAACTGGAAATGATACAGTATTAATGTCAATGGCGAGTACAACACTCACCTTTGATTTGCCGATGATATAGTCCAGTATATTCAATGACCTCAATAGTGTCTCACAACGGATAGATCTTAGAATAAACATGGACAAAACAAAAATCATGTTTAACGTCCATGTCACACCTATGCCGGTAGTTGTTGGAAGCACTAAGCTCGAAGTTGTTCACGAATATATTTGGCACAAATAATCCGACTAGGTAAGTCCAACTTCTACCGAGAGGTCAATCAGCGAATTCAACTTGCCTGGGCAGAATTCGGGAGATTACGACACATCTTCTCGTTTGACATACCTCAAAATGTCAAAATCAGATTGTTCAACCGGTGCGTATTGTCAGTGATGACATATGGAATTGAGACGTGGTCCTTCGCTGCTGCCCGTATGAGGAAGCTCTATATCGCTCAGCGAGCTATGGAGAGGGCTATGCTCGGGGTTTCTCTGCGCGATAAACTTAGAAATGAGGATATCCGCAGTACAACCAGAGTAACCGACATAGCCCAATGGATTAGTTAGATGAAGTGGCAGTGGGCCGGCCATATAGCTCGAAGAACCGACAACCGATGGGGAAGAAAGGTTCTCGAGTGGCATCCTCGTACCGGTAGGCGAAGTGTAGGGCGACCCCTTACTGTAGGGCTGGCCCGAGGTGGCCACTCAGAGTGGGCTTCGCGAGCCCACTTCGTATGTGTGTCGGTGGGCTGCGGTGAGAGGAGTGGCCGCTCTCTCTACCGCTGCAGCCGAGGTCGAGTCGCGGAAGAGGAGAAGTGTTGGTATGGCGATGCGCCACTCGCCCTATCCTCCGCGGCTCAAACGAGGCCGCACCGTTGATGCGGTGGTGGTGGGGCCGCGGGGGGAGAGGAGTGTCGGTATTGCGAGGCGCCGCTCTCCCTACCTTCTGCGGCCGAAACTTGGTTGGCGGCGGAGCGAGAAACCAGATCCACCGCTGGGGTCGGGAAAGCGGGTGCTACTAAGCGCTCGATTTTCCTGGCCCCATGGCCTCTCGTATCGGACTCGGGGGGTCCGATACGCACGTGAAATTGGAGGCCGAGGAGGAGGGCGCGCCAAGTGTTCTGGTGCGCCTTACATGAGAAGGAGATGAGGGAGGAGTAGACCTCTCCCAAGGAGAGGCCGCCATGGGGCGGCCAGCGCAAATGGGGCTGCGGATGTGTGCGAAAGCGTTCCCGTGGCCCTGCCAATACTGCGACGAAGGTGAAACAGGTTTTAGTCGATGCGAGTCCGACATAACCCGTCCTTGCCCCCGCGAGGCGGGTATGCGTAGGCATTTCCCCATGTAAAAAAAGGGGCTACCCCCACTAGAAAGAGTGACGACCTGGTAAGACATGCAGGAAGTCGATGGATTCAGGTGGCTCAGGACCATGCTTTGTGGCATTCCTTGGGGGAGGCCTATGTTCAGCAGTGGACTTGTGAAAGGCTGTAATGGTGATGATGATCATGATGTTTGGACTAATTCCAGCCGCTCAATTTCACCATCGCATTCAAAACTTACGATACCATCCGTACCAGCTGGATGATTGGCGGTCCACCACTGTGCAATTTAGAAAATGTTTGCTTCCTCGCACAACTTCCTTGTGGAATCGATTTCCAGCAGCGATTTTTCCGGACCGAGACGACTTAGGGACCTTCAAGAAAAGAGCCTACTCCTTTATAAAAGGCCGGCAATGCATCTGCAATTCCCCTGGTGTTGCGGTTGTTCAAGAGCGGCGGTGGTCACTTACCATCAGGTGAGCCGCATGCTCGTTTGCCCCCTCTCCTATAAAAAAATTAAGAATATTAATTTTATAATTTTTTTTTTCAAAATTTTTAAATTGTTTGTATAATAACATTCTACCTGTTCGTAAAGTTTCATCACAACTAGTTCAGCATGTGCGAAGATTAGCCCGAATATACAGGCAGACGGATAAACTTTTTACATAAAATAGTTGTTTATGTCGCAGTAGCATGCAAACACGCCCCTGCACTCTTCAATTTTATTTATATGTACAGATGTAATTATTTTTATATTATAGAAGTATCTTAATCATGAAACTACTAAATTTTTATTTTTAATTAAAATAGTTAAATAAATTTTTAATCTCGAAAATCAACTGTCTTTATAACTTAAATTATCACACTCGCAGTAAAGCTCTTCTCCTCGGGGCAAAGTGCCAAGAACGCTTTTTAAATTCCTTTGCTATATAATCTTTATTTATGTTCACAATTCTTGCCTAACATTCTACGATTTAATGTCAAAATTGATGTCATTATTATCATCATCATTACAGCCCTTTACAAGTCCACTCCTGAAGCTCTATAAAGATAGCAGTGAAAAGTCAGCAGAAACATAAAAATAGTATCCAGGAATTCGTAGCTAATTTGTTGCTAATTAGTTACCAAAATCGCCATTTTGTTGCTCCAACCGGTTTTGAGTAAATTGAATTACTGCTATCTTTACATTAAGATAGCAGTAAAAACTTTCAATCAACCCCACTGTAGCGGATAAAAGGGGATAATTTGTTGCTAATTAGTTGCTGACATATAATGCAAAAAATATAAAAAAAAATTACAATACAAAAAAATCAAAAATATAAAAAAAACATAAAAAATTAATAAAAATCAATTTATGTTTGATACTGATTCTGAAGTTCCAAATTAATGAAAATTTTGCTGCTAACTAATAAATAGATCAATAACTCCCAGACAGCCTACATCATCATAAAATCGGTCGAAAAGCTGTATCAAGTAATAAGTTACAAATAAATGTGTACGTGCTGCCTATATGGGAGATTCAGATACATTGTTGCTGTTCAGTTATGAAAGCATAAAGAGGCAGCAACAAAATAAAATACATTGATAAGCTGCACCAAGTAATAAGTTAATAATTATTTGTGTACAAGTTAAATCATGAAAATTTTAGGAAAAAAATATAGCAGATATTTTGTTGCTGGTCAGTAACGGAAGCAGTATGTCACCAAGAACCAGCAACAAAGTAAAATCGATCAATAAGCTGCACCAAATATTAAGTTAATAATTATTTGTGTACATGATATATTTACATGAAAATTTTAGGAAAAATATAGCAGATATTTTGTTGCTAGCCAGTAATGGAAGCAGCAAGTCATAAAGCGCCAGCAAAAAAAAAGAAAGATAAGTTGCACAACGTTATTAGTTAGGAATTATTTGTTTACAAGTTATATTTTTATGAAAATTTTAGGGTAAAATATAGCAGATATTTTGTTGCTAGCCAGTAATTGAAGCAGTAATTCATAAAGAGCCAGCAACAAAATCAAATAGATCGAGAAATTGCACCACGTTATTAGTTAGTAAATATTTGTGTACATGCTATATTTTTATGAAAATTTTAGGAGAAAAGGTAGCAGATATTTTGTTGCTGGTCAGTAACGGAAGCAGCAACTCATAAAGAGCCAGCAACAAATTAATATCGATCGATAAGCTGCACCAAGTAATAAGTTAATAATTATTTGTGTACGAGCTATATTTACATGAAAATTATAGGAAAAAAAATAGTAGATATTTTGTTGCTGGTCAGTAACGGAAGCAGTAACTCATATAGAGCCAGCAAAATTGATCGATAAGCTGCACCAAGGAATAAATTAATAATTATTTGTGTGCGAGCTATATTTACATGAAAATTATAGGAAAAAAGATAGTAGTTATTTTGTTGCTATTAAGTAACGGAAGCAGCAACTCATAAAGAGCCAGCAAACAAATAAAATAGATCGGTAAATTGCACCACGTTATTAATTAGTAATTATTTGTGTACTTCCTATATTTCTATGAAAATTTTAGAAAAAGAGGTAGCAGATGTTTTGTTGCTGGTCAGTAACGGAAGCAGGATCTCATAACGAGCCAGCAACTAAAATAGATCGATACGCTGCAGTAACTAATATGTTAATAATTATTTGTGTACAAGCTATATTTACATAAAAATTATAGGAAACAAGATAGTTGACATTTTGTTGCTGGCTATATATGACTTGCTGCTTCTATAACTGACCAGCAATAAAATATCAGCTAACTTTTTTTCTAAAATTGTCATAGAAATATAGCATGTACACAAATAATTAGTAACTAATTGCTTAGTGCAGCGTATCGATTTACTTTATTTTGTTGCTGACTCTAGTTGCTGCTTCCGTTACTGACCAGCAACAAAATATCTGCTACTTTTTTTTCTAAAATTTTCATAGTAATGTAGGAGGTACACATATAATTAGTAACTTATAACGTGGTGCAACTTATTGATTTATTTTATTTTGTTGCTGCCTCTTTATGACTTGCTGCTTCTATAACTGACCAGCAACAATATATATGTTACCTATTTTTTCTAAAATTTTCATAGAAATATAGCATGTACACAAATAATTAGTAACTTTTAACGTGGTGCAACTTATTCTTTTTTTTTTATAGGATAAGTGTGACAAACGAGCACACAGTCCACCTGATGGTAAGTGGTTGCTGTGGCCCATAGACATCTACATCTATCCTCTATTACAAATCAATATGTAGATGCGTTGTCACCCGTGAGGACTAAGATGGAATGCCTCATTTCCAGTAAAAAGGGCCTCCGGCCACCTGCACTCACCAAGCGAAACGCAGAGGTAAACCTCTACTTCACGCTGGTTTTCTGTGAGGTCGTGGTACCACCCAGGTTCGAGCCGGCCCATCCGTGCGACAGGAAAAGCTGCCGCGTGGCTCTACCACTGTTATTATCTTATATATATTACTATATATATTCATATATTTTATTTTGTTGCTGGCACGTTATGAGTTCCTGTTTCCGTTACTAACCTGCAATAAAATATCTGCTACCTTTTTTTCTAAAATTGTCATAGAAATATAGCTTGTACACAAATAATTAGTAACTAATTGCTTAGTGCAGCGTATCGATTTACTTTATTTCGTTGCTGACTCTATACGAGTTGCTGCTTCCGTTACTGACCAGCAAAAAATATCTTCTATCTTTTTTCCTATAATTTTCATGTAAATATAGCCCGTACACACATAATTATTAACTTCTTACTTGGTGCAGCTTATCGATCGGTTTTATTTTGTTGCTTGCTCTTTATGAGATGCTGTTTCCGTTACTGACCAGCAACAAAATATCTGCTACCTTTTCTCCTAAAATTTTTATAAAAATATAGCATGTGTACAAATAATTACTAACTTATTACTTGGTGCAGCTTATCCATCTATTTTATTTTATTGCTGGCTCTTTATGACTAACTGCTTCAATTACTGGCTAGCAACAAAATATGTGCTATATTTTTTCCTTAAAATTTTTATAAAAATATAACTTGTAAACAAATAATTTGTAACTAATAACGTGGTGCAACTTATCTTTCTTTTTTTTTTTGCTGGTGTTTTATGACTTGCTGCGTCCATTACTGGCTAGCAACAAAATATCTGCTATCTTTTACCTAACATTTTCATAATAATATAACTTGTAAACAAATAATTACTAACTAATTACTTGATGCAGCTAATCGATAAAATTTATTTTGTTGTTGGTTCTTTATGAATTGCTGCTTAAGTTAATGATCAGCAACAAAATATCGACTATCTTTTTCTCATAATTTTCATGTAAATATATCATGTACACAAATAATTATTAAGTTAATACTTGGTGCAGCTTATTGATCGCTTTTACTTTGTTGCTGGTTCTTTGTGACATACTGCTTCCGTTACTGACCAGCAACAAAATATCTGCTATATTTTTTCCTAAAATTTTCATGATGTAGCTTGTACACAAATAATTATTAACTTATTACGTGGTGCAGCTTATCGATCTATTTCATTTTGTTGCTGGCTCTTTATGCTTTAATAACTTAACATCAACAAAATATCTGTTGTTCTGTTTTTGAATCTTCCATATAGGTAGCATGTACACATTAATTTGTAACTTATTACTTGATACAGCTTTTAGACCGATTTTATAATGATGTAGGCTGTCTGGGAGTTATTGATCTATTTATTAATTAGCGACAAAATTTTCATTAATTTGGAACTTCAGAACCAGTATCAAAACAAAAATTAATTTTTATTAATTTTTGATGTTTTTTTTAAATTTTTGTTTTTTTTTTTAATTTTAATATTTTAAATATTTTTTGCATTATATATCAGCAAGTAATTAGCAACAAATTATTCCCTTTTATCCGCTACAGCGGTTGAAAGTTTTAATGTTCTTAATGTAAAGATAGCAGTCATTCAATTTACTTAAAACCGGTTGTAGCAAGAAAATCGCGATTTTGGTAACTAATTAGCAACAAATTAGCTACAAATTCCTGGATACAATTTTTATGTTACTGTTGACTTTTCACTGCTATCTTTATAGAGCTCACTCCTGAACATAGGCATTCCCCAAGTAGTGCCAAAAAGCACGGTCCCGAGCCACCTGCATCCATTGACTTCCTGCATGTCTTACCAGGTCATCACCCCATCTAGTGGGGGGACGATCTACACTTCGTCCGCCGGTACGTGGCTGTTAGTCGAGAAACTTTTTTCCCCATTTGCTGTCGGTCCTTCGAGCTATAAGGCCGGCCCATTGCCACTTCAGCTTACTAATCCGTTGGACTATGTCGGTTACTCTGGTTGTATTGCGGATATCCAAATTTCTAAGTTTATCACGCAGAGAAACCCCGAGCTTAGCCCTCTCCATAGCTCGCTGAGCGACATTGAGCTTCCTCATACAGCCAGCAGTGAAGTACCACGTCTCAGATCCGTAAGTCATCACAGGCAACACGCACTGGTTGTACAATTTCGTTTACAGGTTTTGAGGTATGTCTTACGAGAAGATGTGTCGTAGTTTCCCGAACGCTGCCCAGCCGAGTTGAATCTGTCGGTTGACCTCTCTTTCGAAGTTGGACTTACCTATTCGGACTAAGACCTATCCGTTGGGAGACACGATTGAGGTTATTGATTAGAGTGCTTAGGTCCTCCAGCGATTCTGCCATAAGGACTATATCGTCGGCAAATCGAAGGTGAGTGATGTACTCGCCATTTAAGTTAATACCGCATCCTTTCCAGTCCAGTAGCTTGAAAACGTCTTCTAATGCAGTGGTGAAGAGTTTCGGGGATATAACGTCACCCTGTACTACCCCGGTTCGAGCCGGCCCATCCGTGCGACAGCAAAAGCTGCCGCATGGCTCTACCACTGTTAATTTACGGAATAGTGTCGGATAAGACTTGCTCTTGGATCGTTACTTACACTTGCGAGTGGCTCCAACGATGATGTGTACAGCTGCCCATAGAACCTCTTAATATCACTCAAAATCTCAGGCGTCCCGAAAACGATGCTGCCACACTCGGTCTTCAGCTTTGAAAGTTGGCTCTTTCTGGCAGACAGATCTGTGGCAAAGACTTTTGAGCCTTGGATCCGCTCGATCGCTTCTTCAATACAAGCTGTATTAAAGTTGCGTAAGTCCCTCCGCATGCATTTGGAGATCTGTCTGTTCAGTTGCCTGTATGATGTCAAATCTATTGAAGAATGTAGCTTCATATCTCGTCTAACACCCATGAGATTAAGAGTGTGATCGAAAAGTTTTTGTATTCTTCTGCGGCGAGTCTTGCAGAACTTAGCTCTAACCGCATGGACAGTTTCCACGAGCTTGTCTTTCATATCGTCCACTTCATTTCAGTCTTCTAGGCAATGAGAACGATTTTGTAACTCGAGCTGAGAGGTTTTGGGTCTTTGGAACAGAGCACGAGGGGACGGAGCGTTGACTTCATTAGACGAGACCTCTCCAAAGTAACGTTTAGGTTAAATGTGCCTCTAACCATTCGGTGATCGCTACCAGTTTTCACCCTCGCGATCACGGAGACATCACTGAACAGTTGTCATCTGGTCGTCATAATGAAGTCAATCTCATTTTTGTCGAACCGTCAGGGCTTGACCAGGTCTACTTCCTGTGGGGCCGCTTCTGGAAGAAAGAGTTCATCATAAAAAGTCCCTCTTTCTCCATGAAGTCAGCCAACTGGTGGCCCCTTGGGTTCCGTTGCCCTATTCCAAATTTCCCTACTTTCAGCTCACCGTTCTCTCTTGTGCCTAATTTTGCGTTAAAGTATTCCTTTAACACTGTATAGTAAGTTTTTTAGGAATGCATGGCTTTAGCGATATCTTCATACATTTCCTTCACTTCATCATCGGGGTGTGGCGAGGTTGGTGAATAAACCTGTATGACCTTCAGCGAATACCGTTTGATGATTCTGAGTATAATATACGCAACCCTCGTCGACACATTCTCAATCTTTACAACGTTGTTAACGGGAGACTTGTGGACGATAAATCCGACACCTCCTTGGGACAGATGGTCGCACTCCCGGTGATAGAGCAAGTTGCCGGATTCGAGGATTACCGTGTCCTCCCCTTCTCTTCGGACCTCGGATAATCCTATAATATGCCAGCGTAACTTGTCCATCTCTTCGTCTAGCTCCACAATCTTCTCGTCAGTCCTCAGGGTGCGTACGTTGTATGTTACCAGGTCGAGTCGTCACAGGCGGCAACCGAACCTCCACTGGATATTCTTAGCACCCTCTGCCCCGCCGTTACCATGGTCACCACCGTAGCCAAGAATAGCGGGGCCACCAGGGACTGGGGGCCGTCTCTTTGTTTCTCTCATCATTGGGGAGTATTTGCCATAGTTGCCACGCTTGGCGAGCGGGTTGGAAACCGCAGTTTTTTTATTGTAATTTTGCTGTTATCAGGAATATGCTACTGCCCATCTCGTGTCTGTTTCCCTTTATCGCATTTTACGACACCCACGGGAAGATTTGGGGTAGTGGATATTCTTAACCGCCACTACACGGCGTAGTCCGAACAATTCCCGGCCAACATTAGTCAGTATTAATACGAGTATATTGTCGATTTTTATAAACAAGAAAGGATGTCACGTTCAACAAACAAGCACGCAGTCCACTAGTCTACGACATATACCAGTATATGATCCTGTGGCTCATAGATCAGACACATTTATCCTTGATTAAAATCAATATTTTTTCAAGATATAATATTTACTGAGTAATTTTGTTGATACAATATTTTTATCTGTGTATTTGAAAATATGACATACCGTTAGACTCGGCTGTGATCACAAGGGCTCCTGTATCTATAAATGTTCCCTCGGTTTTAGAGCCTTGTGGAATATTTATAGATGATGGTGTAACGAACCCCCCCCATCTTTTTCTTTTCTACTATTTATCCACTTATACTTGTATTTCTTTAGAATCTATATCTGTAAGATATATAAATATATCTAATTTACGTGACCAGTATAACTTGATCTTTCTAAAGGTTTAAATATAGGCCGTTTAATAAATTTATGGCGTGATCGTCTTAGTTAGGACCCTTTTTTACGTTGTGTTTGTATAGTAACTTAGTTCTTTTAGGTGTATCTTGGAAGAATGAATATTCACGAGAGCAATCGAAAGCTGTTGGTAGAGTCTTATAAGCTAAAGAACCCCGTTCACGAAGACAGAGCTCAAAAAGGTTAGGAACAATAAATTGTCCCTATTCCACTTGTATCTGGTTCACAACAGTCAATTCCTTATTAATTAATCCCTTCCCGCTTGGAAAAGGGCTCACAATATTTATATCAAATACCAGTTACAAGGGCTTCGCTCTCCCACATTTAAAAAAAATGTGGCGGAGGTACACGGCCCCACACACGCCGCACACGGTGAGCGCCAACCATTTTAATGCGCTCCCCCCGCAGGGTACGCAAAGTTGGGAACTGGACCGTAGTCCACAGCAAAATAACTGGCGAACCAGTAAAAGAGGACTTGGCCGCTTGACAGTGCGTAAGCACAAACATCGACCGAAGTCGCGCATGTCAATGCGTGTAAACGCCATACAGAATACGATCAAATCCAGCCACAGTGAAATGTACGTCACACGGGTTAGGCAACAATCGGCACACTGACCATTAAAAACCCTCCGTGAGCGCCACCACCTGCCAGACCGCCGTTTCTGCAGACGTGATGTAAGTGTAAGGCATCACCACCAATTGCATGGTCAGCACGGCCAATTGGCCGCAGAGCGTGTCATGAGTCTACCGCTCACCTCAAGGGAATGGGGTCCCACGTTGCGCGGCTTTCGGCCGCAGCCTTGAGAGCCTCCTCAGATTCTCCCTCCAGCTACCACCCGCATGAGGTCAACACATATGCTCCACCAACCAAAACAATGGCAGATATAGCCAATAGGCAGTTATAAGATAATATTAATAATTCGCCATCAGAAAGGGTTTGTGTCACTGACGTTGAGTATATGCATTTTTCGATCATGTTTGTCTCACCCACCAACAAGTTGCCTTCAATCTCTCAAAGGTGGGAACTTTATAGAGATATATTATTAAGTTGATATATAAAACATCATGGAGGGCAGACAGTCTGCAGCCCCGCAATGAAGGGACCCGACTTGGGCAAAGCTACTTAGGTTGTGAGTCAAACCAAGACGCAGAGAGCGCCATTGAGAATAGCGACCCGCCAAACAACCACCGTAGAGACGCAATGCTACAGAATGCAACAAGTATCAATACGACTATCGTCGGGCTTACACCATCCCAAGGTCCCCCTTACAGTCCCAGCAGACATCACCACCCGCATACCTCCATCGACCAGAACCACAAGATGCATCGAATCAGGTGCAGCACACCCGCAGATCCATCACAAGACACAATACTGCAAGTAGCAGTAAGCATCAATGCAACTATCATACGGATGGCGCCCCCTCACAACACACCCACATGATCCGTATCGACTTTGGTAACAAAATTTGATAGTTGTTAACTAAAAATACCACCAACGTATCATAGTAGTACGGTACTAAGACGTCAGTAGCCAAAACTCCATGTATCATAGCCCTATTGCACTAAGACATGAAGTTGAGTATGCTTGCTGCACTTAAAAGTACTACCAAACACACTCACCCTAATCCGAAAGATAGCCGACGTATCATAACGCTATGCGCTAAGACGCCGCCCACAACCGGTAGGGGTGTGCGATGTTCACGGGCAAGTCGTATTGCTACAACAAACCCGCTTACCACCGGCACTAAGATGATATGTCTAGGACACATCGGTTAGTGAGTCCAAGTTTACCTCGGTCTCAGAGGCTGCGAAGCAACCTACACGCCACTATAATAATCCTTTTTAAGTCCCATTTCTTTCAATATAATGCTTTTACATATTTGAGACCTTCCACATATTTGCTTTATTTCATAGACCATACTACTGTATGTCTTATTCATATGGGACTTCAAGTCATAACTCTGCTATCATAATGCTTATGCATCATAGAGACATTCTATATTAATGCTTTGGTTCGTCAGACCTTACTATGTTAAGTCCCTAATATAGGACTAGTCATTGTGCAACCTTAGTGTACTAGCAGTCGGTCAGCCGACCACCCCATATATATGTAAAACCTTGGGTATGTGTCTCCGACAACGCCCCAATATAAGGGAACATTACAAGAACACGTTCATTAACTTAGAAATTTTCCAATTATTACACGAACACCTTCATCAACTTAGAAAGTTTTAATCCATTTTTTCTATTATATTACAAATGTTATTTATCTTTGTTATTGCAATATAATCGCCTTGTATTTACATGATTTGATATATTTTGAACATTTTAAGCAGGTTTTTAATAAATTTAGAGATTTTAGAGACATTTTATGCGTTTACTAATATTATAATATTCAATATTCCAAATGGATATTTTTGAACTTTATGCTTATTATTTGCATTTTATTGTTTAAATTATAATTTCTAAGACATTTTTAAATGTCTGTATAATGAATTTAATTATTATTTATTAATAATAATTATGAGGCGTCACAATGGCAAGAGACTCCACGGTATGACATTGGTCATATCGTCGACAGTCAATCTGGGAGAGAGGTAAATCCCTAGTGTGGGATGCTATTTAAGTAGACACTGTGGCGGCCTCTAATCTCAGTGGTACCTTGTTTAGATCCGGGGCGGCATCAAAGGCAGCGGAACTGTCTCTGAGAGATGACTACATATTTGTGCCATTTGCTGTAGAGACTATCGGTCCGTGGGGTCCACGTGCGGTGAAGTTCCTAAAGGAACTTCATCCGCGGCTGGTCGTTGCTGCTGGTGATAAGAGGGCTGGTTCTTTCCTCGCTCAAAGGCTAAGTATAGTCATTCAGCGGGGAAACGGAGCCAGCGTTCTTGGCACGATACCGCGGGGAGTAGAACTATATGATAATTAAGTTGCTAGTTTTAGTTTTTTTTTATTATCATAGTTTTTAATATTGTAGATAAAATTAAGTATTAATGTATATATAAAATAAATATGTAATATATTTTTAAAAAAAAATTAACTAGAGTATGTTTAAGTAATTTAATATAGAAGTAATAAAATGTGATGGACATTGCATGCCAAATGGCGGAATATAGCTGTACTAAATGTTTGTTCTATAAGTGATAAACTATGTAAACACCAACTGTATCAACCTATATTCGCAATAAACGATTTGAATTTGAAAAAAAAAATTCTTTTTTGTCCAATGTTTTGCAAACGGCTGACCCGTTTTTAGTGTTTTTTCATTAATTAAAATTCTTCAGAGATGATATCATAAAATTTTTAAGTAAATTATAAAAGTTGTATGTGAGAGTTTACATTTAATTTTATTAATTCCAAGACCCCAAGCAGGTGGTAGTACGCAGCCTGCTTCTCTATTAAAATTCAGATGTATTTTTTCATTTCAATAGCTTCACGTGTCATCCTTGGTAGGAATCGAATTCCTTTCGTGAGGATTTGTAATCTATCAAATCTGTCCTTTGACGCCTATAGTAGCAAAAAGCGCAGTATAATCGAAGTAAATGAGCTTGAGATTTAACTCAAACGAGCACACATTCCAACTGATGATAAGTGGATGCTATGGTTAATAGACATTTACATCTATCATCGATTAAGAATAAAAATGCAGATGCGTCGTCGCCCCTAAGGACTAAGACCGAATGCCCCGATTCCAGTAAATAGGTTCTCCAGATCTTTACTCTAACCATATGAAACACAGCAGCAGCAGATTAATACATTGGCATGGACTGTTATAATTATGGTTATTTTGCCGTCTTCAAAAAGAATCTTCAAAAATTGATTACCGATTTATTTTATAATTTTTAAACTATTTTTATCGGTTATCCTTCTGGAGCTGTCCTTTATAAATTTGGAGAAAGTATTCATCCCCTGAGTAAAAATAGTACAATTTAGTTGGTAACTTAAGCTTGTGATAGTCTTGAGTTCACTAAAAAGGGTAAAATGAAATAAAAAAAACTTCAAAAACTTGAAAATTCAATTTCAAATTTTATATAAGCTATTATATAAGTTAACGTAATATTTTTATTTCTTAATCAACGTAATCGCCCATGCAATCGATGCATCGTTGCCAACGCAGTGGCAGTTTATTAATGCGCTTCTTGAAGAAATCAGTTGAACGGGAGGCGACAAATTCATCAAAGGTATTTTGTACAACCTTTCAGATAGTGATTTTTTTCCCGCCAAAAAGTTATCCAAATTCTGGAAAAAGTAGTAGTCTCTAGGCGCAAAGCCTGGTAAGTACGACGGATGACGGAGAGCTTCTTATCCCTTTTCTTGTAACCAGGAGACCGTCTTTTGTGCAGTATGAGATCGCTCGTAGTCCAGCACGAATATCATCGGCTTCCACAATCAGACTTTAATTCTTCATTGTCGACCAAAGTTTGTAGATGACCACGAGGTTCATTTTTCAGGTCGAAATTTCCAGGATGGAAACGGGTAAACCAATAACAGGGTGTGTTCGTTTGCAGTATTCGCTCCATAAACGTCGTTGATGTTGCGTGCCCTTGTGCCTTGTTGCTGCCACGATAGTAGGTACTCATATTCCATAATTACTAGAATTTTTAACTGTCCATGATGACGAAAAAGATTCAAATGCTATAAAACATAACGCTAATCAATTAAAAAGTAGTTAATTTTCAAAAAAGAATTACATGTTTTTAAAATATAATTAATTTGAAATTAGAATCTTAGCCAAAAAAAATTATTTTGATTTGAAATGGCCAGTACTAATACTAAGTAAGTAACAAAATCGGTGTAACTCGAGACGCCCGCGCTACTAAATTCCCAGTAGCAAATGATAAAAATAGGTAGCCTTAAATGTGTAATAAGAAAATATCAAAACCATTAAATTGATGCAGTAACTTGCGTGGTAGAGCCATGCTGCAGCTATATTGTGGTGGCATCACGAATGGGTCGCCTCAACCAGGGTAGGACCATGCTCTCACAGAATAGCAGCATAAAATAGCATATTAGTGCTTTTTGTTTTGTATACTGAGTATAGCTAACCGGATACCCTTTTTACTGGAAACGAGGCATTCCCTCTCAGTCCTCAGGGGTGACAACGCATCTGCATTTTGATTCTTAATTGAGGATAAATGTAGATTTATATGGATCACAGCATCCACTTACCATCAGGTGTACTGTGTGGTCGTTTGTCACCCTTATTCTACAAAAAATTGCTTTAAAAATATCCAGAACCTTCATGAGTAAATTGTGTAGATTATCAGTTGTTGAATTCTGTAAATTTCCTTCTACTTAATGAATTCTCCTTCGTTTATTCATAAAAAAATTCTTGCCTTACATGTACAAAAAACTTAATCAGGTTGTGTAATTAACAAATTACGAAATCGTGCATTAAATTAAACCAACCCGCCGTGGTTGTTATTATTTGTTTCGGTATGCGATGCAAACCTAAACACAAACGTACATCATATTATGGTACAAACATCCGTACCTACACGCAAATAGATAATTTCTTTTAAAAACCATAGCATCTGACTCTGAACTTGGAGTGCGGAGATATATCAAAATTAGAACTTTGGAAAATCTAATTATAAAACGAAGTTTTAACATTAGTCGTGTAAAAGAACAAAACAAAAGTTGGCTTAATTTATCCTGCTCTCGCAAATAATTTACCATTTGACGGCTACATCTTAAGTTTAATGAAAGAAAATAAATAATCGATTATAATTTCATTATAATCGACTGATTATAATGAAATAATCATCAATCGATTATAATGAAATTATAATCGATTATTTACTCAGGTATTTTTGATTAAATGAAGCATCAAATGAATTTAGTTTAGAGACGACATATATTTACAACAATATAATGCAATGTAAAAAAGTATCATCGCATATCGTGTCATGAGTATCGTGATAGGTGAGATAAGGAAATAAGCCGGCACCAGCGTCTTTCTAATTACAACTTTAAACTAAAAATTAAAACTGCGGCTGCCAAGCTGCCTGCAATATATAATATTGATCAATCATATTAGAAATCAAGCAAAGTAATATCAAAAATTTAATTGCATGTTTTATTTTATAAACATAAAAGAATTTGACTTTTGAAAACTTGAGAAGATAGACAAAAACGTTTTAAAATCATTAGATGGCCTCACTTCCTTCAGCTTTTATCTTCTTGCCATCCATCTACACATGACAGTCTATAAATGTCCACAGCTGAACAAACACCTCCTCCATAAATTGCCTCGTAGGGAATCCCTCCAATGTCATAGTTGCCAAGTCAAATATCAAACGTCACCACATGCTTGCGAGTGCGTCGATCGAGGTTGTTGTGTCGGTTATAACATTTGGTTAAGTTATTATTATTATAAATACACGAAAATAGGTGAAATTAAACGAACAATACATCAAAGAAGATGGTGGATTTTAAAAATACAGATAAACCGTAACAGGTAATTATGAAATTATTTTATATTAGGTACTTATTTTCGCCACTAGTATATAAACGAAACTGAATGCGCACAAACGTGTGAACGCATTGCAAGCGCTAGCGGCAATTTCCGTTTGATTTGTAACAAAACCAACACCACTCCAACACTCCTCGATTGGATTGGCTATAAGCGCTTACAAACCTACGTTTGAATTTGTGACGGCTTGTTTAGGTTTGCCAAGCGTGAAAATATCAATAAATATATGTATAAGACAGTTATATTTATAATTATTTTTTATTTCATACGTAATAGTCATATATAAAGGTATTTTATTCTGCTGAGTCGTTTTCAGCTGTAAAAGAATAACGAATATTTATATTTAACGAACATTTATTTCATCTCTTTTCTTTTCTATTAAAAAAAATTATAAAGAATATTTCATTTATATACCAGCATTCATTTAGGCCGTAAATGATTTCAAGTTAATATGAAGTTATGTAATTATTTTTTAGTGCTGTAGAGACCGCTCCGCTACATTCACAGCCGGATTTTCTACAGTGTTAAAGTTGCGCCGACGGTAAGCTGTATAAAGGTAAAAGGAGATTTAATAACATACATATCAAACGATGCAATAGTAAAAGTATTTCAGCTTCACAGTATACCGTAGAAATTCATAACTCTATTAGTGATTTCTCTAATGACACAACTTTTTTCGGAGCAAATTTACAATTATCATCATAATGTACGAGTGCTTAAAAGAATGCCCAGAGGT
The DNA here is from genome assembly GCA_963668995.1 of Parnassius mnemosyne. Lineage (NCBI taxonomy): Eukaryota > Metazoa > Arthropoda > Insecta > Lepidoptera > Papilionidae > Parnassius > Parnassius mnemosyne. Next base: position 38,052,912 of record CAVLGL010000024.1, on the reverse strand, counting down.
ACAATGATGCAGCTTGCTAAAGCATTTTCATGCGCTATTCAAAATTGTTTTAACTAAGATATAGTGGAAAGTATTGGCAAAAAGTGTTTACTTTCGCGTATGCCCATTTTGTGTGAGATATGAGAAATCTTTGTGCATAGTGTCAGTGACCTATGCAACATATTTAAAAAAAAAACAAATAGACTTTTACTTTGCTACGGAGGCAGGGCAGATATAACGAACGCTCTGTTCCGGTGAGAGTATTCGACTGGAAGTCAACCGACAAAAACAGTGGGATATCCCGTTGGTGCAGAGTGTGCAGAAATAATTGTTTCATAATTTCCATTGTAACCAAGATCAACCACGTCTTCTAGTTGTTTCGAATAAGGTATTTAGTTACTGATTACACGCTTTACCATCAAGTAATCTCGGCACAATACTTGATGGGGAAAGCTTGCGCATCTCAGTAGGAATCGGAATAGGAGCGGCGATTTGTCATCCCCATCAGTACCCCTGTGGTAGCAGCTTCGATAAGTTTGGGCTCCACGTACTTTCATTTAATAAAAGTGGTGGTAGGTTTTCACGGCACGGTTTTTTGAACAATGTCACACGAAGGGCTTTTGTCTCTATAATGTTCTCTCGGCTTTAGAGTCTTGTGGAATATTTAGAGACGATGGCAAGAGACTCGAAGGTATGACATTGGTCCCTTGGGAGAGAGATAAAGCCCTAGTGTGGGATGCTACTAGCGTAGACATTGTGGCGGCCTCTCAACTCAGGGGTACCTCGTTTAGGGCCGGGCGGCATCAGAGGCAGCTGAACTGAGTAAGTGGCGCAAGTATGGGTCTCTGAGTGATGACTACATATTTGTGTCATTTGCTGGAGAGACTATCGTTCCATAGGGTCTACGTGTGGTGAAGTTCCTAAAGGAAATCTATTTGCGACTAGTCCTTGCTACTGGTGATTAGAGGGCTGGTTCTTTTCTCGATCAAAGGCTAAGTATAGCTATTCAGCAAGGAAACGTAGCCAGCGTTCAAGGCGCTATTCCACGGGGAGTAGGACTGTATGATAATTAAGTTATTAGTTTTAGTGTTTTTATTATAGCTTTTATATTGTATATAATATAATATATTTGAATGTTATGTATTTAATTAATAAATAAAACTCGCCAACACAGCTTCTCATCTCTAACTCACAAAACACACCCGACTCTCACAACGCAGCGTTGTGAATAGCCAGAGATGTACTTATTGACAAATTTTGACTTCCTTAGATATAATCTTTAAATATAATGTAGAATACAGTGCGTCCTGTATTCACTCTTAGTTCTTTATATCATTGACGTGTATGATATAATATTTTATAATAAGACTAGTAAGTTACTGATACTTACATCTTTATCTTCTTTTTCATCAGTCCATAAATTGACACTGCACGTTGCCATGATGGAAGGACCTCTCCCTCTATGAGGAGTATTTGTCGTATCAAATACTTCGTATCTCTGAAGCTGCTCTTTGATGCTGGTCGGGTTTAACTGTATCTGGCTTATACGTTTGGATGAATAGATCACTATCGGAGACGTAAAATTTTCCTTACACTAGCCATAACCGTCAGTAACTATTCTTAGAAATAATATTTGTGCCTTTTTATGTTGCCACCACACAGCAAACACGATTTCCATATAATGAATATTATGGACTTCGTTATTTATACAGGGTATTTTTGGAACGCTCCCGAAAACTAAGACAGGCGACAGCACCAAGTATACCTTTGATCATGGGTCACAAATAAATTTGATCCTGATGAAAAAAAAATCATATTTTTACAACATTTTATTAGCTTTATTCACGCGCCATCATGTTAGTACAGCTAAATGAAACGATAATTTCATCAAAAAATTTATGAAAATACTGAAACATAAAACCAGCAGTGGAAACTGAATTGATATCACCTGACTAATGGAGGTTAATGTACGCACGAACGGTGAAAAAAGAACGCTGGCCTTGAACTGGGGCACTGAGCGATTTATCACATATTGGTACGAAGGGGGCGCGACGGGGGAACAATCCGCCAGTATTACTGTGCCTGCATGCTATTGGTTCCCGCGCTTTGTTCGCTCCGAAAATACAGTCGCATACACAGCTTACTTTGCGACTCGAGACGATGTTTTAAAAAGGAAGGAAAGAAAAATTATTTATATCTATTGTTTTATGACTAAACTAGTGAACGAAAAGGTAAATATGATAGGAGAAGGTGAATGGGGAAAATTGTGCAGTAAAATTAAAAGTGTTGAGGAAGAATACCGAATAAATTACCATGTGATCGACCTAATGACGGAAGCTCAAGCGAAGATGAAAGTGATGATGAAGTAGCATCCAGTAACACCAACACACCATCAACATCTGGCTTCCATGTGGCCCAAGACGTCATAATGGACGGAGTGTCACCCTTAGCTTAAGTTTTCTTGTTACAAACTACTTTATATTTTACGATAGAAATTACAAATAATGCTCAAGTAAACATTAACCATTTTTAATTCCCACCTCTTCCAAAGTTCTAAGTAGCTAGTAAAACACCTAGTATGATTCTACAATAAAACAATTAATTACTATAATATTATAAAACAAGAGCCCAATACCATGTAGTACTTTAGAACGCGACTGTACCCACATTCCCTCCGCTGTCGACCTGTATCTAGCTCGGTACGAAACAATGCTGCGGTCATAAGAAAAAAGGGCGCATCTAACAATTTTTGAATAAATGAGTTAAATATACCATTCGACTCATGATAAGAAGGCGCATCTACTAATTTTTTTTTATTATTAAATATCATTATTTTAGAAATTATCGTAAGAATTTTAGACGTAACTGTTGATCACAGATGACATTTTTTTAGTAGAAAAGACTTATACAAATTCAACATAAAAGAAAAGACTTATTTTAAGACGTAATCTTTAACAATATTTGCATCGATTACTTAAATTTCAATTATTCTTTTCTTATTATTCTATATCTTATTATTAAGAGCTTATATCTTAAAGAGCTGGTGTTTCACATGTGGTCCCATATAAATTTGATCGAGGTCAGACCAATAGTTTTTGAGTTATCCTTAATTATTTATATTAAAGTCGGTTGTAAAAAATTTTAAATTTTTAATTATTATCGTAGTAAGTCTTGTATGATATCCCCTTTAAAATCATTACTCAAGAGTTGCGGGTTGTTATTTTTTGTGTCTCACTACCAATGCTTTTCTAATATTTACTAAGAAAAAAGTAGTAAATTACTATTAGCGTCCTTTCAACTTCGAATGACCTTTCCAAAATATGTAAAAATGTTAAATGAATGGCAGTTTTTTTTATTTATTAGATTGGGAAGACGCAAATAGTTATATGCGTCTTTCCTTCGATGTTTTTGTGTTACCAGGTGTATTTTTTAAGCTAAGATGAAAAGGAAAATTCGTTTTATTTAAATAAATAAACAAATTATCAAAAAAATAAGTTCGTCCTTAAAATCATCATGTCTCTACCGAATATCGCCGCACATAGTTCCAGCATGATGGTACCCCTCCACATTTCATGAGGTTCGTCCGTGAGCGCCTCAATGAACTATTTGATGATCGCTAGATCGGCAGAATAGGACCACATGCTTGGCCACCTCGCTTACCAAATCTGACCCCGTTAGACTTCTTTTTGTGGGGTATGTGAAAGAAAGGGTTTTTCATCATGAGTGTGATAGTGCTGACGAAATGCGCCAAAGGATCGTGGATACTTTCTAGAAACTACGTTCAGACTGTGTCGAAGACCACACGATGATGCCCCGCCTGCACCCAAATTTACCTTGAAATAAATGGAGCACAATTTGAGCCGCATCTCATAAGACCACGGAGGATTTAGAGCGGTAAGCTGTTTCATAACTATTTTTTTAAATAACTTAGTACTAGACTAATCTGAATAGGTACATAACTGAATAAATGAGAATAATAAACATACCTACACGATGAATAAAAACGCATGACTCCAACCTTGGTTACATTTCATTTAAGTATTTTTTCATTAGCGGGGAATCGAACCAGTTACTTGGGTTATTTAACCTGTAAATTCAGATTTAAGTGGCTACGTGGAGACAAGCACAGTGGCAAAATAGTAGGTTAAGTAGATAAGTTAGGTATTTAGACAAGTGTTGTAAATTATTAGGTATTGTGGTATGGCCCGCTAGTTGCGGGCCGCGCGAATTTGCGTTCGCGCGTACATTGACCTTTGATCAGGTGATATCAATTCAGTAATTCCAATGCTGGTTTTATGTTTCATTATTTTCATGATATTTTTATGAAATTATCGTTTCATTTAGCTGTACTAACATGATGGCGCGTGAATAAAGCTAATAAAACGTTGTAAAAAGATGATTTTTTTGTCATCAGGATCGAATTTATTTGTGACCCATGATCAAAGGTATACTTGGTGTTGTCGCCTGTCTTAGTTTTCGGGAGCGTTCCAAAAATACCCTGTATATGAAGGGAACTGGCTGGTATCACGTGTGGTTTTTTCTATAAAAAATAATCTAATATTAATTTTAAATAATGATTAATGTACGATTGCTTTAGCTAATGCAGCATTGAGGGAGTCTCTTAAACTTTGAATTAAAATTCAAAGTAACATTCGGAGTTTTATATCACTGATTCTTTAGATGATCTGAATATGGTGAAAGACGTAAGAGGTGTTAGTAATGTAAGCTTGGGCCAGAAACCTTAAGTAAAACTCAATTGAAAATTGTAATTCGAGTTAAATGTAGATAGGGAGCAATTTTATCGGCTGCAATTCACATAATATCGATTTAGTTCGAGGAGCTGATACCGCGACCGCACAATAGGGTTGAAGCATAAATATCAAAAACGTTGCAGTTTGAAGTGCAGTTATTTTTTCTTGTTAATAGCAAACAAAGAGTTATATTGCACAAAAATGTATACCAATTTTCGATTGCTTAATTTTATTTTGTTTCAGTATTAATATAATGCTTTCGTGATATTTTTGGGAGTGCGATAAGTGAGCATTGTTATAAGTATAAAAGAGGTACGTTGCAAGAAAAACGTTCTCAACTCAATGTATATTTTTTCGACTAAGTTTTTAAAGTATTTCAAGTAAGATTAAACACTAAAAGTAAATATATAATTTTATTGTTAATAAGTTCAAAAATCTTGAAATGTATTCTAAAATTTGGATTTTATTGCAAATTATGAGCAACCCGCTCTGGTTCCGTCGGGGAGGGATCTAATATAATGTGGCCTCATTTATATTGAAAATAATCATTATAACCATTTATTTAATAACTTTACGATTTTATAAAATTTTGTAAACAAAAAAACAATTATAAAGAAAAAAAAACACACACACACCAAAAGTTCATCAAAATCCCTCAAATCGTTTTTGAGTTTTAGCGAGACTAACGAAAAGCAATTGATTTTATTTAAAGAGATAATACTAATTGAGCAATTTTTTTTTATATAGGGTAAGGGTGATAAACGAGCATACAGTCCACCTGATGGTAAGTGGTTACTGTAGCCCATAGACATCTACATTTACATAGACATCCTCGATTACGAATCAAAATGCAGATACGTTGTCACCCGTGAGGACTAAGATGGAATGCCTCGTTTTCAGTAAAAAGGGTCTCTGGTTCTCTACACTCACCATACGAAACACAGCAGCATTAAGCTGCTATTTTACGCTGGTATTCTGTGAGAGCATTGTCCTTCCCCGGTCGAGCCGACCCTTTCGTGTTACAACTATACCAGAAATATAGCTGCAGCATGGCTCTACCAAGTATAAAATAATTACATGGACTCGTGTCTTTTTCCTACGATTTGATGCTTTTAACATTTTTTTGGTTACAAATATTTACCTAATATTATATTCCCTTTTCCTTTAAAATACCCTCAGAATATTAACTTTTTCCGGATTTTCTGACAGAAGGCTTTATATCCTGACATATCAGGCAAAGTTCTGTCATCTGCCAACCCTACATGCGATAGAATCGTCGCAATTAGTTGATTTTTCTCATGTGTGTTCTATAATTTTTACCTTGAAGTAAATTTAATGCGTCAGGCGATAAGCAGATTAAGCCGTATTAGCTCAAGGGATAAGTGCTCGCTTCAAATTTCATTGTACATACCTAAGAAAATAAACCGAATTCAACCCAGCTAACATCGATGAAATTGTTAACTGTCTATACGTGGTAGAGACATGCTGCAGCGAAATCAATAGAATAGTTGAAGCTATCGCGGTTGTGTTTTGTATGGTGTGCAGAGAATTGCAGACCCCTTTTACGGGAATAAAGAAAGAGAATGCTTCGTACTCTATCTAGTCCTCATGGGTGACAACGCATCTGCATTGTGATTCGTAGTTGAAGATTGATGTAGATGTCTATGGGCCATTGCAACTACTTACCATCAAGTGGACCATGCGCTCGTTTGTCACCCTTCTCCTATAAAAAACTGTAATTTTAAGCACTTGCTTACCATGTCCGGAAACATCGTCAGGAAACCTGCATGTCTGAGGAAAAAAATTGCGAAGTTGTTTAAAGTCCGCCAACATGCGAAAATTAAATTGTTACGTATAAAAATGATAGAAAATAACTGAAAATAACTAATAAATACCCAAGTTTGTAACAATAATCTAAAAGTATCAACCACTCCATTAGAAGACGTGTGAACGATAAAAATATATGTACTAAATATATTGTCCTTAATCCACTTAGCTCTATATATGAACTGGTTACACACCGTGACATAATGAGGTGATTTGGTTTTCGTCATTTTGGTGCTGACAGCAGAAGTGAGTGTCCACGGGACTAATGATAGAGATAAGACAGTATGATAAAATAAACACATCAACAGAATCTAGAAATATTTTATATTTCATCAAATATCTAAAAATCTATCGAGATATTTCTGATATAGTAAATGGAAGAATGATAGGTTATTTTAATGTCTTTAATAAAAAATAAAGAACATGTCGTATTTTTATTTTGTTGTAAATCAAAATATTCATAATTTAAAATTAAAATTAGTATGATAAAACAAAAACTTCATTTCTTCTTATAACACTATTAATCTATACAAATAAATAAAATCGAAGTGTCTGTTTGTAATGTCAAAATTACAGCTTTTTACTAAATGCATATGAAGGTATATACGGTACTAATAACAAAAATACAATTTTTAAAGTTTTTGTCTGTCTGTCTGTCTGTCCGTCGGTCTGTCTGTTTGTTCCGGCCAATCTCCGAAACGGCTGGACCGCTTTTGGCGGGACTTTCACTGGTAGATTGTTGATGTTATAAGAAGTAACTTAGGCTACTTTTATTTTAGAAAACAAATTAGGGTTCCGTGAAATAAAATTAAAACCCTTTAAATTGTGAACAAAATCCAATTCAAAGGTAATTAATAAAGGTAGGTATAATAATAATAATAATAATATATAATATACATTCAACATAATCAAATGGAAGCACTAAGTATAATAATAATATATAATAATGCCCAGAACCGGCTAATCTCCAAAATGGCTGGACCGATTTTGACGGGATTTTCACTGGCAGATAACTGATGTCACAAGGAGTAACTTAGGCTACTTTTATTTTAGAAAAAAATTAGTATTCCGCGCAAAAAAAAATTAAATCCTCAAATAACACGCGGGCGAAGTCGCGCGGAACAGCTAGTTTTAATTAAATTTGAAAAAAATCATATTAAATCTTTATTCTCTTATATTAATTTATATCGACATCAATTGTTCATTCTTAAAATGAAATTGTCAATGTCTTGCTGCGATATAAGGTCCCATGTTCTTTGCAAGTGTAGGTAGTTGTTGTTCCGTCGTCAAATTTGGCGGGAAATCTCTTAAAGGTTTTCATTATAACATGTTCCAGGCATGCTTGATAGGATTTATGTCGGGCGGCTGTACAGGTCAATCCGAAACTTGAATATCATGATTTTGGAAAACGCCTGACATCAGCCACACCGTATGGGAAGGAGCATTATCGTGCATGAATAGAAATTCCTGGCCCATTTGGATTCTTTGTGGTACAATAACAGACTCTACTACCTTCTCGTGATATTTTTGGGCAGTCATGCTGCCTTGGGTCCAAATGAGCTGGATTCGTCACCACACCATGATTGTCCCGCCTTGGTATGAGTGGACCTCCTGAGGGTGCCGTAGACGGCTAACTCTCCTTGGAGTTCTCTAGATGCGTGTTCGTCACGAATCCGGATAAAACCAAAACTGGTGTCAAATCATTGGTAAACGGCACCAAAACCATTGTTCGTCACTCTATGGTAAATGCTCCCGAGCCCACAAAATCCACCAACTGCAATTGCAACGTCGCTTTCTGGAACATGTAGTGGTATTCGAGTACGAAGACTAACTTCATGCAACCTTCTTCGCATGGTTTGGTCGCTTACCAGCAGCTGGTAGACTTCCGTTATTATATAGAGTTTGAGTTGTCTTCTGGCGGTCTTTGGAGAAATTGATCCTGTCTCTGCATAGTAACACGATATCTACCCGCATGCCGTTCATCCACATTCTCAGTACTTCGATAACGAGACCACAACCTTGATATAGCGTTTTGACTAGTGTGTAGGGTCTCGGCAATGACGCGTTGAATAGCACCATTTTCTAACATGCTCAGGGCTCGTAACATTTCATCTCAACTCAAATGACGACGTGACATGATTCTTAAACCTCATACGGCACGTTAAATTAAAAAAGAAAAACTATCTAATACCTTTTATTAATTTAAATTAGTAGAACAATTTTAATATTTCTTGACGTAACGAGTTACTGACAATTTTGCCGCTGTATTTTGTTTTTTTTCTGACTTACTGAAATCAGAGGCTGCTAAAGTGTCTTCGCAAGTAGTAAGCCACACTAAAGCTTAATCTCTCTTCCAACCGTCAGATCTCCTGCCAACGTCACTAAATAGTCATCGTTCAAAGAACCATGAGGGGACGACATTACATTAAAAAATACCGTATTATTATTACGCGGTTATTTAACCGTGTGATATCTATATGAAACAATAAGTCATACTATTTTACAATTTCGCACAAGGTTACTTTGGCTTTTTGCCAAAAGAAAGCAGAGCTGGGCCGAAATATTACTCTTTATTCACAGTACATTCCGGACAATTGTAAATTTCAATACGGACTTTACGTATCTTCGAAATATGTTACTTTTGTCGTATGTGAAGATTTCCTCGAGAAACAGTTGCGGTTATGGGTACATTAGATAGCGGTTCGTTCAATAGAGATACGAAATTACGTGGTGGCTCCTTAATATTAGCTAATAAATCCAATGTAATGGCGGGGACGATCTTGAACATGTTCACAAACTGCAGACTTCTCGATACGTCGGTGCTTCACGTCAGCTATATGTTCTTTATCGCGGGTATTAATAGATCTTTTTGTTTGTCCTATGTACGAGAGACCACATTCACAATCCAGCTTGTACACTCCTGCATCTTGTAGAGGGATATGACACTTGACGGATGGTAAAAATTGACCAATCTTCTTCAGCGGCTTGAAGTATGTTTTAATGGAAGCTCGCTTCAAGATGTAGCCAACCTTGTCTGTGACTCCACTGACATAGGGTAGTACAGCAGGCACACGCTCGACTGTGGCTGTTCCATTAAAACATACTTCAAGTCGCTGAAGAAGATTGGTCAATTTTTACCATCCGTCAAGTGTCATATCCCTCTACAAGATGCAGGAGTGTACAAGCTGGATTGTGAATGTGGTCTCTCTGGACACTTCAGAGTATAATTTCAAAATACAACAACTTTTATCGGACGTAAGTACATAAAAAAAGGTCAAAATAGACCCTACAACTAATACACTTAAAACAACTACTGATTTAATAAAGAAATACTCCGAAAAATTAGATCTCGACGTGAATTCGACAATACCATCATGTACCAAACCACCGAGGTTGTATGGGTTACCGAAAATACACAAAACAAACGCTCCATTAAGTCCTATAGTAAGCCAGATCGATTCACCAACTTATAAGTTGGCTCAACACTTGGCTAAAAGACTGTCACCACTAAGAGGTTATACTAGAGCACACACAAAGGATTCATACCATTTTGTTAATGAGATTAAAGACCTACATCTCGCTGACAATGAAACTATGGTCAGTTTTGATGTTCAGTCACTATTCACATGCCTACCTATTGAAGACTGCATCTGAATTGTTACTAGAAAGCTAGAAGATAACAACATGCCTACAGAATATGCAGTATTACTCAAACACTGCCTCACATCTGGCTATTTATTGTGGAAAGAAGAGATCTACATGCAAGTAGACGGAGTGGCAATGGGCTCACCTGTATCTCCCGTAGTCGCCGACATATTCATGGAGGACTTTGAGGAGAAAGCCCTTCTTACTGCTCCTGTAAATCCAAGATTCTACAAGCGGTACGTAGACGATACTTTCACAATTTTACCATCTGACAAAGTAACTGCATTTTTAAACCACCTTAATTCCATAAACCCTAAAATACAATTCACAATGGAGTTAGAGGCAAACAATACTTTAACTTTCCTAGATGTTTTAGTCATCCGAAATCCTGATAACACTATTGGTCATATTGTGTACAGAAAAAATACCCATACCAACCGATATCTAAATGGTGAATCTCACCATCATCCTTCGCAGTTAGCTACCGTGGGAAAATCTTTGTTTCAGAGAGCACGAGGGATCTGTGACAGAAAACATCTGGCCGCCGAGCTTCAGCACGACAAGCAAGTACTGCAAGACAACAAGCTTCGGGTCCCGCGCCTACGTCACAGTGACCGAGTGAAGCCAGCCACAGTCGAGCGTGTGCCTGCTGTACTACCCTATGTCAGAGGAGTCACAGACAAGGTTGGCTACATCTTGAAGCGAGCTTCCATTAAAACATACTTCAAGCCGCTGAAGAAGATTGGTCAATTTTTACCATCCGTCAAGTGTCATATCCCTCTACAAGATGCAGGAGTGTACAAGCTGGATTGTGAATGTGGTCTCTCGTACATAAGACAAAAAAAAAAGATCTATTAAAACCCGCGTTAAAGAACATATAGCTGACGTGAAGCACCGACGTATCGGGAAGTCTGCAGTTTGTGAACATGTTCAAGATCGTCCCCGCCATTACATTAGATTTGATAGACCACAAATCCTCGCAAAAGAACACCGATTCCTCCCAAGGATGATTCGCGAGGCTATTGAAATTAAAAAACATCCTAATTTCAATAGAGAAGATTAATGGGTGATGCCATCTGCTTGGGATCCCATAATTAATAAAATCAAATCCAAACCCAAGTATACCACTGCTAGACTTCAAGATACTGTAAGCTCATTCTGCGTAAATCGGACCAAAAATTAATATTAAAAAACTGAATGTAGCCGGGCTATGACAGCAGGACGTCAAACACCTCAGTCTCCCGTGACCACGGGTGCTGGAAAGCACCCAAAACGTCGGGAATATAAAAATAGATTAATATACGCGATAAAATCCGTAAAATTAGTTTTATTTAAAAATGTGTAGTGTTCGCGTAAATATAAGAAATCATTAATAAATCCATATCATGTAAAGAACGTAAAGACATTGTGAGCGTCTCTGTTGAGCTTACTGTAGAAATGGCATGTGTTGAGCTTGAGCACCTTATTGTTGTCAGTGCTTACAGACCCCCATGTCAAGACACGATACCTTTGAAAAAGTTATGGAAGAAGTTTTAGTTAAGCTTAATAAACAGAATAAATCTTCTGTAGTGTGTGGAGACTTTAATATCAATCTCCTGGAAACATTTTCCATCAGTATTAAATTTTGTTCTTTGTTCAAATTCTCTAATCTTGATAATTTATTCTTTGAAACTACACGTATTGCAGGGTTTAGTGCAACTTGTATTGATAATAGTTTTACAGGTGTTGTACCAATAAACAAATCAATAATTCACAAACTTAGTTCAGATCAATGTGGACAACTGGTTTCATTACCTTATATGCACAAAAAACAGGAAATTGAGAAAATTGTGTTTGTTCCTAATAATGCAAAACGCCTGGAGAGATTAAGAAGTAATATGGTAAAAAACTTTTCATCGCGTTCTTATAAGAACAATGCAGACTATTTATACGGAGAATTATTTTAATAATTCTCCATATAAATAGTCCACATTGTTAAGATTAGAATTATCTAAGCAATGAATTTAAAAAAAATCATTTACTTCGTAAACATTCTCCAGAAACAGTCGCAAAGCATTTAATGAGTGGGCGACAGTAGAAATTTATAAAAGCAGACGAAGGTTATATGACTTTTACTATGAAAGATCATATAATATTTCCGATGCTTTTAAAGAATATGTAAAACAATATTCTAAAATGTTTGAAAGAGTTTGCTCCACAGCCAAATCGTTACATATTAGCAACAAAATTAAGACGGTTAAAATTAAAATTAAAATGACGTGGAGTATAATTAACAGCGAAACCGGTAAAGAAAAACCTCGTCACTCAAACTATCAATTAAAAATTAACAATGAATTGACTAAATCAAATCAAGAAGTCGCAGCGGTGTTTGTGAAATATTTCACTGATATTTCTATCTTGACAACAGAGTCATTGAATACTTCTCCAACTGTCGCCGAGTCATTACTCAAACAGAATGTTAATACCTGTTTAAAAGAATTTAGATTTGAATTACCGCAAGATATTGTCAAATTCTTCAAAATCATTGATGTAAAGAAAACCGCAGATATGTGGGGGATTTCCGTTACAGTTATTGCGTCCATAATAGATTTAATTGCACCTCATTTTGCTATTATTTTTGATACTTGTATCGATTCTGGTGTGTTTCCTGATTTAATGAAGTATAGTAAAGTAATAACTTTATTTAAATCTGTTAGTACATTGGACCCTGCTAATTTTAGACCTATTTCTGTACTACCAACTCTCAGTAAAATTTTTGAAAAAATAATTTTGGATCAATTGTTAATTTTTTTAATACATATAAATTACTTCATTAAAACCAATTTGGTTTTACAAGGGGTCGCTTGACGTCTTATGCCGGTGTTAAGCTTCATCATCATCATTACAGCCCTTCACAAGTCCACTGCTGAACATAGGCCTCCCCCAAAGAATGCCACAAAGCACGGTCCTGAGCCACCTGCATCCATCGACTTCCTGCATGTCTTACCAGGTCGTCACTCCATCTCGTGGGTGGACGCCCTACACTTCGCCTACCGGTACGAGGCTGCCACTCGAGAACCTTTCTTCCCCATCGGTTGTCGGTTCTTCGAGCTATATGGCCGGCCCACTGCCACTTCAGCTTACTAATCCGTTGGGCTATGTCGGTCACTCTGGTTCTACTGCGGATATCCTCATTCCTAAGTTTATCACGCAGAGAAACTCCGAGCATAGCCCTCTCCATAGCTCGCTGAGCGACCTTGAGCTTCCTCATACGGCCAGCAGTGAAGGACCACGTCTCAGTTCCGTAAGTCATCACTGGCAACACGCACTGGATGTACAATTTCGTTTTAAGGTTTTGAGGTATGTCTGACGAGAAGATGTGTCGTAGCTTCCCGAACGCTGCCCAGCCGAGTTGAATCCGTCGATTGACCTCTCGGTCGAAGTTGGACTTACCTAGTCGGACTATTTGTCCCAGGTAAACATACTCGTCAACAACTTCGAGCTTAGTGCTCCCAACAACTACCGGCATAGGTGTGACATGGACATTAAACATGATCTTTGTTTTGTCCATGTTCATCTTAAGACCTATCCGTTGGGAAACACTATTGAGGTCATTGAGCATAGTGCTTAGGTCCTCCAGCGATTCTGCCATAAGGACTATATCGTCGGCAAATCGAAGGTGAGTGATGTACTCGCCATTGATGTTGATACCGTATCCTTTCCAGTCCAGAAGCTTGAAAACGTCTTCCAATGCAGCGGTGAAGAGTTTCGGGGATATGACGTCACCCTGTCTTACACCTCTCTGCAATTGGATAGGTTTCGTATTCTGGTTCTGTACTCGGATAGCCATCGTAGCCCTACTGTACAAGCACTTCAACACTTCGATATACCGACAGTCAACTTGGCAACACTGAAGGGACTGCAGCACCGCCCAAATTTCGACGGAATCAAAGGCTTTCTCATAGTCCACATACGCCAGACATAGTGGCAAATTGTACTCTTCGGACTTCTGTACAACTTGCCGAAGGGTATGTATGTGGTCTATGGTGCTAAATCCCTTTCGGAAACCGGCTTGTTCGGGAGGCTGGAAGTCGTCAAGTCTGCGCGCGAGACGATTCGTAATGACTCTCGAAAACAGCACGTAGACGCGGCTCAGAAGGGAAATCGGTCTGTAGTTCTTCAAGAGAGCGTTGTCACCTTTCTTGAAGAACAAGACCACCGCACTTCTGCTCCACGCCTCCGGTGTAATGCCACCATGGAGGACAGAATTAAAGAGCTTCTGAAGGACTTCAAGTACCGGTCTTCCACCCGCTTTCAGAAGCTCCGCTGTAATTCCATCCTCGCCTGGGGCCTTACCGTTTTTAAGGTGCTGGAGAGCCATCCTAATCTCGCTCAGACTGACATCCGGGATATCTTCGGAATAGTGTCGGATGAGACTCGCTCTTGGATCGTTACTCACACTTGCGTGTGGCTCCAACGATGATGTGTACAGCTGCCCATAGAACCTCTCAATCTCACTCAAAATCTCAGGTGTCCCGGAAACGATGCTGCCACATTCTGTCTTCAGCTTTGACAGTTGGCTCTTTCTGGCAGACAGATCTCTGGCAAAGACTTTGGAGCCTTGGTTCCGCTCGATCGCTTCTTCAATACGAGCTGTATTGAAGTTGCGTAAGTCCCGCCGCATGCATTTGGAGATCTGTCTGTTCAGATGCCTGTATGCTGTCAAGTCTGTTGAAGAATGTAGCTTCATCTCCCGTCTAACAGCCATGAGATTAAGAGTGTGATCGGAGAGTTTTTGTGTTCTTCTGCGGCGGGTCTTGCAGAACTTAGCTCCGACCGCATGGACAGTTTCCACGAGCTTGTCATTCATATCGTCCACTTCATTGCAGTCTTCCAGGCACTGAAAACGGTTTTGTAACTCGAGCTGAAAGGTTTCGGGACTTTGGAACAGAGCACGAGGGGGACGGAGCGTTGACTTCATTAGACGAGACCTCTCCAACTTAACGTTTAGGTTCAGTGTGCCTCTAACCATTCGGTGATCGCTACCAGTTTTCACCCTCGCGATCACGGAGACATCACTGAACAGTTGTCGTCTGGTCGTCATAATGAAGTCAATCTCATTTTTTGTGGAACCGTCGGGGCTCGACCAGGTCCACTTCCTGTGGGGCCGCTTCTGGAAGAAAGAGTTCATCATAAAGAGTCCCTCTTTCTCCATGAAGTCGGCCAGCTGCTGGCCCCTTGGGTTCCGTTGCCCTATTCCAAATTTCCCTACTTTCAGCTCACCGTTCTCTCTTGTGCCTAGTTTTGCATTGAAGTCTCCCATTAACACCGTATATTGGGTTTTGGAGGAATGCATGGCTCTAGAGATATCCTCATACATTTCCTCCACCTCCTCATCGGGGTGTGCCGAGGTTGGTGCGTAAACCTGTATGACCTTCAGCGAATACCGTTTGGTGATTCTGAGTGTAAGGTACGCAACCCTCGTCGACACACTGCCGATCTTTACAACGTTGTTAACGAGAGACTTGTGGACGATAAATCCGACACCTCCTTGGGACAGATGGTCGCCCTCCCGGTGATAGAGCAAGTTGCCGGATTCGAGGATTACCGTGTCCTCCCCCTCTCTTCGGACTTCGGATAATCCTATAATATGCCAGCGCAACTTGTCCATCTCTTCTTCCAGCTCCACAATCTTCTCGTCAGTCCTCAGGGTGCGTGCGTTGTACGTTGCCAGGTCGAGTCGTCTAAGGTGGCAACCGAACCTCCACCGGAGATTCTTAGCACCCCCTGCCCCGCCGTTACCATGGTCGCCACCGTAGCCAGGAATAGCGGGGCCGCCGGGGACTGGGGGCCGTTTCTTTCTTACTGTCATTCATAGGGGGGTATTTGCCATAGTTGCCACGCTTGGCGAGCGGGTTGGCAACCGCAGTTTTTTTATTGTAATTTGGCTATTATCAGGAAGATGCTGCTGCCCATCTCCTGCCTGTTTCCCTTTGTCGCCTTTTACGACACCCACGGGAGGATATGGGGTAGTGGATATTCTTGACCGCCACTACACGGTAGGTAGGTAGGTGTTAAGCTTATGAAATATATTTTAATGCCTGGGAGAATTCACAATATGGCTTAGGTATTGTCTGTGATCTTTCTAAGGCTTTCAATTGTGTTCATCATGAGACATTAATCAGGAAACTACAACATTAAGGTGTAAAAATTTGGCGCTTAGACTTAATATGTCATATTTAAGTAACAGAACTCAAAAAGTCGTGATCAATGGTTAAGGTTCCTCCGGATCGGTAGTATCAATGGACGTTCCACAGGGCTCGATTCTTGGCCCGATCCTGTTTTTAATCTATATTAATGACTTACCTTATCTTGTAGGGGACAATCACGATATAGTAATATTTGCTGACGATACCTCTTTAATTTTCAAACTCCAATGGCAGTTAATTAATTGTGACAATGTAAATAATGCTCTATCGAAATTAGTACATTGGTTTAACGCCAACAATATGCTCCTAAACGGCAATAAGACAAAGTGTATTAAATTTACAATACCTAATGTAAAACATTCGAAAACTAATGTGCTCTTAAATGGGGAGGAGTTGAGTCTTGTGGATAACACTGTTTTTCTACGTATTACTATTGATGCGAAACTTCAATGGGCCCCCAGCTGCGTTTTCACACGTGAGGACTAAAATGGAATGCCTCGTTTTCAGTAAAAAAGGTCTCCGGTTCTCTACACTCACCATATGAAACACAGCAGCGTTAAGCTGCTATTTTACGCTGGTATTCTGTGAATACAAAATACTTTATTTTGCGCGGCGGTTTGTTTTTAATTTTACAAACGGCTGCGTAAGTCCAGCGGTGATTGGTCGCATGTTTTATCGCATGACGTAGTCGCTCGCTCCTTACGTAGAGAGCGGTTGCATCATCGGTTTATATAAAAGGCACTTGTTTTGCCTCGCCGCTCACTTAGCGGTTAGCCACCGTAGAGTCTATATCACCTGAGGATGCCTCGTGTAGAGGCGAAACACGTGTCGTATTATCGTCAGTGGTGTGTCTTACCTAGTGTGGTGGTGTTGGAAGTAGCGGTGACGGGGATAGTGCACGCAATTGAGGGAGGGCGGGAGGTGCTTCTTCATACTAGGTAAGACACATCATTTTATTTTATAACGCGGATATTTGCGAAGTAAATTTTTGTAAAAGCTTTTATATAATGGATTTCCGCAAAGTAACGCCTGATTCTATTAATTACTTTAATTTTAATTATTTTATTGTGAAGTGAACTAACTGTGTCTTGAAGTCTTAGACCGAGACTAACTTTCGAAGATCATGTGAGCAAATTGCTCGAAGAGGGGAGGGTCAAGAGTACTCGGATACCTAGACGTGCATGTATGAAGAAGATAATGAATCTGAAAGAAGCGAAAGAGGTATGTAAGGATCGTGACACTTGGCGATCTGTTCTCTCTGGTTACCCCGTCAGGGATTGTGCGTGAAGATAAGCCTTAATTATTTTATATCATGGAGTCAACTTATTTTATTATTTTCATAGTATTATACTATATAAGGCTGGTTAGAAGTATATAAGAAGATATTGTATTGCCGAATTGCTAACATTGCAAAATATTGAGTTATATTTTTTGATTTTATAATTTTGAATAAAACTACTTTTACGGATTTGATCGCGTTTGATTATGTTATTTTATATTCCCGATGTTTTGGTAGCTTTCCAGCAACCGTGGTCATGGGGGACTGAGGTGATTGACGTCCCTATGTCAAAGTTAACCCGGAGTAACTTCAGCTTTTAATTACGAGTATTAATAGCATACCACTGCAAAACTTCAAGACACAGTTAGATCATTCTGCGTAGATCGGACCAAAACTAATAATTCTAGGACCGGACCAAAATCGGACGAAATGTCTTGACGTATAACCTCTAAATCTTCATTACCAATATTATTTTTATACAGACATTCCTCAACACTACTGATAATGTTTTCATACGGAATTTTTTGCGGTGTTATTGCGAAATTCATACCTCTGGCCAAAACTTTTATTGTCGCGTCGTCCAGAGGTTGTTTTGACAGGTTATAGACCGCACGTTGTTTATTACTCGCGTCTGTTGTCAATGATTGCGTTCCGTTCTTACGTTGACATTGGTGCATGCTATTGGTACATGCCTACCTGTTGAAGACTGCATCTCAATTGTAACTAGGAAACTAGAGGAAGACAACATGCCAGCAGAATATGCAGTAATACTCAGACATTGCCTTACATCTGGCTATCTATTGTAGAAGGAAGAGTTTTACAAGCAAGTAGATGGTGTTGCGATAGGCTCACAAGTATCTACCATTGTCGCCGATATTTTCATGGAGGACTTTGAGAAGAAAGCCCTGCTTACTGCACCAGTAAATCTAAGTTTCTACAAGCGGTACGTAGACGATACTTTCTCAAATTTACCATCAGACAAAGTAACTGCATTTTTAGAATATCTTAATTCCATAAACTATAAAATTCAATTTACTATGGAGTTAGAGGCAAATAATTCTTTAGCTTTCCTAGACGTGTTAGTCATTCAAAATCCTAATAACACCGTAGGTCACACTGTGTATAGAAAAAAGACCCATAAAAACCGATATTTAAACGATAAATCCCACCATCATCCTTTACAGTTAGTTACCGTTGGCAAAGCTTTGTTACAGAGAGCACGAGGGATCTGTGACAGCAAACACCTGGCCGCCGAGCTTCAGCACGTCAAGCAGGTTCTGCACGACAACAAGCTTCCGGTTCCGCGCCTACGTCACAGTGACCAAGTGAAGCCGGCCACAGTCGAAGCACCAATGTTCCGGCAAGTCTACAGTTTGTGATCATATCCTCGACGGCCCCCGCCATTACATTAGATTTGATAAGCCACAAGTTCTCGCGAAAGAAAATCGATTCCTACCAAGGATGATACGTGAGGCTATTGAAATTAAAAAACATCCTAATTTCAATAGAGAGAGAGCCTGGGTACTATCACCTGCTTGGGATCCGGTCATTCATAAAATTAAAACTAAACCCAAGCATACCACTGCAAGACTTCAAGACACAGTTAGTTCATTCTGCGTAGATCGGACCAAAATTTATAATTAAAAAGCTGAAGGTACTCCGGGTTAACTTCGACATCGGGACGTCAATCACCTCAGTCCGCCGTGACCACGGTTGCTGGAAAACAACCGAAACGTCGGGAATATAAAATAACTTAATTAAACGCGATAAAATCCGTAAAAGTAGTTTTATTCAAAATTATATAAAATCAAAAAATATAACTCAATGTTTTGCAATGTTAGCAATTTGGCAATACAATATCTTCTTATATACTTCTAACCAGCCTTATATATGTAGTATAATACTATGAAAATAATAAAATTAGTTGACTCCATGATATAAAATAATTAAAATTAAAGTATTTTGTACTCACAGAATACCAGCGTAAAATAGCAGCTTAACGCTGCTGTGTTTCGTTGCGTAAACGTCGGGAATATAAAATAACTTAATTAAACGCGATAAAATCGTTTAAGTTTGTTTTGTTAAGTTCCTTCAAGAAACGAGCTTACTTCCTTTTAAAAGGTGAGAAATGCACCTGCAATTCCTCTGGTGTTTCTTTTGTTCATGGGTGGCGGTCGACACTTAACGTCAGGTAAGCTGCATGCTCACTTACCCACTCTTTTAAAAAAATGTTAATAGTATTATTAGAACTAAGTTTAAAAAAAAATAAAATATAACAAAATAAAATATAAAAAATAACCGTCTTTTTGGCGCAGTGACTTAGCAATATTTTACAGTGCTGCGGGCCACGCGTTAGAATCCCGCACAGTACAAACATTTCTAGGGCCCACAAATAATTGTTGCGGGTCTGAAAGTTTACTTTGTGCAATTTATATATTTATAATACATCCACAATACAGGAAAAACTCTTTGTGTGGAGGAAAATCTTAACGTTAAAAAATCTTCACAGTTAAACTCACTTAAAACAGCACTTTAAATTGTACTTAACAACTTTCTTGATACCGGCAAGGATCGAAATCAATTTTATCTAAAGCATTTTATGCGAATGCTTATAGGTTGAGCTACCATAATATTACGAATTGCCACTCTCCAAATTTGTTTAAATAATAAAAGTATTCCTATCCTGAAATTCGCATAATTGTGTAAGTACTCAAAGCACAATGTGTATTTCACACAATGAGCTTTTGCCATTTCACTAGCTTTTGACGATCCACTTAACTAATAGTCGTGCAAAGTACTCGCGTAACGATAGAAAGGTTCTTAAGTAAAATACTTACATATCTTTATTTTACCAAGTAATGACAAAGTTTAATAGAATTATTATAAATATTTAGTAACAGGAGTAATCAGTTTTTGAATCACGTAGAAAATGTTTGACTATTTTTGTTTTTTAAAGAAATTCAAAACGTTGATTATGATTGATATAGACACGGACAAGAACACAAACACGTTTGCTTGCCATCCCATGACATCTACGAGACAATATGTGACGATTGCCTCATAACTTTCCGTGGCTGTCGGCGATACAGAAAAGTGAAGTGACAAACGAACTTTTAGTCAACCTAATGGGAAGTGTAACCACTTCCCATTAGGTTTCCAGCCCATTGAAGGTTAGAAATGCTTTGTCAGCTATGAGGATTAAGATGAAATGCCTTTCAGCCTGTAATTTTACTAGTTCTCTATATCACTCAGACTAGAACCTATCAGTGTGCGCACTGCTATTTGGCTACCGAAATAGGTAAGAGGGCGCTATCCACCAACAATGACATAAAATTAATTCGTATATCAGTTCAAATCGTATTTGTGGAACACACAAAATTGTTTTATTTCCGGTTTTCTTTCTGGTTTCCCTCGGAGTTGTACTCAAAACTAAATAATAAATGTTATTTTTTCCTTAGAGTATCAGCAGTTATTTTGTAAAGATCTCGTCTTTCTCTTTACTTTTTTTTTCTTACATTACGTTTTCATCTCATTACAATATACAAACAAAGTAGTTCCTTATGCTTTCAGCTTCCTAGACCTTTTTTTGATTTGTGTATAAAACGTTGCTGTTTATAGTGTCCATCGTTTTAAATTTTGAATCAATATGACTTAACTCAGGTAGGCTTATAAAATTTTTTTGTGTATTTATCAACCACTCATATGCAACGCCATTTTATTCTTTTACGCTTCAACGTCTGGGCGTCCGATACCGGTAAGTGCTTATGTAAATATGATATAGTTTTCATTTTTTATAATTTCAACATCAAATTTAATTCCACTTTATAAATATTAAATTCTATTTTAATAAGGATTATGAAATTAAACCATAATATGAAAAGATTGACTGTCGGTATATCGAGGTGCTGAAGTGTTTGTACAGTAAGGCTACTATCGCTATCAGAATACAAAACCAGGGTACGAAACCTATCCAACTGCATAGAAGTGTAAGACTGGGTATCGTTATATCCCCGAAATTTTTCACCGCTGCATTGGAAGACGTTTTCAAGCTACTGGACTGGAGAGTATACGGTATTAACATCAATGGCGAGTACATCGCTCACCTTCAATTTGCCGACGATATAGTCCTTATGGCAGAATCGCTGGAGGACTTAAGCACTATGCTCAAAGAGCTCAATAGTGCCGCCCAACGGACAGGACTTAAGATGAACATGGACAAAACAAAGATCATGTATAAAGTCCATGTCACACGTATGTTAGTAGTTGTTGGGAGCACTAAGCTCGAAGTTGTTGACGAGTATGTATACCTGGGACAAATAGTAGAGAGTAAAATACTACAGAGGTCAATCGATGGATTCTACTCGGCTGGGCAGCACATCTTCTCATTCCTCAAAATTAAAAACGAGACCGTACAGCCAGTTCGTGTTGCCAGTGATGACCTATGGAACTGAGAGGTGGTCTTTCACTACTGGTCGGATGAGGAAGCTCAAGGTCGCTCGGCGAGCTATGGAGAGGGTTATGCTCGGAGTTTATTAGCGTGATAAACTTAGTAATGAGGATATCCGCAGTAGAACCAGAGTGACCGACATAGCTCAAATATTTAGTATGCTGAAGTAGCAATGGGCCGGCCACATAACTCGAAGAACTGACAACCGATGGGGAAAAAGGTTCTTGAGTGGCAGCTTCGTACCAGTGGACGAAGTGTAGGGCGTCCCCCCACTGGATGAAGTGACGACCTAGTAAGATATGCAGGAAGTTGATGGATGCAGGTGGCTCAGGACCGTGCTTTGTGGCATTCCTTTGGGGAGACCTATGTTCAGCAGTGGACTTCTGAAGGGCTGTAATGATGATGATGATGATAAAAAGGTATTTGTTTTATTTGCATAACAATACAACATTATTTCGAAAGAGATTAAAAAATCACACCGCCCAATATATTTCCGTTTAAAAACGTTACAATATGGCCTTGAATTTAATACATGTTGTTCAAAGATTAAACAGCGTTTACTTTTTAATTTAATAGTGTACTTGCCAAATGGGCAAAAGGAGTCAGCTAACATACGGGTATGTATAAGCTTCTAAGCACATTGGGTAACGGTAACACTTGAGGGGTTAATATGAGGCACTAATAGAGTATAACGTAGTTATTAAAATATCAGAAGTTACGCTGTGATTGAAATGATCTAGGATAATTTCGTTACAATAGATGGAGCTAAAGGGTATATAAAACTGTGGAGAAAAAACAATTAAAGAGAAAAATAAGAACATTCAATACTCCATATTTCCCTGTGGGTGCCGTAAAAGGTGACAGAGGGAAACTAACCTGGAGATGGGCGGCAGCGTCTTCCTCATAACTACCAATAAATAAAAGAAATGGCTTTAGCAATCCGCCTGCCAAGCGTGGCAACGATGGCAAATAACCATCCCTATGAGGCCTTATATGGAGAGACATATATTCACCCAAGCAGCACACAAGCGTTATGATCATCAATATACCAGCCCGCATAGAACTTGAGTATTTTTTTAAAAGCGTGTAAGAGTATCGAAAAAAAGTATCCTTACAAAAGTAATTTACAGCTCAAGCTGTATAAAGTCTGTATTATGGGATCTAAGTAAGCTTAGGGTTCTAAATCAGAATATGAAAACTCTAGTATACTACCTTAAGTATTTTTGACACTTCTATCTGAGTATATCATTAAAGCTGTATAGAAGCTGTTTTGCATGCTGGCACTTGCTTATACTCAAATGTATGTGTATTCGAATTCCCTTATAAAACTTATTTTTATGGTGTAATTATACACTCTTCTAAATACAGTAGTTGTACAACTTCTGTCTATAAGGGTGATATTTAACTAAAAAAATAACGATATTACAAATTAAATCTGTATAAGTGATAGAATATCACCATTTTGCGTGTGTTGCGTGTTTATATTGTGTTAGTGAATAAAATTAACTTGTTATCATACGAAAAAATAAATTACAAGGTCATGGGAACTGTCCATGCGGTCAGAGCTAAGCTGCAATACCCGCCGCAAAAGAACACAAAAATACTCCGATCACACTCTTAACCTCATGGCTGATAGATGGGAAATGACGCTGCAGTCTTCAGCAAATTTGAAAGCGTACAGGCAACTGAACAGATAGATCTCCAAATGCATGCGGCGCGACTTACGCAACTAAAATACAGCTTGTATTGAAGAAGCCAACTGTCGAAGCTCAAGACCGGGTGTGATAGCATCGTTTCCGGGACACCTAAGAATTTGAGTGAGATTGGAAGTTTCTATGGGTAGCTGTTTACATCATCGTTGGAGTCACACGCAAGAGTGAGTAATGATCCAAGAGCAACTCTTATCCGACACTATTCCGATGATATACCGGATGTCAGTCTTAACGCGATTCGAATGGCTCTCCAGCACCTTAAAAACGGCTCGTGGCGAGTATTGAATTACAGCGGAGCTTTTATAAGCGAGTTGAAAGTCGCTACTTGAAGTTCAACAGAAGCTTTTTATGCCGTCTTCCATGGTGGCACTACAAGGGAGATGTGGAGCAGAAATGCAGTGGTCTTAATCTTCAAGAAAGGCAATAACGCTCTCTTAAAGAACTACAGACTGATTTCCCTTCTGAACCGCGACTACGTGCTGTTTTTGAGAGTCATTACAAATCGTCAAGCATGTAGACTGAACAACTTTCAGCCTCCCGAACAAGCCGGTTTCCTAAAAAATTTTGGCATCATAGACCACATACATACCCTTCGGCAAATTGTACAGAAGAACGAAGAGTATTATCTGCCACTATGTCTGACGTATGTGGAATATGAGTAAGCCTTTGATTCCGTCAACATTTGGGCGATGAAGTATTTGTACATTAGAGCTATAATGGCTATCCGAGAACAGAACCAGAGAACGAAACCTATATCTAACAGTAGTAGAGCCACGCTACAGCTTAGCTGTAGCATGGATGGGTCGGCTCGAAACGAGGCAATACCACGACCTCACAGAATACCAACGTAAAGTAGAAGCTATGCTTCTGCGTTTTGCTTGGTTAGTGCAGGTGGCTGGAGCCCCCCCCCCCCCCACCCCGCCCCAATTACATGGAAGCGGAATTTGAACAGAAAAGAATACCCCAGGAGGATACCAACACCCATGGTAATGGAGAATCCCTCACTGAGCATCCACGGTCAAGCTACCCTGTACTTCCTGAGCGTGGGTGCTCAGAAGCCCCGCGTATTTTTTTATAGGATAGGTTGACAAACGAGCACACAGTCTACCTGATGGTAAGTAGTTGCTGTGGCCCATAGACATCTACATCTATACTCGTTTGCAAATCAAAATGCAGATGCGTTGTCACCCTTGAGGACTAAGATGGAATGCCTCTTATCCAGTAAAAAGGGTCTCCAGTTCTCTACACTCACTATACGAAACACAGTAGTGTTAAGCTGCTATTTTACGCTTGCTGGGATTCTGTGAGAGCGTGGTCTTTCCCCGGTCGAGCCGACCCATTCTTGCTACAATTATACTACTAATATAGCTGCAGCATGGCTCTACCACATATTCGGAGGGAGGGCGGGAGCAAAATCCCGCTCTATAGTAACACTGCACGGGGCAAACAGAGTGATAAAACCTTGGCGGCCGCTGTCATTCTATCCGTGGACTTCTGTAATATCAGGGGATTTCACTGGAACCTTAACGCCGTCCACTACCATCTAGAGCCTACTAATCCGGCCTTGCTCTTTTTGACCGAGACGCAGGTGTCCTCTCCAGCTGATACTTCTTTCCTGTTCTGTCGTATCTGAAGTACAAATTAGAACTTTTCTTTGTGCCCCGGGCTGGAATTTGCGTATAGGTCAGAGAGGATATCTGTTCTCGACCTCTCATCCGGACGGATATTAGGTTTTCGTCGATGCCTCTCTCGGATCTTCAAACCATTGTCTGATCCGGAGTGTGGTGCCACTCTCGCTCTCGCGGTTGCGTTCTGCAGGTTGCCGCCGTGTTTGGCATTACAAGTCGGCGGATAAGGACGGAATGCGGTCTTTCTTTGCATCCTACCCATGGGTACGGGTTTGCTTCTCGCCGGATGATCCCAGCGCTGTTGCTGACTCTGTCACCGATGTGGTGCTACAGGGAATGGAACTATCAATTCCATCATCTATGATACCCTTCGGTGGCAGGTCTCAGCCTTGGTTTGGTCGCTCCTGTAAGACTGCATTACGCAGTAAGCAGGATTGTTATCCGGCCCGGGCTGTGGCTTCGGCGGCTTGGGATGTAAGCACCAACAATCTTAAAGAGAAGTTTAACTTCGCCTCCAGGTTCTTCAAAAGAGTTATTGTCAAGGCAAAGTCAGACCACATAGGAATAATTGGCGAGAAACATTTTAGCCTTCCTTCGGGCACCCGTGCATTCTGGTCTCTCGCCAAGGCTTTCCAAGGGAATTTCCGTAAGCTATCAATACAATCTTTGTACAGGGAGAACGACACTCACAGAATGACCTCAATAATGCTTCCCAATAGATAGGTCTTAAGATGAACATGGACAAAACAAAGATCATGCATAACGTCCACGTTACACCTTTGCCGGTAGTTGTTGGGAGCACAAATAGTCCGACTAGGTAAGACCAACTTCGACCGAGAGGTCAATCGACGGATTCAACTTGGCTGGGCAGCATCTTCTCGTCAGGCATACCTCAAAACTTCAAAACAAGACTGTACAACCAGTGCGTGTTGCCAGTGATGACCTATTGAACTGAGACGTGCTCTTTCACTGCTGGCCGGATGAGGAAACTCAAGGTCGCTCAGAGAGCTATAGAGAGAGCTATGCTCAGGGTTTCTCTGCGTGATAAACTTAGAAATGAGTATATCCTTGCTAGAACCAGAATGACCGACATATCCCTACGGTTTATTAAGCTGAAGTGGCAATGGGACGGCTATATAGCTCAAAGAGCCTACAACCTTTGGGAAAAATAGGTTCTCGAGTGGTGACCTGGTACTGGCGGGCGAAGTTTAGGACGTCCCCCCACTAGATGGAGGGATGACCTAGTAAGGCATGCAGGAATTCGATGGATGCAGGTGGCTCAGGGCCATGCTTTGTAGCATTATTTGAGGAGGCCTATGTTCAGCAGTGGAATTTGAAGGGCTGTTATGATGATGTGAAAAAAAGAAAAATAATTGGCGCAGTTAGAAGACCAAGTTATATCTAAATAAATGTTTACCAAAACTGTTCTTAAGATAATGTTTTTTATCTGTTATACGTATTTCTAAATAGAATTATATGTTATATTGATAAAACTGCTATACAGCGTAAGTAAAGAAATATTCTATTATACATCTGATTACAATCTAGTGGCTGTATGATAAAATCCATAACACACACAGTACAGCTATTAAGACTGTTACGGCGTGCAGCTGCCTATCCAAGTGTAGGATCTTCCCGACACATGAAGGAAGATCCCACAAGCAGATGCAGGTCGGGCCTTCTAAGCCAAAGTGGAAAATCTCTAATTATAATCGCAAACGACTCCTGCGCTCGCGCGCCCTCGCCACTCCGCCCGACCAAACGTCAAAAGCGGTATGGCGCCGAGCCGAGCACCCTCTGGCGTCAAATTCCGAAACCAGCGTTCGGGCGTGAACAAAGACTATGACCCTTGAAATACCGTTTAGGCTCTTTAGCAAATAATCATAATTTTAGGACCCATAAAAACAAAATTTTAATTATAATTTTGGAAATATTAGCCATTACTTTTAGTCTATACGATTATTTTCACTTTGAATAATGATCACTGTACCCCAATGTGCCTTTATATCCATTAATTTTTTTTATTATAACCTATACAACCGATATTTAGTTACAGTGTTTAGTATTTTGGCCTAATATTATTTGGTTATTTTGCTGGCGCGGCAACATTTTGATAGGAAACATATTATACAAGTTTACCGTAAATCTAATTTTGCACTTTCAATTCACAATTTATCACCGTCAAAACGCAACTCCAATCCGAGGATGATATTAATATGTAATTTTTTTTACTCTGACAATAAATGTCACCATTATTCAATTAAGTATATAATTATTCATTTGTAAGGCCATCCAAAATCCAATTTAGAACGATTTTCTTTAAAAGTTACAATATCTGTAGTGTACACATGTAGTTTCATTGCATACTAAATAACAGTTGTAATACAGCTGTAAAGAGCATTTATAACTCCCTTCTATGCTTGAACAGTATCTATACACATAAATGAGTTATACATCCTCTTTTATGCTTGTAAAGCTACTGTACAGCACGACTAACGCCTATAGGTGTATAATTATTATTCTGAGAACTACTTATAAGAACTATATAAGCACTTATATAGCCTTTATACAGCCAAAAAATTACAGCCCTTAGTTTAAATCGAATTTTAATACAGCTCGTATATAGCTCACATGCTGCTTGTTCAAAACTAGACAAAATCTTATAAACCCTGAAAATAATTCGTTTATATTTGGTACAATAGAGAAATTAACTTAAGCTTTAACAGAAATTCGTATTTAGTTACATAAATTTGTCATTTTCTCACTATCTCTACAATGCCGCACCGAAACCCTTTGTGCGAAACACTTTGAAGGTTTATGTTAAATTTGGGGAGTTAGTTTCTGTTTCGGGTCATTATTTAAATATTTCAAATGGTACCCTTAACATCTGTAGGTGCGTAATGAGAATTTGTAAGCCTGTGAATTAAAGGAACATTTAACTAACTTCAAGAAAAAAGATGAGACTTAGAATTTTACTATATGCTTTTTGTATGAATTTTATCGATTTTGGTGGTTCTTGTTTTATCAAGTAAGATGTAACGTGAAAAATATAAGACATTAGTTTAAATGTTTCTATTAAGCCTCTAGTTGATAAACCGCAAAATTTTTTGTCATTACCTACTTCTCTACATATAAAAAACTTCTTTTACTATATGTCTACAAAAATACTAAACAAAAATGATTCCTCCCACACAACCTCTTTCGTTCCGTTTGATGATACCTGTCCCCATACCTCTACCTGTCCCCATCCTTATATTTCGTAGCATCACATTACGTGTTCTAATGTACTTGGTAGTAATGCTGTAGCAAGAATGGATCGATTCAACCAATAATTGCCCCCTTTGCTCTCACAGTATTCCAGCGTGAAATATCTGTGTATAATGTGTTTTGTATGGTGAGCGCAGAGAACTAAAGAACCTTTTTACTGGTAACGAGGCATTCCATCTTAGTGCTCAGTTGACAACACATCTGCATTTTTATTTTTAATCGAGGAGCCCCTATTCGTCGCAGCATCCACTTACCATCGAGTGAACAGTGTGATCGCTTATGTTACTTATTCTATAATAAAGACATCTCACTTAGACGTATCGATCATTCATAATACCTTCTCTCCTACACTAACATTGGTACCATATACTAACACTAGACTAAATAATACTATTTTATTTTAACCTTAACATTGTTTTCAATTATATATTTCCATAGCATAATGTCGTATGGTATCGCTGCGACAAAAATTTAAGGAAATTAATATATTAACTTTGGCCTCTCAATACATTTATGTAAATGTAATGTACGTACACAAAAATAAAAGCAGTTTTACAAAAATAAGTGATATTCTTTCTGTAAATACTAGGAACAGACACAAGCTAGTAGTACCAGTTACTCGACTCCATCGAATGAGTAATTCATTCTTATATATGTATATGCTTTTACAACAAAATTCCAGAAAATATTCAAAATTTGACCTGCTCAAAGTTCAAAAACTATATTAAACTAAGTTTGTATAAAAAGGGTTATTATAATATTAAAGAATTTATGGATGATAATAACCGATGGAAATGAGGTGATCGCTACCAA
This sequence comes from Parnassius mnemosyne, assembly GCA_963668995.1. Lineage (NCBI taxonomy): Eukaryota > Metazoa > Arthropoda > Insecta > Lepidoptera > Papilionidae > Parnassius > Parnassius mnemosyne. The sequence goes on along the minus strand of CAVLGL010000024.1, from coordinate 38,023,376 downwards.
GCTATTTCTAATTTATTCTGTTGTTAATTTGTGTAACATACATGATTGTAAGCTGTCATTTAAAAAAAGCCCGCTGGGTTTCCAGCTGGTTCTTCCCAAAACAGAGGTTTTTTTTTCGAACCACTGGTAATTAAACAAAAGAGTGACTTTCAAGAAGTATGATTTATAATTTATATTGAATAAAAAAGTTTCTGTTTCTGATTCATTCCATATGAATAGCTCTTTTGGTCATAATTGATCTACCATCAATCTATATCGAGCCAAATGTTGCAAAACACTTTAGCTGCTGCACAAAAAGAATATTTTTATTTGATTTACATTAAGCAAATGTCTAAGTTTGAAATATTGCAAAGAGCTAATAGCCATATTGAATTTAAAACCAGCTTTTATTCTGAACTCTGGTCAAATATACTATCTCCACAAGACATTTTAGAGCGTAGCCTAATGCATATAAAGGAGGAGGAAAAAGGGACTTTAAGCGTTTTCTCGTATTCTGTCTATGTAAAATAACTTATGTTCAACGGAACAAAAATTGATACTGTAACAGAAAAATAACGGAAAACATGCAAAGACGTTAATAATCGTGAAAGAAATATTATATATAGTATATGTTGAAAATGGGCCAAATCAAGAGTACCTATAACCGACGAGCATGTATGCGTAGGTATATGGATGTGGAGGAAGCGAGAGAGGTGTGTCAGGATCGTGCCAAATGGAAGTCCATAGTCTCTGCCTACCCCTCTGGGTGACTAAAAATAAATCAATTATTGTACTCTTTTGGGCGGTCTAAGGCATAAGATACGTTCAAGGTAACAAAGAGAATGTCGTTTAAATAGTACATTAGTATATTAGTACATTCTTAAATAGTTAAAACCTTGTTCCCCTATTGTTCTCTCCCTTATTAAATTATTTACATGAAGTGTAAATAGACCCCTAAAGAATAGCCAATTTAATAAAAAAGGAATCATTTAAATCGGTTTAGCCGTTTCTGAGAAATCGGTGAACATAATATAAAAAATATACACTTTGAATGTGGAACATTTTCAACTTCACGTTTTTTGAAATCGGTTAAAAAGGCTCTCCGTTCTGTAAAGATATTATTCTGTGGTGATCTTACATTATGTCTATATTATTTTAATTCAATACCGTGACTGTTACAGACTACAAAAATTCCACTACAGTATTACTGTATTTATGCCTCCATCTTAGATTGCCTCATGGATATTTACCATAGTTGCCATGTTTGGCTGGTGGGATGACAATCGAAGTAAATTACATTTATAAGTAAACACACAACCTTTAAAATTTTGTAATTATAATATTTGGTATTTACATCTAGCTTCTAAGTGGCACAAGCACGCTGTAATGCTGCAAAACCAATAGTTCGGGGAAAGGCTATGCTTTTACAAAATACCAGCGTAAATTAGCATTATAATGCTGCTATGTTTTGTGTGGAAAGTGAAGAGAAACGGAAGGCTTCCTTTACTTTTAACAAAGACTTCTATATTCAACGCTACTGTATTTTTATTCATAATTGAAATGTAATATAGAAATAAATATACATGCCTATGGGCTATAAGAACTATTAGAGTGCTTGTTTTCTTATCACAATTTATTTTACGGATAAAGGAAAAATAGTATTATCTGTTTTAATATATTCCATACATTCATAAAAAAATATATTATTAAACTAAACTAAAACATTTTGATTTCCCTTTCCCGCGAATGCCTGCCTATAGCTACAACCGGCAAAAGCTTGATATTTTAACCATTGCTGCGTTATCAACATAATGTATTGACACCAGACACTTTACTAAGTCTTTAACTCCGTCGAAATTTGGGTGGTGGTGCAGTCCCTTCAGCGGTGCCAAGTTGACTGTCGGTATATCGAAGTGCTGAAGTGTATGTACAGTAGAGCTACAATGGCTATCCGAGTACAGAATCAGAGTTCGAAACCTATCCAACTGCAGAGAGGTGTAAGACAGGGTGACGTTATATCCCCGAAACTCTTCACCGCTGCATTGGAAGACGTTTTCAAGCTGCTGAACTAGAAGGGATGCTGTATTAACATCAATAGCGAGTACATCACTCACCTTCAATTTGCCGACGATATAGTCCATATGGCAGAATCGCTGGAGGTAGGTCAATATGCACAATGACCTCAATAGTGTCTCCCAACGGATAGGTCTTAAGATGAACATGGAAAAACAAAAATCATGTTTAACGTCCATGTCACATCTATGCCGGTAGTTGTTAGGAGCACTAAGCTCGAAGTTGTTGACGAGTATGTTTACTTGGAACAAATAGTCCGACTAGGTAAGTCCAACTTCGACCAAGAGGTCAATCGACGGATTCAACTTGGCTGGGCAGCGTTCGGGAAACTACGAAACATTTTCTCGTTAGACATACCTGAAAACATTAAAACGAAATTGTTCAACCAGTGTGTATTGCCAGTGATTACTTACGGATCTGAGACCTGGTTCTTCACTGCTGGCCGTATGAAGAAACTCAAGGTTGCTCAGCGAGCTATGGAGGGGGCTATGCTCGGGGTTTCTCTGCGTGATAAACTTAGAAATGAGGATATCTGCAGTAGAACCATAGTAACCGACATAGCCCAACGGATTAGTAAGCTGAAGTGGTAGTGGGCCGGCCATATAGCTCGAAGAACCGACAACCGATGGGGAATAAAGGTTCTCAAATGGCAACCTCGTACCGGTAGGCAATGTGTGGAGCGACACCTCACGAGATGGAGTGACGACCTTGTAAGACATGCAGGAAGTCGATGGATGCAGGTGGCTCAAGACCGTGCTTTGTGGCATTCCTTGGGGAGACCTATGTTCAGCAGTGGACTTATGAAAGGCTGTAATGATGATGATGATGATGATGACTTTACTAAGTTTTACCACAGAATTTTCAGTTACTTTGAGTTACTTTGCTCAGTTACTTTGCCCTACGCCTGCTTAATAACTTGGATAGACTAATATATAATAATAGTCGTAAGAAAGGTGGGGGGCAAAAGACCACGCGGCCGATCATCTAGCCGCTGGTTGGACCTAGTCAAATTATTCATTCCACTTACGACCGCAATGCGAAAAGCCGTGGATCGAATAGAGTGGAGGGCTATAGTGATCAGCGCTACGAAGGCACTTAACTACGGACACGACCTTCAGTTTTGAAGAACAGGACCAAAACGAAGAATCAATAAGCGTTTCTTTGGTACACAGTTTGAGAAGAAATCAGAACTAATTTAAGGTTTCGAGCCGAGGCGGCATTACAGGGTCTGAACTGAGTAAGTGGCGCTAGTATGAGTTTCCGAGAGAAGACTACATATTTATGCCTCATGCGGTGCAGGTCGTAAAGGAACTGTAGCCGCAACTTGTCCGCGCTGCTGGAAATAAGAGGCTTTTTTCTTGCTCAAATGCTAAGTATAGCCTAAGTATGGCTAAGTATATTGGTTTTTTATTACGATTATAAATATTGTATACTTTAGTGCTTTAAGGTTGTAATTTAAGGTTTTAAGTTATACTACATATTTTGTATTAAGCTGCTATTTAAACATTTAAAAGCTTACCATTCGATTGTGCTAGCTACGGTTTCTGAAGTACCTACTAAAGTTCGTTGAGTTCGATTGATTTGCAACTAGATTTTGCTGGGAGTAGGCCGGCAGGTACTTTAAACGTAATAGCAATATGAAACAGAAGAGAAACACCGGAATCGATGTTGTTTCGCGAGAATTTGTGGTTTATCAAATCCTATGTAATGGCGGGGGCCGTCTAGTATATGATCACAAACTGCAGACTTCCCGAAACGTTGGTGCTTCACGTCAGCTATGTGTTCTTTTACGCGGGTTTTTATTGATCGTTTTGTTTGCCCTATTTATGAGAGACCACACTCACAATCAAGCTTGTATACTCCTGTATCTTGTAGAGGAATATTGCACTTGACAGATGGTAAGAACTGACTAATCTTGAAAAATATTCTAATAGAAGCACGCTTCAAGATGTAGCCAATCTTACTTGTGACACCTCTGACATATGGTAGTATAGCAGGCACACGCTCGACTGTGGCCGGCTTCACTCGGTCAATATGACGTAAGCGCGGGACCCGAAGCTTGTTGTCGTGCAGAACCTGCTTGATGTGCTGAATCTCGGCGGTCAGGTGTTTGCTGTCACACATCCCTCGTGCTCTCTGTAACAAAGATTTGCCCACGGTAGCTAACTGTGAAGGATGATGGTGGGATTCACCGTTTAAATATCGGTTTGTCCGGGTCTTTTTTCTATACACAGTGCGACCTATCGTGTTATTAGGATTTTGAATGACCAACACATCTAGGAAAGCTAAAGAATTATTTGCCTCTAACTCCATAGTAAATTGAATTTTAGAGTTTATGGAATTAAGGTGTTCGAAAAATGTAGTTACTTTGTCCGATGATAAAATTGTGAAAGTATCGTCTACGTACCGCTTGTAGAAACTTGGAGTTACTGGTGCAGTAAGCAGGGCTTTCTTCCCAAAGTCCTCCATAAAAATATCGGCGACAATGGGAGATACTTGTGAGCCCATCGCAACACCATCTACTTGCTTGTAAAATTCTTCCTTCCACAATAGATAGCCAGATGTAAGGCAATGTCTGAGTAATACTGCATATTCTGCTGGCATGTTGTTTTCCTCTAGTTTCCTAGTTACAATTGAGATGCAGTCTTCAACAGGTAGGGATGTCAATAGAGACTGAACATCAACACTGACCATAGTTTCATTGTCAGTAAGACATAGGTCTTTTAGCTCACTAACAAAATGGTATGAATCCTTAGTGTGTGCTCTTGTGTGTCCTCTGAGTGCTGATAGTACTTTTGCTAGGTGTTGAGCCAATCTGTAAGCGAGTGGCGAATCGATCTGACTCACTATTGGACGTAATGGAACGTTCGGTTTGTGTATTTTTTGGTAAACCATACAACTTCGGTGGTTTGGCACACGCAGGTATTATCGAATTAATGTCTTTTATCAATTTCTCGGAGTGTTTCTTAATTAGATCGCTAGTTCTTTGAAGCGTATTAGTTGTAGGGTCTGTTTTGACCTTTACGTACGTACTTTTATCTGATAAAAGTTGTTGTATTTTAAAATTGTAATCCGACGTATCCATTATAACCGTTATCTGCGCGGAGAATCGTAAGATCTGGTCTGTTGCGTAAGTTTATCAATGCAATAAATTCATCTTTGGCAACATTTAATTTCGGCGCTGAGCTTCGACGTAACAAGGACGACAACATGTCTTGACGTATACGAGCTATAAATCTCCAATACCAATATTATTTTTATACAGACAGTCCTCAACACTACAGATAATGTTTTCATACGGGATTTTTTGCGATGTGATTGCGAAATTCATACCTTTGGCCAAAACTTTTATTGTCGCGTCATCCAGAGATTGTTTTAAGAGGTTATAGATCGCACGTTGTTTATTACTCGCGTCTGTTGTCACTTTTACCATCAGGCAAAGTATAATTATGCAGTTTAGTAGTAGCAACTGCAAGTAACAAGTAACTACATTTTTAGAACATCTTAATTCCATAAACTCTAAAATTCAATTTACTATGAACTTAAATAATTCTTTAGCTTTCCTAAATATGTTAGTCATTCGAAATCTTAATAACACCATAAGTCACACTGTATATAGAATACAACCCATACAAACCGATATTTAAACTGTGAATTTCACCATCATCCTTCACAGTTAGCTACCGTGGGCAAATCTTTGTTACAGAGAGCACGAGGGATCTGTGACTGCAAACACCTGGCCGCCTAGCTTCAGCATGTCAAGCAGGTTCTGCACGACAACAAGCTTCGGGTCCCGCGCCTACGTCACAGTGACCGATTGAAGCCGGCCACAGTCGAGCGTGTGCTTGCTGTACTAACATAATATGTCAGAGGTGTCACAGACCAGATAGGCTACATCTTCTGTTAGAACATTCTTCAAGCCGCCGAAGAAGATTAGTCAATTCTTACCATCAGTCAAGTGCAATATTCCTCTACAAGATGCAGGAATGTACAAGCTTGATTGTGAGTGTGATCTCTCATATATAGGGCAAACAAAACGATCAATAAAAACCCGCGTAAAAGAATACACAGCTGACGTGAAGAACCAACGTTCCGGGAAGTCTGCAGTTTGTGATCATATACTAGGCGGCCCCCGCCATTACATTAGATTTGATAAACCACAAATTCTCGCGAAAGAACATCGATTCCTGCCAAGAATGATACGTGAGGCTATTGAAATTAAAAAACATCCTAATTTCAATAGAGAGGGAGTCTGGATACCACCACCTGCTTGGGATCCTATAATTCATAAAATTAAAACTAAACCCAAGCATACCACTGCAAGACTTCAAGACACAGTAAGTTCATTCTGCGTAGATCGGACCAAAATTAATAATTAAATAGCTGAAGGTACTCCGGGTTAACTCTGACATCGGGACGTCAGTCACCTCAGTCCCCCGTGACCATGGTTGCTGGAAAGCAACCGAAACGTCGGGAATATAAAATAGGGATAATTAAATGTGATAAGATCTCAAAAAATGTAGTTTTATTCAATGTGTAGTGTTCGCTAAAATATAAGAAATTCTTAAATTCTAAGAAATTATTCGCTAAAAAAAGGACTTACATTAAAATCATTACTTTCCAACCAATTAAACAAAAACTTGTGGTCCTAGAAACATAAATGGTCAAAATATGAAATTAATATTTTAGTTTTAACATTAATCAAACATTAAATTACCTTTGCATACCAATATTTAGAGTTTGCATTGCATTTTGAGTCTGTATTGTACAACATTCAACTATATTCATAATTTGCTGTGTGGGTGAAAGAAAATCCATCAAGTAAGTGAAATATTGTTAATAACGTTTATTTATCTGTAAGTAATGTTCTTGACACTTTATGTATTCAAGCACTGTTTTAGAATTTAAAAAACCTGTTTATTTAACCTAACATTTTCTTTACCTTTAATGTAGAGATGCGTTTATGAGACAATTTAGGGTATTAATCGTGTAGTCGCGTTGTAAGAATATCCACTACAATAAATCGTCGCTAACGCCGCAAAGGGGCGAACCTAATTTTCCAAAAAATTACAGGAGAGCAAGAAAACATTTATTATTGCCCGATTACTAGGTTTTTTTTATCAGAAAATTAATCTTATTTGTAGTTTTCCATTAAGTCTATTATATTTAATAAATTAAAAATAATGACGAAATCGTATATCACGTAGGTGTCGTATGAGGCGACAGTGCGAAGTGAACCAAGCAGCATATTTCTAATAACAACTGAAAAATAAAGAATATTTTTGTTTTTATGGTTTATCACGTGTACCTTATCTTAAGAATGCAATAAATATATTATTATTATAATTGTATTTTTAACGAAAACATACACATAGCATAGCTAAGCAACTCTTGTGATTTTTATTATATTTGTACCCTACACTTGCAATAAACTTTAATTTGTTAAGATGAGAACAAATGATAGGTTAAATCTTTTGTCATGGTGTGATTATAAATCATTTGGTTGATAGAGGTAATGCTTATTATTCTTGTAGAACATTAACATAAGAACAGTTGCTCGCACATAAAACAATCTGTTAATTATTAATCGATAGACCGCTGTGATAACTTTTACATTTTGCATAAGATATTTTTTAAATATATATTGTTTTAATTTAATTTTATAATTTATGACTGACAAAGGTCACATAACACACAGTTTACCTAATGATAAAAAGTTGCTCTAGAAATCTACATTCTGTCTTTGATTTAGAATCTAAATGCAGATGCGCTGGCACCCATGAAGTCTAAATAGGAATGCCTCATTTCTATTTAAAAAGGTCCCCGGTTTTTTATACTTACCATACGAAACACAGCAGCATTAAGCTGCATTTTAACACCGGTATTCTGTGAGAACGTGGTCCATCCCTGTCAAACCGACCCATTCGTGCTACAACCATAATATAGCTTCAGCATAGTTCTACCATGTAAACACTGATACAGGCTAATAAAAAAAAAAGAAACATCATATTAATTAATATACCACGTCGTAATAATAAATTTCACACGAACGATATCGCGAGTGAAAGCTAATCAGAAATGATTGTGTAGAAAATGTATACCACAATAGGATATTATTGCGTATGCCTGGCATATGCCTATGATTTGGTAACCCTTGTCAGTTTTGGAATGTCTGTTCTTGATACGAAAACAGAATTATTTTTATTATGTAGACTTGATATAATACTTAAAAGCGATCCCATGTTTCACAATTTTAAACACCGTTACGTGGGTCTACTACATTTTTCAAAACGTCCTAACAAAAATATTTAGGCGTCCAAAACATTTGAATCTTTGACTTCTAAGTTTATTACGTCTGCTTGTTCACAAACTATAGCTCATAATTGTGATTGGTTTGCATTTAATACAAATACGATAAAGAAACTTTGAAGATGAAGCGAAAACAGGTCAGTCGGAGTCGGAGTCAGGAGCAGTCGAAACACTTATTTGAAAAACTGATGAACTACATGTAGACCTTAAACGAGAACAGAGATCAAACAGCCATGCAAGCCATTGTTCACGACGGTTGTCCGGGGTGGGTGCCTCACAAACTCCTCAATGTGTAAACTTACCAAAGAACGTATAGTGGATTGGTGTTTTCATTAGACGGAAAATCGACGCAGTTGAGATTAAGACGTTTGCGATATACAGACTGGGAATGGAATATAGCTTCATAACGTTAATACATTCGTCTGTCGTTTTAAAACCAAAGGACAGACGACTGTATTGTGTTTATAGGATAAGCCAACTCCAACGAAAGTTTGCTGCTGGAGCCCACAGAAACGAATGTTTGCCTAATTTTTCTAGGCAGGGAGTGCTATATTTTATTCATTTATTCATTCATTCACACCGCTTTTCAAAAGTCCACTGCAAACATAGGCCTCCCTCATAGAGTGCTTCATAAGGGAAATTTAGCCATAGTTGCCACGCATGGCAAGCAAGTTAGCATTTTATTATTTTGCTGCTATAAGGAACATGTTGCTTTACATCTCTTATTTTAGTTTTCCTCTATCGAAGCTTATAACATGCACGGTATGATATGGAGTAGTCACTTTTCGTACGCAGCCACTACATGGTATTGTGGTGCTAAAGAATAAAAGAACCCTTAAATCGATACTAGTAATAAAAATAAATATTGAAATTTTTGAGTACGTATCGAGTTTATTTTGACATGATCCTCGTGACCATTTGTGAATTTTTGATAGAGAGCCTTATCAAAATAACTTTTACTTATATTTTAATTGACTTTCTCGTTGGTTGTGGTTGTAAATGCATCTGCTGGTCTTGTGGTCCTGAGTTCGAATCCCGGGTCAGATTAAAATCAGTTTTGGGCTTTTCTGTCATGAACTAATCAACAGCAGTCTGGATTCAGGAAGCACCCGTGCCTCATAAAGCACGTAAAACTGTTGGTTCTGGTCCTGATGTCCTGTCGATTTTGTCGAATTGCTATCCCATCAATCAATGAGAGTAAAGAAAGAGGGAATGCACCTGTGTGATTCGATCTCAAGTAAAATACATTATTTCACTATAAAATAAAAGAAATTATTTTCCTTTCTATACCTTATTATTATAATAAAAATATATTTCTTTAAATAACCGGAAGCGTATCAGAGAACAAGTCAATATTTCCGAAGAAAAAAACTTCTAATTGTAGCCGCAAGCGTATGAATCGAATTTATTTTACAGTGCCGGCCTCTTTGTTCTTTCTTATTTTAATGATAATGTTGAAGGTTCGTTAATATAAGTTATATTTCATATATTATTTCATTTCAGTTTAATTTGCACCAATATTGATTCTAAATATATGTATTAAGATTCTATCGACGCTTACTATCAGGTGAATCATGCAACTCACCTGATAGTAAGGGTCGACTTCTGCCCATGAACAACTGCAACACCATGTGAATTGCAAGTGTGCGAGGGAGAAAACATCTAGGAAATCGCACAGTGGTGGTGGACTACTGGAATTAATCCGAACAATTCAATTGTTTACTTTTTTGCTAACATTCGTAATTTTTTTACATAACTAACCAAAACAAACAACATTTTTGAGTTCTCTCCAATTTCTGTATTCGGGGAACTCATTGAAGTGAAAAGTAATAACGACGCTATTTAGTGTATTTGATTAAGAAAATTAAGTCCTGTTACTGTGTTTTTAATAATAAAATATTCAAAAAATTGATGGCTCGTTGGCGCGATGGCTTAACAATGAGTTGCGGCGCTGATAGAGGGTAGCGGGTTCATATCACACACGGAACAAGTACTTCTGTTGTCTACAAATAATTGTTACGCTTTTGTATAATTATTTATTTTGTACCCGTGAAATTTATATTTGTAAACTGCCTTCAAGATACAGAAGTAAATAAAGAATCCTAATGTCAAAGTAATTTTAAATTAAAAAAAAAGAAAGTACGAAAATTCCAAAACAAATTTTTTTCTCCAGTAAAAATTAGTTAAAACAATTTATGTAAATATTAAAAATTATCTACTATTTCCTTTAAAGTAAACATTACTAAAATATTGATATCAGTTATACTATAGAGAAAAAAAGAGTATAAATTGCATGTTGTTGTACGGCTCATTTTCTACCCAGGAGTCCGCCTGGTAAGATACCGCTCCCCTTCCTATTTCTGTTACAAAATAGCAGTGTCACAACTACTAATCATTCTAAGGAGTAAAGAGCCAGTATATTTACAGGTTGCGAGGCATTCCATCTTAATCCTCAGTGGTGACAGTGGATCTATAGTCATCTTTGTTTTAAGTTAGATGCAGGTGACTATGGACTGCAATAGCCCTTTTCGCTATCTTCTATCTCAGTAATCAACCATCAGGTAGACGGTAAGTTCGTTTTTTACTTCAATTTCATATAAAAATATTGTTCTATAGACTAAATTTTGTTAGATACAAGTCTAGGTCATCTTTGATGAGTTCAGTATAATTCTCTGTCTCAGGATAAACTTTTAGTCTGTTCCAGTAAAGATAATAAGAATAGAAAATATGACGAAAAAACCGGCCAAGTGCGAGTCGGACTCGCGCACCGAGGGTTCCGAACAAATCCGTAGGTATATAAATTTAAAATTATCAAAAATATTTTTAATAAATAATCAAACTAAAAATTTATGCTTTTCGCAATTTTTCCTTTATCTGCGCTATAATACGTTGTTCCGTACCAAATTTTAAGATTCTGAGTTCACGTAAAGTACCCTGTAGGTTTTGATTCCCTTGCGAATGTCAAAAATTTGCGGGATAAACGGCTGTATATTTTGATTGAGTTGGCTTAGATTTTTTGACATATCCAAGGGATATTGATATTAATTTCAGCTTGATACCTCCACGCGTTCCAGAGAAAAAGGGTCTTGACAGACAGACAGACGGACAACAAAGTGATCCTATGAGGGTTCCGTTTTTTCCTTTTGAGGTATGTAACCCTAAAAATGTAAATTATGGAATTTAACAGCAAATCTGAAATTTCGCGATGACACGCACCGCGGCTAAAAGACGGCTTCTTTAATTTATTTTTTATTTGTAGAAAATATATTTGACTTATTTCTAAATGTACAATCACTTGAAATCTCGAGAAGCAATTAACGTTAAGCATGTGCATGAAGCTCGCAAATGCAATCGCATTTACACACAAAGTATCATTAATTTCTATCCGTTTTCAATTACGTGTGCTAACGGTTTCCTTGTCAATGCATAATTGTTGGACACATTTACCAATACAAATATGATTATGAAATATTTATTTGTGAATCATAAGCTTACAGTGGTGGCATAAGTCACAGTTTAACAAAGTTTCGCTCTAAGAGCATAATATAAATTTTTACATTAAATAGTTACATTAATTCAAATTAAATTAATTAGAATATAAATAATCCATTTTTGTACATTGTCAATTAGATTTTTAGAATAAATTTATTAACACATATTATATTACTTATTTGACAAGTATTCGAAAACTTCTGCAATAGAATTATAACATTTTCAAGAAATTTTAGCCATTTACACACAATTTTTTGTAGAAACAATAGTCCATAGCTTTACGAGGACCCAATAGATGATGTTGGATATTGCTACACTTACGAAGTGACAAGGGCGATACGTCAATTCGATAAACTAGTTAATTGCACACTTGACCGTTTGGTGGGGGAAGCAGCCCCACTTATATATATAGATATATACAACAGATGAATTGTGGTTGGTGGTGGTTGAGTTGTTAATAAACTGTAATCGTATTAATGGAGAAAAATGACTGATATTCACGTCATGTTATGTTACGTCAAGACAATGGTGCAGTCAAGGTTTTTAATAATTTAACATAAAAATAAAACTCATCGCGTAACCGCGTAAAACGTAAGGTGAGAGCAACGTCTTTCAAGACGTGCTAAGAGGTTTATTGGTAACCTTGATTTGGGAGAAACATTGTGTCAGCTTCGAGGACAGGCGCAGAGTATCCAGCTTATCTGTATACTATAAGTTGCATTTCGGAGAGTGAGTACAAGAATTACATGCCTAAATTCCTCCTTCCTCTTTTCACTATTGGACAAGCAGGCGGTTAGTGGGTCTTCACACCTATTATAATTAAAAAAAAAACACAATCGTAACTTAGGTGAACTACCCTCAATATTGGATAAAGTACACTCGCCAAAAATGGACTTGAAATAATGGATGAGATAATGATTGTGAAAGTTATAGTCAGCAGAATTTATGAAATCGGAATCCATGTGTATTGGATCAAACATTTATTTCGGCGACATAACTTGAGCGTCGAGAACTATCTATCTGGTCATAAAATATAAGCGACAATCAATTCCCCTTCCATAACTTGAAAGTTGGAAAAGCCAGTATTTCAGAGAAACCAATTCAATAAATAAGAATAAGTATATTGCAATTTTGTACTAAATTATTTCAAAGATGTACATTTCAATAAACAAAAATATTTACTTTAATTGTATAGTTGTCAATAAAATATTAAAAAAAATTCGAAATCATGCGAATTCCACCAACAAGCATTGGGGCAGCGCGGGAGACTTTTCCTAGCCCCAAAACCTTCTAAGAAATGAGGAACGTAGTAGGCTGTATTTCTTACAGATGTTTAGAGTTTTTGAAATTAACGGGCCTTCATTCTCTATTTTCATTAATGCTGGCCTACTGGGGTTTTTTGGGCACAGGGCATAAATGTTTTGTTTTAATTATTATAATTATTCAACATTTACATTACAAACTGAATTTGCAAAACAATAATTATAATTTTCTTCCATTAAAGGTCTATTGCTGTTCTGTAATTGTATCCAAAGTCACAGCATTTCTATATGCAAATAAGTGGACGCGTGTTTAGTAGATTTTAGTAGATCGCCTCTACTGTCCTAGAAGTGGGAGAAGCAAGTTAGTGGGAAAGGGACGATAAATAATGAACATAATTATATGATGATACTTTGATGTGATTTGTGTATTCAATCAGTTTTTAAATATGGAACGGCGTTAACAATATCCTTGCCTATGTGGTCGCCTGGTAAGATCGCTTGTAAGCGATGGGGCCGCCAATTGTATCATTCTTTTTTTGGTATGTATTTTTTTCTCATACATTTCGGTGTACAATAAAGTATATTTCATCCATCATTCATACCATTTCAAGCATACAGTTCGATTTTTACCTTTTCACATAGTTTCAAATATCGCACTACTTTAATAATTGGCATTCAATGCATTGTAATAGTTATAACGTTCGGTTCCCAAATTTTAAGGTCATGCATCATACGAGTAGGGCAATTTTCTGCAAAATAGTGTTCACGATTTAAAAAAAAGTGTATTTAATAAGAGTTATTAAAGTGAAATTGTATGATTTTTGACTAGAAATGTACAAAAAATTTCATTTTTGTTGAAAAATATTTTGGTTTCCAGTATGAACATATAGCAATTATGTTAGTTTTTTAACTTTACCAGTTTTAGATTTTTAGTTATCAAGTCTCACATTTTATGTGTTTGTTATAGCCTATCAAAAGTCCATTGTTTAACGTAGGCCTCTCATATATTGCTTCAAAGGAAGAATTTTGCCATATTTGCCAACCTTGACAGGCGGGTTGTTATTAAAAAAGCTCTCCTGCCAATCTCCTGTTTCAGTTTTCCTGTGTCACGTTTACGACGCCTAGGAAATGTCATAACAATTTTGATCATAACGCGAAAAACATCTAATGTGGAAATAATACATTGCCATTTAATCAACTTCGAACTTTCTGGATTAATAATATTTTTTTTATAGAATTAGGGTGACAAACGAGCACACATTCCACATGATGGTAAGTAGTTGCTCTGGCCCATAGACATCTACATCTATCCTCGATTACGATTCAAAATGCAGATGCGTTGTTACCCGTGAGGACTAAGATGGAATGCCTCGTTTCCAGTAAAACCCCTTCAAATTTTGTTGTGACGGATTGTAAATTTGACTCCTTATCGAGTAAAAAAGTAAATTCCAATGGATATCATCAGAAGGACTTTGTATTCGTATAGAAGCAAGTTCCTAGAAAATTACGAATACTCCATAATCCGTTATCTGATTATGCTAGCTTAACGCGGCGTTCCAGAGGCCTTAAAGATATTTAAATGTTTACGTATATATTCGAATGTATTTGCTGAGGCCACTTTCAAATTCAATTCAAAGTCAAAACATGTATACCACTTACGTGGTAGAGCCATGCTGCAGCTATATTAGTAGTATAGTTGTAGCACGAATGGGTCGGCTCGCCCGGGGAAAGACCACGCTCTCACAGAATAATAGCATAAAATAGCAGCTTAACGCTGCTGTGTTTCGTATGGTGAGTGTAGAAAATCGGAGACCCTTTTTACTGGCAAAGAGGCATTCCATCTTAGTCCTCACGGGTGACAACGCATCTGCATCTTGAGTCTTTATTGAGGATAGATGTAGATGCCTATGGATCACAGTAACGACTTACTATCAGGTGGACTGTGTGCTCGTTTGTCATCCCATCCTATAAAAACAAAACATGTTAAGTTTGAGTAAAGCTTCTAGGAACGTCAAAACATAAATCAGTTCGGAAAACGATCTCTTTTCGAGAGACTCTTCAATTTTAAAAGAACCGGCATTTAATAACTAACCAATAACCATGTAGTGGGTGCGAAGCCTGTTGTTATGTGTATAGTAACGGGCATACAGATAAATAATGTTCAACACTTATTACACTAACACATTTATTGCACAGAAATACAACGTCACACCAATAATTATATAGTCAAAAGGAGAATGTAACACTTACAAGAAGAAACAAGCTTATAGATATAAAGAAAGGCGGAGAGAAGCTTAAGAGAAAATAGATAACAGGATTTAGTACACACGTAAATATTTTAATAGCAAGCGTCCGAAGCGACAATCTCACTCCGTCGTAGTACGTAACCGACTGATCTAACTATTAAGTTATCAAAAATTCTTTTTGATAACTTAATAGTAAATCATTACAATGTCAAATTCTTGGACAAATATTATTGTTTTAATACATCAAGTTTAACAATAACATAGCTGCCACACATCATTGTCTTTAATAATATTATATCGATCTATTTTATAGCAGGCTTTTTAACAGAATTTCCTTAACAAGTTTAAAAAAAATATCTTAATTTGTTGCACTATATTTTTAGAGTTTTCATAGTAAAATGTTATGTAAAATCTAATATATAATTATTTGAGCATTGTCGTGTAGCGACAATAAAAAAAATATAGAACCTAACCTAAGTACAACAAAACAACAAAAGTAGAGCCAGAAAACAATATATTTAAATTTATAAAAGGTATTTACAATTTTATAAAAAAAATGGAATGAGGATGATGATGAATGAAGAGAGAGTACAATTAGATTATAAAAAAAAATAAAGGTGAGAGAATAGGGGAATATAGTGTTGTAGTGGGGCCTAAAAGTCGAAGCGACACACGTTGCGTTTGTAGAAGTAGGTTTCTTAGCAGCGACGGCACGCAGTGCCTGAAGCCAGCACACGCCGTTTGCGCTTGTAGAGGTAGGTTTTCTTAGCAGCGACGGCGCGCAGCGCCTGGAGCCAGTACACGCAGCGTCCGGAGCCGGCGCACGTAGCGCCTGGAGAAGGGGCGCTCAACGCTTAGAACCAGCAGTTGCAGCGCCCAAAGGTAGCGCCGGCGGTAGGTGCACTCGGCGCCTGGAGTAAGTAGTAATAGTGCCCGGAGTAGTGTGGCCCCCGCGCTTGTAGTAGACTCGAAGCGACTTCCGAGGTAGATGGAGGCTTGTAGGATTCCGGAGTGGCGCGGCCCGAGTTTTAAGAAGGCTTCGCCGAAGACTTCACGTGTAAATGGAGGCTTGCATGATCCCGGGGCAGTGCGGCCCCGGGATAAGGCCTTTAGGAGATACTTCCAATTCGCGAACTGAAGCGAGATTGCCTTTCTTCACCGATTGTTCGGCTTTTATACCTTTCTAGAGAGAACGGAAAAATTATTTAAATTATACGCAAATTTTTTGTAAATGGTCAAGAGAAAAGAGGATTTATGTGAAATTATCGAAATAGGAATAACAGATCGGTAGCAAATTTGAATATAATTACCATGGAAACGATATAAATAAGAAAGACAAAACATGTCAAATTTTTGTTTTTGGTTTATAATAAGAAAACGGTAAGATTTAAGTGGAAAATGAGATATTATTGATATAGGAAAAAAGGTAGCGCAGCTGTCCACACAAAGCCCAAGATTGTAGAGTTACGGAAAACTAGCTAAAAGATCGAAAAAAGGTAGACTCCATTGATACCAATTTAAAAGTGCTGATAATGTGAAAATACGAAGTAGAAATGATTTGTTATTGTGTTCTTATGGTTTAAAATCGTTACAGGATCCTATGGAAATAAAGGTGATGTAAAATATCCAGTTTTGAGGTGAATGCAGAAAATCGAAACAGAATGGAAAAATGAATTTAAAATAATGTAAAATGATACGTAAGTAGTATAACACTACAGCATATAGAACACATTTTCTCATTTAATTAAATTTTCTGGTTTCAGCGTGAGCCTTATATATTAAGTAAGGTATTGTACTCGATATTTACTTACAAGAAATGTAAAAAAAATCACAAATATCGTTTCGATGTAAAAATCTAATAAAGTTTTAACACCCAAGCTAGTGTTGTATCCGGGAGCTTTATAAAGTTAGTTTTATATTACTAGCTTCAAATACGCCCTGCAGGCTGCAAGCAATATCAAACGCTTAAAAGTATCTCATGTGCTAGTTTAATATTTTTATTACATTTCTCTAAACAATTTATAAGTCATACATAATTTAATTACTTATAATATACAACTGCAAGACTACAAAATACTAATATAAGTTCATACTGCGTAGATCGGACCAAAAATTAAAAAATTAAATATGAAGGTAGCCGTGGTAGGTAACTATGACAACAAGACGTCGAACACCTTGGACCACCCTCCCCCTCCTCCGTGACCATGGGTGCTGTAAAGTGCTCGAAAAGTCGGGAATATAAAATAAGTTAATATACGCGATAAAATCGGTAAAATTAGTTTTACTTAAAATTGCATCTAAAAATTTCATTGAGTCATTGGTGCCGACTGGGATCGGAGCTGGAATGTTCGCGTACTTTGAAATTACGGCTAGCATTAAGTCTTTGACCTATCACGCCGGAACCAAGTGTTACTATTTGGTATTACCACTTGTAAAACTTTATTTCTGACTTCGGTGAATTTCTTTAACTGATTATAGTTTTCTTGAAAGATTATCGTATTTTCACAGTGGCCCCTCGTAAACTTCAGTCAGACACGCCGAACGTTCGCCAATCCGCTTGTCAAGTATGTCGATTGCGACACATCCTACTAAGGCAGCGACCTGTATACAGCAATAGACTGCAGAACAAAGGGCTAAAACTGTTACAAGCTGATAAAAAAAATTAAGAAGTTTACGTGATATTAATTTTGTAGTAAGGGCAAACAATAGTAATTATTAACTGATTGATTGAACATTCCCAAAAGTCTCGATTAATTATCTAATAAAGGCAGTATACAATGTATCGTCTGAGTATTGTTCGACGATAAACAATGAGAAAACTTTTTTACTAAACATTCTTTGTTCGCATGTGCGAAGCGATTAGCACGGACAAAGAAAACGTTAAAGTTTGTTGTTTGTACATTCTTTCTGAAGAAAGATTTGATAAGTTTTTTTGTTTTCATGTTGCCCATTTGATTAACAATATAATGCGTACAATTACCAACATTTCTTATGTTACATTCATTCATTGATTTCGTTATAAAAATTCTTTATATTTCTCCCATATTTGCCAGGCTCGTTGACCGACGCAGTTTTTTTATTTTCTAGTTGCTATAAGGAAAGTGTTGTTTCTCACCTTTGGGTTCATTTCCCTCTGTGGTTTCTTGAAGACTCCCACAGAACGATATGGGGTAGTATATATTCTTACAACGCTACTACGTGGTACACAGCCCCTACGTAGTTTCCGTATTTAGGATATGTAAGAATAATTATGTTAATTAAAAGTAAGTCCAAAAACAGTTCACGTCTTAAAAATTAGGTTGATAGACTTTAAAATGTATCGTGCAATGTATTATTTTAAATGGCAGCTGTATTATAGTAACAGTGAGGAGGAGTTGGCTTGACCAGAGTACTCTCGCACAGAGTAGCATCTGTTTTTGGAATTTAATGACATTATACTCTGGTTAATGGTTTTATTATTGAATATACACAGCAGATAATTTCACTAAAATGGATCTCTTTCTATCTATCAATTGGATAAATCAATATGATCCAGAAAATTAAAGATTAATTAATCATCGGTATGGGTCTACTCAGAAGTACAGTTACCGACAAAACTGCAAAGACGGAGCGGACATTTGTCGACGCCAATGCTGGAAAATTGTAGGTCAGTCAACTCTGAATGGTATACTACAGTTGTATTACCCAAGCCATTTTCAAGCTGTGCGGGAGAGAAGACCAAAGACCGGGCTTCGGGAATCATGCTGCATCACGATAACGCCTCGTCACATACCTCCCTTTGAACAAAAGCATTTATTGAGGAATCTGGTTTTGAAACTCTAAGTCACCCACCCTACAACAATGATATAGCTCCTTGTGATTTATTTTTGTTCCCAAGAATGAAAGCAAAAATAAAAGGCAAGTCTTTTTCAAGCGCTGAAGAAGCCGTGGCTGCCTACGAGAAGCGATTTCCGACCTGTCAGATCAAGACTGACAAAAGTGTTTTCAGAGTTGGTTTAGGCGAATGGAACTTTGTATAGAGCACTATGGAGAATATTTAAAAAAGATGTTAAATAAATATTAATAGTATCTAGAATACTTTTTTATATCTCAAAACTTATTGAGGGACCTACGTAGCCTAAGATATTTTAACTCCAAAAACATAATTTGAAAAGGGGGACAAGTCTGTTTCAAACCACGTTCGGGGTTGTCGGTTTCGCCGATAAGAGTTGAGATCTATACGAACACCAAGATAATTTATGGTTTTGTGTATCATTTATTTTTTGAAAGTTTTATGGTTTTATTTATTTAAATATATAGACTTTAAAGTTTTGTCTCGCGTTTACGCTTAATTGTTGTATATTATAATTTAAACTATAAGAATTAAATATGGACACAAAATTTCAAAAAATTGTAGTTATCAAACTTTTTCTGACGACTCGATGCCAAATTTCAAATTTCTAAGTAACCTAGAAGTGGCTTAGTTTTGAGCGAGTAAGTTGGTGAGTGTTAAAAGTGGCACATTTCAGACCTTAATAACTCAAGCACTGTAACAGTTAATTCATCAATGTTAGGTATTAAAGGGTTCCTTGTTAAGTATGCAAAATTACAAGTGTGTAGTTTTAATAGCTTTTGAGTTATAGGCAACTAACCTGACACGCTACTGTTTCAAGATACTTGAATATCTTGAAAGAAATATACTTCAATCCTAATTAAAACATTGATATAATGTATTATATTATTAAGTATAACATAATTTTTAAACAAAGAAAATAAAATAAATACAGAAAAGAAATAAATATTAATATTTATTAGTATTAACAAGTTTCCTGCGGCCGCGCATAGAGATAACACATCATATTTTTGTGCAATCTTTTTGAAAGTAGGTATTATCTTTAATATATAACTTTTGAACAAATCAGTGCCCTGTGATACCAACTATGCTCTAACTCTCTCACTAAAATAATGAAACAGGCATTTATTATTTCTATATTTAAATAAATCATCAAAGGAATTTTGCGTCTATTTATTTTAGAATAATTTATGAGAAGATTTCATGATGTTTCCAATTTCTCTTAAATGTTTTTGAATAATCATATCAAAACTAGATTTAAAAGTTTTTAGTCGTGAATAAAATTCATATCATATAACGGAAAATTTTAAATTATAACTACATTTAGATAAATACAATTTTAGTCCATTAAAATCCTATTACGAACATTTCATTTCAGCCTTTTCAAAGCAATTACTGAATATAATAATAATTGATTAACTCATGAAATTCAATCCTTACTAAATTTCTTATGAATTCCACTTGAAGCCGCGGTGGTACCTTAGTAAAAAGGCCGAGGAGAAACACCCTGATAAGACATCATGATAGATAGACATTTTTTCGTTAAAAACGAGACGACTGTGAGGCATTTTTATATCTTGGGGTCTCGGAGGTGATAACGCATTTGTAGCCTTCAATATTTAAGGTTGGTTTCAGGTGTCCATGGGATGCATATGCGCTTACCATTACGGCGTCTCTAAGATCGTTTGTTAATTCAATTTGCAATTAAAAAAATAACGTGCCTTGTTGCACCACAGAATCATTTTTCATGTAAATGCTGAAAAAATATCAGTCTATGGAACTCGTGTCAAGGTTGAATTCAAATGAGCTGTTTATATTTTGCATCACACTTAGAGCACATTAATGAGGAGAGAGAAGCTTCACGGCCTCGAGATGTGCATTCATGCCTACAAATAAAAATTAAGGAATGAGGGCAGCTCTAACTGAAGTGAAAACATTTCTGACATCTTTTGGTCTTTTATATTAAAATTAAATTTTGAACACTTTTTAAACATTTTGGAGAATATTACTATAATTTCAAATGTTTTATTCTAAGTAACGAGGCTTGTGTTGGAACGTGTATATATGTTATGGACACAGTGATTAATTCAGGCACTATTAATGCCCAGGGAATATGAATACTGACAAGTAAAATCGGGCTATATGATTAATACTGATTTAAACTTCATTATATATCACATTGTCTCACCTCTATGAATATGAATATTCTGTTAAGCAATTTGATATAACCTAACCATAATAACCATGTTAATCACTTTTACGACAAAAAGTTAATAATATTAAAGTTGTTACAAATTAATTTGTTATTCATAGGATAATTGTATACATAAATAATACTTATCCGTTCAATAATTTTTAAAATTAAAATGTTCAATTCTTTCATCGTATAAATAGACATTTCCATCTTTTTATTACTCTGCCCAGTAAGTAAGGGGCATTATTCATAAAGCCCGTTCAATTTAATTATTTGAAACGTTTTAATCACATTGCCTGTTCATATTGGGCATTCTTCATACTGCCCGGGCATTATAAATAATGCCCCAGCCCGAGCCTGAGTTGGAAATCTTGGTCATCACTTGGTCCATGTCATATATATTGCAGCATCACTTTCACTTATGCAGTTATTTTTCAATGATCGCTTGGCTGGCAGGCCACAGTAGCAGATCTTTCTGACCTGTTACGAAGCCTCAATGTCGACTGGCCACGGATATTGTACAACTTTCATATGCAAAACGGAAGCCATACTATAATATTTGTACACCTACGGGTTGAATGCAGCGAACATCATTTTGTTAAGATCTATTCTGGCACATTACCTTTATTCACAAAGAAATAAAATTTGGATTTGGAAATTTGAATTTCCTATCGATTTCTCATACTACATTTTTGGGAAAAACGAGCACACAGTCCACCTGGTGGTAAGTGGTTGCTGTGGCCAATAGACATTAAAATTTATCCAAAATTAAAAATCATAATTTAGATGCGTTCTCTCCCAAGACGACAGAGATGGAATGCCTCGATTCTAGTAAAAAGGGTCTCCGGTTCTCTCACCATACGAAATACAGCAGTATTAAGTTACTATTTTACACGGACTCCTAAGTAATAATAAAGATTCCGAGCCGTCTTGTCATAGTTGTTTCTCGTGTTCCTAGCACACCCAAGCAATTGCAAAATTGGAAAACATTAGCTTTACAGTACGACCCTCTTTTAAAGAAGCGCAAAATATTTATGAAACATTTAGTTATTTATAAAAAGTTTCCTTTAATAGCCTGAAATGAAAAGATGAAATTTGATGTAAATTATTAAGCAGAACATAATGTCACCAGCGTAGCGACTCTTTGAAAATTTAATCGTAGCATAAATATGATTAAAAAAAGCGATATTTATTAAAATATCGGTAACTCAAATAAGGTCAAGCAAAGGTCAGCAGTAGTGTAAGACGGATCCGACTCCATTATCGCCATCAATTCTTCATTAACAGATTATTTTTGTGAGGTCAAAATAAACCGAATGAAAATAATTGCCCAAATAACACACCGTTTGTAAGTAGTGCTATGTCCTTTTACGTCATTAATATTACTTTCCGTTTGATACTCATTGTTCCTACGTCAAAACTCGTATTAAAAATATATGAGTTTCTTAGTTGTTGGTTATACATACAACGATAACGTATAAAAAGATAATCCAAAAACAAATAAATAACCGATTTTAAAAAAGGAAAACTACATGCCATAAACATAAATATGAATTTAGAATTCCAAGTTAACTATAGCAATTACAGTTCAAAGTGGTTAGTTCCACTAAATGGCTATTTCGTTGGTACAACCTAATAATTCAGGTTTTGAAAAATATAAGTAACTAATGCCCAAATAATCAAATGCTACTCAATTTTAGAATATTGTATTTTTATTTGTATTTGGACAAAAAAATCAGTAACGTCATTTTATTAGTAATCGTCAAATCATGGCTATATAAAACATTGAATTTTTTTTAATATTATACATAATAGAAATTACAATAGCTTACATTTTAACGACTTAGTTTAGTGATGAAACATATAACCGTAAAGTGAGGTAATAGATAGTTTTTTTTTTATAGGATTAGGGTGACAAACGTGCACACAGTCCACCTGATGGTAAGTGGTTGCTGTGGCCCATAGACATCTGCATCTATCCTCGATTGTCACTATAAAATATAAAGTTGACTTTTGAAGGCTGTAGTGAATTAATGAATAAAAACAAAATCTAAAATAATGCCTTTAAAATATTAAAAGAAAACATTTCAATATAATTAATCTAAACAAAGAGTTCAATGTAATAAAAACAGAGTATCGAGTTTTATAACTCTTTTTCCAGTTTTAAATCTTTTATAAAAACCCAGTAACGTAATGCTTCGAGGGATTCTTACAACGTAGCATTACTGAGACGTAAAATTAATCGACCTTCGTAGGCTTATTGTTTAAGTACCAACTTAATTGGAAAAGAATAGCTCCATTTAAATCTTTTCAATTAAGACTTTAAAACTTTGTTTACTTTCTTTTAATGGCTCCACAATAAGCTAGAAAATATATCGGCGTGTCTATAAATTATCACTTGGATCGAGAGTTCGTTGTTGTGGTTCTCCTGGTGCCGGCGAGAAAGATGGTGTTGCTGAGAGGCTGCTCTGTGTTACAGTCCTTCACAAGTCCACTGCTGAACATAGGCCTCCCCCAAGGAACGCCACAAAGCACAGTCCTGAACCATCTGCATCCATTGACTTCCTACATGTATTACCAGGTCATCATTCCATCTAGTAGGGGGACGCACTACACTTCGCCTGCCAGTACGAGGCTGCCACTCGCGGACCTTTCTTTCCCATCGGTCGTCAGTTCTTTGAGCTATCTAGGCGGCCTATTGCCACTTCAACTTACCAATCCGTTAGGCTATGTTGGTTAATCTGGTTCTTGTTATCAATTCCACTTACTATAATTTGTATTGTTGACTCGTTTATCACTATAATTTTTATATGAAACTTTATTTACAAAATTTTACTCCTATCGTTTTTGTTCCACAAGCAAAACGCAGGTGTGACATGGGGAATGATATATTACGAGAAATATTTTATCATTCACATCTGACTTCCGATCTTTTTGCTGAATATACAAACTTCTATTTTGTCAAACATTTCTACCAATTCTAACAATTTTTATCACGATGCTATGTTAGAAGTAAAATAACCTGACAGCTTATATACGTCCTTTCTCATTTCTTAGTAATAATTGTTATATATTTTGTTATATCTACAGAGCTAACATGAAATAACAGGAGGACTACGTATGCGTTGTCATTTTTATAGTCTTAGAATGTAATACTTCACATCTTGGTCTTATACTTACTTTCTATATCCTTCGGGTTTGAGCAGTACACTGCAAAGAAATTCTACCACATAGTAAATGATGCTAGAAAAAGTAAACTCGATCCTAATTTGACCCACTTTTTTTAAAAAGTGTATGTAATTTTAGGGTAATGTAGGGTTTTTATAATTTTATATTTTTATCAGAAAGATGCTGCTGCCTATCTCCTTTTCCACCTGTCGCCTCTTATTATATCTACGCGACGATATGGAGTAGTGGATATTCTTACACCGGCACGAATTTAAACGTTTTCATAAAAGATTTTGAGTAGTGCGTTTAAAGGGGTAAAAAATAAAGTCTCATGTTGCTAAAATCTACATAATAGGCGTACTAAGTAAATTTTTATACCACCAAAACTATAAATATGATAAAGGGGTTAAGTACGGTACGCTTGCGTACCGGTAGGTCCGTTTAGTGTCATTACTTATGATTACGCTATATCCGAAACTATGTGGAAGGGAGACCTATGTCCTCCCGTGGACTTTAAGTATACTGGTAATGGTAATTTTAAATGATACGTAGGTCACTCAATAAGTTTTGAGATACTCGAAATTTAAAAATGGAACGTACCCGTGTTATATGTTTCTAAAAAGCAAATTTCTTTATAAATAGAACTCCATAAGCCAATTGCTCAGTATTAAAAAAAAACAAACAAAGTTCTATTAATTTTCCTGCAACGCGTCCTGCGCTTTTCATTTAAAATGATGGATCTTAAAAAAAATTTGTGCGGGAACCGCGGAATAGTTAGGGCGTCTAGTAAATATCCTGTCTAGGATTTATAACGCGCATTCCTTGTTGGATAGCCTTTCCCGGGACTTATTGGGTCCGACTCAGAATCTGTATAAGTGCATTCGACAATATTAGCTAGTGCGGCCTTTGATAGTCTAGAAATAACTATTGCTACACGAAGCGGTACTGACCTTTGATCCGGGCACTCCCTGTTAGTTTTGTGTGTTAGGCTTTATAACAAACGAAAATTAGTGGCTTCTGTAAGTTAATTAATCGTACGATAGAGTTAATGGACTGTCATCGTGACGAACGAGGAAAGTGACTGTGGACCACGCCGCGGAAGGTTCCCTCAATTTGGAGCGGTGTTGACGCCCGGGCTGCTGCCACGGCCAAGGTCTAGGGTCAATCACCATCAGTCACACCCAGATACACATCACATCACCTTATTTCCCTTGCACTACACAACCACATGCGACCTGACCGACTCAAGGGACGACTCGAGGGACCAGTCGCCATGGATATTGGTAAGTAAGCTCCGTCTAATACCCTCCTGGTCGACTGGCCGTAGTATAGAACGCTCCCCCATATAGTTTAGTGTAATTAGAGATTTTCCACTTTGGCCTGGAGGAGGCCCGACCTACGTCTGCTCGTCGAAACTCAGCTGAATGGGCCCCTGAGGATTTGATCTTTAAAGGAGCAGCCGTAGGCCGTAACATTCGGGGTTTTGTGTATCATTTACTTTTAGAAAGTTTTGTGCTTTTATTTATTTAAATGCTTTTACAAAAATTTAAATAAATAAAAAAAAAATTTATATAATGGATTTCCGCAAAGTAACGCCTGATTCTATTAATTATTTAAATGTATAAGCTTTAACGTTTTGTCCCACATTTAGGCTTTATTGTTATATATTTTTAATATAAACTGTAAGAATTAAATATCGACACAAAATTTCAATTCATCAAATTGTTAGTAGTAAAATTGGGCTATGTGATTAATACTGATTTTTTTAAAATTATGTTTAATTTAATGTTCAATTGTTTCAATTATATACTTTGATTTTATTATGGTCAACGGTATCATTATAATGTACGCGGCTTTAGGGTGGCCCAAAGGCGACCCCAGCCGCACCGTAACCTACTCAGTACCCAGTCACTGATTGCAAGGTTGGTGTAATGTTTTATTAGACGTAAATAGCTTAATCTTACAAGTAAGTATTAGAGTATGATTTATATTGTAGACTCATGTCTACAATATAAATATTTTATGCTAATACCTTTTTTTTTATTTATCAACGTGGTAGAGCCATCCTGCATCTTTATTATGGTTGAGGCACGAATGGGTCGGCTCGACCTGGGTAGGAGCACGCTCTCACAGAATATCAGCGTAAAATATCAGCTTAACGCTGCTGTGTTTCGTATGGTTAATATAGAGAACTGGAGACCCTTTTTACTGGAAACGAGGCATTCAATCTTAGTACTCATTGGTGACAGCGCATCTGCATTTTGATTCTTAATCGAGTATAAATGTAGATGTCTATGCGAGTCAGCATTCACTTACCATCAAGTGGACTGTGTGCTCGTTCGTCACCCTTATTATATAAAAAATATCGAACGAATAAAAATAAATAAAACATGGTTATAATATAATCGTATAAATAAATAAAATATTCGTTTATACGTTCCATTATCGTATAAATAGACACTTCCATCTTTTTATTACTCTGCCCAGTAATTAAGGGGCATTATTCATAAAGCCTGGTCAATTTAATTATTCCAATTGTTTTAATCACATTGCCTGTTTAAATTGGACATTATTCATATTGCCCGGGCATTATAAATAATGCCCCAGCCCGAGCCTGAGTTGGCAATATTGGTCATCACTTGGTCCATGACATATATATTGCAGCATCACTTTCACTTATGCAGTTATTTTTCAATGATCGCTTGGCTGGCAGGCCACAGTAGCAGATCTTTCTGACCTGTTACGAAGCCTCAATGTCGACTGGCCACGGATATTGTACAACTTGCATAAGCAAAACAGAAGCCGGACTTCCTATCAATCTTTCATACTACATTTTGGAACAAACGAGCGCACAGTCCACCTGGTGGTAAAGTGGCTGCTTTGGCCTATAGACATTTAAATTTATACTTAAGAATCATAATTCAGATGCTTTTTCACCCATGACGAGAGAGATGGAATGATTCATTTCAAGTAAAAAGGGCCTCCGGTTCTCTCACAACAGAACACAGCAGTATTATATTATTATATATATTAGGCTGCACGGATTTCTAAGTAATAATAAAGATTCCGAGCCGTCTTGTCATAGTTGTTTCTCGTGTTCCTAACACACCCAAGCCATTTTGAAATTGGAAAGAAATGTGTTACAGTACGACTCTCTTTAATATAAGCGCAAAATGTTTATGAAACATTAAATTATTTATAATAAGTTTCCTTTAATAGCCTTAAAGGAAAAGATGAAATTACATGTTAAATATTAAACAGGACTTAATGTCACCAGCGCAGCGTAGCGACTCTATGAAAACTTAATCGTAGCATAAAAATGATTAAGAAAGAGCGATATTTATTAAAATATCGGTAATAAATATTTCAAAAATAATGTCATAATTTTATTTCATATAGAATTTTTTCATATTCTTACATTTATAACCCTAGCTATGTTTAAAATCCTAAGTCTCTAGCTCATAGAAAAGAAAGTTTAAAATCAATTACTAATTTCGACCCGAAAAGACATACACGTAAACAAGACTTCTTTTTTCAAGCAAGTCAACGTGGTAAAACAAGTACCCATAAAATTTCCGTTTTGTATGGGAAAAGTGATATACATATTTTTATAAACAGTACTTTAACTAATCAAAATATTTTCCTAAGCTAGTAACACATTATTGTCATGATATGGGCAGTATGTTGATGTCCTTGCTAAGCTTTGATAATGTTAGGTCCTTACATATGAAATTGGCGTTTTTTTTGTAAAATATATTTAATTAATCAATGTATGCACCGTTCTTATCTATGCACTTTTGCCGTCTCATAGGTAATTCATTGATCCTTTAACTAAAAAAGAACATGGGAGCGAGAATCAATAAACTCGGAGTACTCGGTATCGGAGTTGAATTTATGTCCTTGTAAGAAGTTGTCCAATTCCGGAAAAAATGGTACTCTGTTGGAGCAAGATCCAGGGAGTACGGTGGATGTCGCAGAAATGAGAATTGTAGTTCATCTAACTTAGTGGTTGATTGTTGTGCAGTATGTGTGTGGTCTTGCGTTATCGTGAAGCAGCAGTGGCCTAGTGCGATTGACCAATCTCGGTCGTTTAGTGGCTAGTTCTTCCTTCATAGTTTGTACTTGCTGACAAAAGATATCTACCGTAATCATTTGGCCAGATATTAGAAAGCTGTAGTGAACGACACCGGTGGTAGTCCACCAAACACTCACAAGTAACTTTTTCTGAGTCAATTTTCGTTTAGGGCAGGATTTGGCTGGATCTTGCCTGGAGTAGGCACACTCAGCGCTTGGAGTAGGCACACGCAGCGCCTGGAGTAGACACACGCAGCGCCTGGAGTAGGCACACGCAGCGCCTGGAGTAGGCAGGTCTAGGCACACGCAGCGCCTGGAGTAGGCACACGCAGCGCCCGGAGTAGGCAGGTCTAGGCACACGCAGCGCCTGGAGTAGGCACACGCAGCGCCCGGAGTAGGCACACGCTGCGCCTGGAGTAGGCACGCACAGCGGCTAAAGATAGCGCGGGCACTAGTAGGTGGAGGCGTGGGCGTGGCTAGGCGACGACTTCAGGTGAAGGCAGAGGCTTGCAGGATCCCCGGGCAGTGCGGCCCGGGGATAAGGCCTTTAGGAGATGCTTCAAGTTTGAAAGCTGAAGCGAGACTGGGTTTATTGACCGATTGTTCGGCTTTTATACCTTTTTAGACAGCTCCGCGCTCAACGGCGGATCTAGGGTAAGAACGGAAAATTATTTAAATTAAAAGCAAATTTTTGTAAATGGCCAAGAGGAAAAGAGTATTTTTGTGGAAGTATTGAAGTAAAAACATCAGACCGGTAACGAATTTGAATAAAAATTGCCATGACAACCAGATAAACAACGATGTCAAAACATGTCAAATTTTGGTTTCAGGCTCGTAATAGAGAAACGGCAAGATTTCAGTGAAAAATGAGATATTATTTATATAGGAAAAAGGTAGCGCACCAGCGCGCACGAAGCCGGAAATTGCAGAGTTACGGAGAACTAAATAAAAGATCGAAAAAGGTAGACTCCATCGACACCGATTTAAAAAGTGCTGATAGCGTGAAAATACGAAGTGAAAATGATTTGTTATTGTGTTCTTATGGTTTAAAAACGTTACAGGATCCTATAGAAATAAAAGTGACGCAAAATATCCAGTTTTGAGGTAAATGCAGAAAATCAAAACAGAATGGAAAAATAAATTTAAAATAGTGTAAAATGATATGTAAGTAGTATAACACTACAATCTCCAGCAGTAACAGCCAAAACAGCGATAACGTATAAGAAGATAATCCAAAAACAAATAAATAACCAATTTTAAAAAAGGAAAACTACATGACATAAACATAAAATTTATTTGAATTTCGAATTTAAAGTTAAATATCACTATTACACTTCACTTTGCCGTGTAGTGGCGGTCAAGAATATCCACTACCCCTTATCCTCCCGTGGGTGTCGTAAAAGGCGACAAAGGGAAACAGGCAGGAAATGGGCAGCAGCATCTTCCTGATAATAGCCCAATTTCAATAAAAAAGCTGCGGTTGCCAACCCGCTCGCCAAGCGTGGCAACTATGGCAAATACCCCCCTATGAATGACAGTAACAAAGAAACGGCCCCCAGTCCCCGGCGGCCCCGCTATTCCTGGCTACGGTGGCGACCATGGTAACGGCGGGGCAAGAGGTGCTAAGAATCTCCGGTGGAGGTTCGGTTGCCACCTTAGACGACTCAACCTGGCAACGTACAACGCACGCACCCTGAGGACTGACGAGAAGATCGTGGAGCTGGAAGAAGAGATAGACAAGTTGCGCTGGCATATTATAGGATTATCCGAAGTCCGAAGAGAGGGGGAGGACACGGTAATCCTCGAATCCGGCAACTTGCTCTATCACCGGGAGGGCGACCATCTGTCCCAAGGAGGTGTCGGATTTATCGTCCACAAGTCTCTCGTTAACAACGTTGTAAAGATCGGGAGTGTGTCGACCAGGGTTGCGTACCTTATACTCAGAATCACCAAACGGTATTCGCTGAAGGTCATACAGGTTTACGCACCAAACTCGGCACACCCCGATGAGGAGGTGGAGGAAATGTATGAGGATATCTCTAGATCCATGCATTCCTCCAAAACCCAATATACGGTGTTAATGGGAGACTTCAATGCAAAACTAGGCACAAGAGAGAACGGTGAGCTGAAAGTAGGAAAATTTGGAATAGGGCAACGGAACCCAAGGGGCCAGCAGCTTGCCGACTTCATTGAGAAAGAGGGACTCTTTATGATGAACTCTTTCTTCCAGAAGCGGCCCCACAGGAAGTGGACCTGGTCGAGCCCCGACGGTTCCACAAAAATGAGATTGACTTCATCATGACGACCAGACGACAACTGTTCAGTGATGTCGAGGGTGAAAACTGGTAGCGATCACTGAATGGTTAGAGGCACACTGAACCTAAACGTTAAGTTGGAGAGGTCTCGTCTAATGAAGTCAACGCTCCGTCCCCCTCGTTCTCTGTTCCAAAGTCCCGAAAACTTTCAGCTCGAATTACAAAACCGTTTTCAGTGCCTGGAAGACTGCAATGAAGTGGACGATATGAATGACAAGCTCGTGGAAACTGTCCATGCGGTCGGAGCTAAGTTCTGCAAGACCCGCCGAAGAAGAACAGAAAAACTCTCCGATCACACTCTTAATCTCATGGCTGTTAGACGGGAGATGAAGCTACATTCTTCAACAGACTTGACAGCATACAGGCATCTGAACAGACAGATCTCCAAATGCATGCGGCGGGACTTACGCAACTTCAATACAGCTCGTATTGAAGAAGCGATCGAACGAAACCAAGGCTCCAAAGTCTTTGCCAGAGATCTGTCTGCCAGAAAGAGCCAACTGTCAAAGCTGAAGACAGAATATGGCAGCATCGTTTCCGGGATACCTGAGATTTTAAGTGAGATTGAGAGGTCCTATGGGCAGCTGTACACATCATCGTTGGAGCCACACGCAAGTGTGAGTAACGATCCAAGAGCGAGTCTCATCCGACACTATTCCGAAGATATCCCGGATGTCAGTCTGAGCGAGATTAGGATGGTTCTTGAGGACCTTAAAAAGGGTAAGGCCCCAGGCGAGGATGGAATTACAGCAGAGCTTCTGAAAGCGGGTGGAAGACCGGTACTTGAAGTCCTTCAGAAGCTCTTTAATTCCGTCCTCCATGGTGGCATTACACCGGGGGCGTGGAGCAGAAGTGCGGTGGTCTTGTTCTTCAAGAAAGGTGACAACGCTCTCTTGAAGAACTACAGACCGATTTCCCTTCTGAGCCGCGTCTACGTGCTGTTTTCGAGAGTCATTACGAATCGTCTCGCGAGCATACTTGACGACTTCCAGCCTCCCGAACAAGCCGGTTTCCGAAAGGGCTTTAGCACCATAGACCACATACATACCCTTCGGCAAGTTGTACAGAAGTCCGAAGAGTACAATTTGCCACTATGTCTGGTGTATGTGGACTATGAGAAAGCCTTTGATTCCGTCGAAATTTGGGCGGTGCTGCAGTCCCTTCAGCGGTGCCAAGTTGACTGTCGGTATATCGAAGTGTTGAAGTGCTTGTACAGTAGGGCTACGATGGCTATCCGAGTACAGAACCAGAGTACGAAAACTATCCAATTGCAGAGAGGTGTAAGACAGGGTGACGTCATATCCCCGAAACTCTTCACTGCTGCATTGGAAGACGTTTTCAAGCTTCTGGACTGGACGGGATACGGTATCAACATCAATGGCGAGTACATCACTCACCTTCGATTTGCCGACGATATTGTCCTTATGGCAGAATCGCTGGAGGACCTAAGCACTATGCTCAATGACCTCAATAGTTTTTCCCAACGGATAGGTCTTAAGATGAACATGGACAAAACAAAGATCATGTTTAATGTCCATGTCACACCTATGCCGGTAGTTGTTGGGAGCACTAAGCTCGAAGTTGTTGACGAGTATGTTTACCTGGGACAAATAGTCCGACTAGGTAAGTCCAACATCGACCGAGAGGTCAAT
The DNA here is from genome assembly GCA_963668995.1 of Parnassius mnemosyne. NCBI lineage: Eukaryota > Metazoa > Arthropoda > Insecta > Lepidoptera > Papilionidae > Parnassius > Parnassius mnemosyne. The sequence goes on along the minus strand of CAVLGL010000024.1, from coordinate 37,990,780 downwards.
CGACGGATTCAACTCGGCTGGGCAGCGTTCGGGAAGCTACGACACATCTTCTCGTCAGACATACCTCAAAACCTTAAAACGAAATTGTACAACCAGTGCGTGTTGCCAGTGATGACTTACGGAACTGAGACGTGGTCCTTCACTGCTGGCCGTATGAGGAAGCTCAAGGTCGCTCAGCGAGCTATGGAGAGGGCTATGCTCGGAGTTTCTCTGCGTGATAAACTTAGGAATGAGGATATCTGCAGTAGAACCAGAGTGACCGACATAGCCCAACGGATTAGTAAGCTGAAGTGGCAGTGGGCCGGCCATATAGCTCGAAGAACCGACAACCGATGGGGAAGAAAGGTTCTCGAGTGGCAGCCTCGTACCGGTAGGCGAAGTGTAGGGCGTCCCCCCAAGAGATGGAGTGACGACCTGGTAAGACATGCAGGAAGTCGATGGATGCAGGTAGCTCAGGACCGTGCTTTGTGGCATTCTTTGGGGGAGGCCTATGTTCAGCAGTCGACTTGTGAAGGGCTGTAATGATGATGATGATGTGATGATTCCTAAGTTTATCACGCAGAGAAACTCCGAGCATAGCCCTCTCCATAGCTCGCTGAGCGACCTTGAGCTTCCTCATACGGCCAGCAGTGAAGGACCACGTCTCAGTTCCGTAAGTCATCACTGGCAACACGCACTGGTTGTACAATTTCGTTTTAAGGTTTTGAGGTATGTCTGACGAGAAGATGTGTCGTAGCTTCCCGAACGCTGCCCAGCCGAGTTGAATCCGTCGATTGACCTCTCGGTCGATGTTGGACTTACCTAGTCGGACTATTTGTCCCAGGTAAACATACTCGTCAACAACTTCAAAGGGGTTAGTTGAACTAAATGTCCATTTCGTTGGTAAGAACCTAATAAATCAGGTTTTCAAAAATGTAAGTAACTAATGCCCAAATACTCAACTGCTATTCAATTTTAGAATATTGTATTTTTATTTGTATTTGGGCACAACATCAGTAACATAATTTTGTTAATAATCGTCCAATCATGGCTATAAAAAACATAGATTTTTTTAATGTTATACTCAAAAGAAATTATAATAATTTACATTTTAACGACTTAGTTTAGTGATAAAACAAATAATCGCAAATTGAGGTAATAGATAGTTGCGGCGTAATAGGATCCATCACCCCATTTAGTCCCACATATGTCGTAATAAGCGACAGAGGGATGAAACGGGAGATGGGCAGCAGCCACTTCTTGATTACTACTTAAAATAATTAAGAAAAAAACTGTGGTAGCTGATCTAGGAGTTGTAAATACGGCAAATTTTTAGCAGTTGATGAGCAGTTTTGGACGTGGTAGAGCCATGCTGCAGCTATATTACTGGTATACTTGTAGCACTAATGGGTCTTCCACGCTCTCACAGAATACCAACTTTTTTTTTTGTTTCGACTCTGTAATCCACAAACTATACAATAAAAATTTGACTTTTGAAGGCTGTAGTAAATTAATGAATAAAAACAAAATATAAAATAATGCCTTTAAAATATTAATACAAAATATTTCGCATTTTAGATATAATTAATCTAAGCAAAGAGTTTAATGTTATAAAACAAAGTATCGAGTTTTATAACTGTTTTTTCAGTTGTAAATGTTTTATAATAATCCAGTAACTTAATGCCTTAAGGGATTCTTACAACGTAGCATTACTGAGCCGTAAAATCAATCGACCTTCGTGGGCTTATTGTTTAAGTATCAACTTAATTGGAAAAGAATAGCTTCATTGAAATCTTTTCAATAAAAACTTTAAAACTTGCTGTTAATGGCTCCACAATGAGCTAAAAAATATGTCGGCGCTTCTATAAATTACCACTTGGATTGAGAGTGAGCAATAAGTTGCGTCACTCTAACAAAGCATCATATCAATGGTGGCGAGGTGGAATTGAAACCCTCCACACATTTGTACAGTATAAAGTTCACAGTAGGCGCCGTTCGCGAGAGATTTTGCCTAAGTTATTCAACGTAGGAGTAGTAGTGCGAAGATAGTATCGTGGTTTTGTTCGTTGTCGTGGTTCTTCTCGTGCAGGTGAGGAGGATGGTGTTGCTGAGAGGTTACTCTGTGTTACACTAAGATGTGTAGTGTTGCTGTTATTGGTTTGGATAATTTGGTGTTATCATTACAGCCCTTCACAAGTCCACTGCTGAACATTGACTTCCTCCAAGGAACGCGACAAAGAACGGTTCCAAGCCACCTGCATCCATTGACTTCCTGCATGTCTTATCAGGTCATCACTCCATCTAGTAGGGGGACGCCACACACTTCGTCTGCCGGTACGAGGCTGCCATTCGCGGACATTTCTTTCCCATCGGTCGTCGGTTCTTTGAGCTGTCTGGGCAGCCTATTGCCACTTCAAATTACCAATCCGTTGGGTTATGTTGGTTAATCAGGTTTTAATCATAAATCCCACTTACTAACATGTATATTGTTGACTCGTTTGTCACTATAATTTTTATATGAAACTTTATTACTATGTTACAAAATTATGATCCTATCGTTTTTGTTTCACAAGCAAAACGCAGGTGAGACATGGGGAATGATATATTACGAGAAATATTTTATCATTCACATATGACTTCCGTTCTTTTTGCTAAATATAGAAACTTCAATTTTGTCTTACATTTCTACAAATTCTAACAAATTTTATCACGATGCTATGTTAGAATTAAAATAACCTGACAGCTCATATACGTCCTTTCTCATTTCTTAGTAATAATTGGTAAATATTGTGTTATATCTACAGAGCTAACATGAAATAACAGTCGGTTATTTATAACATGTAATATACTTTTTTTTTAAATCAAGTTAGTGTAACTAACGATTTGATAGTCCCCCGGACAGTAAGTGGCCACTGCTGTTCATGGACAAGTGCAATCGTCTTCTTAACACGAGGACGACGTATGCGTTGTCATTTCTATAGTCTTAGAATGTAATACTTCACATCTTGGTCTTATACTGACTTTCTATATCCTTCGGGCTTGAGCAGTACACTGCACAGAAATTCTACCACATAGTAAATGATGCTAGGAAAATTAAATTCGATCCTAATTTGACCCACTTTTCTTTCAAATAATGTATGTAATTTTAGGGTAATGTAGGGTTTTTATAATTTTATATTTTTATCAGAAAGATGCTGCTGCCTATCTCCTTTTCCACCTGTCGCCTCTTATTATATCTACGCGACGATATGGAGTAGTGGATATTCTTACACCGGCACGAATTTAAACGTTTTCATAAAATATTTTGAGTAGTGCGTTTAAAGGGGTAAAGAATAAAGTCTCATATTGCTAAAATCTACATAATAGGCGTACTAAGTAAATTTTAATACCAGCAAAACTACAAATATGAAAAGGGGCCAAGTACGGTACGGGTATAAATGACGAAAGGAATTGTTGGCTTTATCGATAAAATACTTGAGATCTAAGCGGATGACAAGTTCTATAATCATAGCTACATGAATATACAATATTCTTCAATTGATTTAACCGGACGGTACTCGCTAGGTATTTACAGACACGAATACTTGCTAGTAGGTGAAAATTACCACAGTATTTAAATGGAATGGAATCTATAAAAAATATTGTTTTCTAATTTATGAGATTGGTAGTTGTATTGTTTATTTATATAAAATGAGAGCTAATCATAGAAAAGTAAAGAATATAGAAAATAAATGAACCATGCAAAATTAAAATTAATGTCAGAAATATACTTAATATACACAAGCAAAATAACAAGTTATAAATATTTTTATAAAACGTAAACATGGATAAAGTCGACATGAAACATCATGTTCCAAGCTCGTTCGTCCAAATTAATATATTTCACTATACCGTACCACTGGGGTCTTTTGTCATTGGTATATCTTTATAAAGCACATTTCATTTTTTTTTTATTTGACATTTTTACACTTACATACAGCACGGCGAGAAGCAGAAACAGGTGGGCGCAACATAGATGCATTTGCGTTTTTGACATTCGAGTTCTCATTGACTATTAACTTGATCTTGGTTTTTATATACGATGACAAATTAGGTACGGATGTCCTCTTTTTTATCTGTGGCGTCAGAAGGCATGTCAGTACATCCACAATTACCTAAATAAGTATAATAATCCAGGCCTCTAACACGGATGAGCAAAATCTGGTAAATGAAAACTGATAGGAAGGATGATTCATACATGTCGCGGTGGCCCACGATATTTCCACTCAGTTATTTTGTCTTTTTCTATATAGGATAGGGTGACAAACGAGCACACAGTCCACCTAATGATAAGTGGTTGCTGCGGCCCATTGACATCTACATCTATCCTCGTTTGCGAATCGAGGACTAAGATGGAATGCCTCTTTTCCAGTAAGCTGACTTAGCGGCCAGCCACCGCAGAGTCTACTTCACCTGTATATGCCTCGTGTAGAGGCGAAACACGTGTCGTATTTTCGAGAGTGGTGTGTCGTGCCTAGTGTGCTGGTGTTGTGATTGACGGCGACGGATATTGTGCGCGCGATTGAGGGAGGGTGGAACATGCCCTTCAAACTGAGCAGGACACATTATTTTCTTTCTTTACGCGGAATTAAGCAAATTAGTTTATAACAACCCCATTATAATGGATTACCGCAAAGTAACGCCTGTTTCTATCCATTATCAAGGTCACATAACATAGTTGACAGTAGACTAGGGAATGCCTCTTTTCCAGTAAAAAGGTTATCTACACTCACCATACGAAACAATGCAGTGTTAAACTGCTATTTTACGCTGGTATCCTGTGAGAGCGTGAACCCACCCCGGTCGAACCGACCCATATGTGCTACAACTATACTACTAATATAGCTGCAGCATGGCTCTAGCACGGAAAAAAATTTTGTCTTTAAAACTTTCCTCGCTTAAGGTATTTCAGTGGCACATCTTCTAAATGTTCATCATCTGTTGGCTGCAGTTGCAGCCTCGTACCGGTATACCTTTATTATCTGACGGTGGAACTTCAACTCAATCTGAGGGTACATCAGTAGATGAATCATCATCTGCTTCCTGTTCTGTATCACTTTCCTTTTCACTATACTCCTCTAAATCGTCTATTTCCGACTAATTTTTATCTTTGCAGTCTTCCACTAATAATAATTCTACACACTTTCATTATCTTTGACCTTTTATTTAGTTCAAATTTAAATATAAAAGAGCGTTAAAATAAATGATTTATATGAGTAAACCGTAAAATAATATATGAAGAACCGTCGGTGCAGGGTATTTTCCACCCATACTCACTTTATAAATCCGTCGTCTTCGACTTCGACTACATTGATGATGTCATTTTTTTATATTGAAGTCGGTTGATTGTACAAAATAGAGAGTTTTACCATAAAATAAAACTTACCTATTATTTTTTAATCAATATCCGGAATCCATCTTGAGTCAAGCACTAGTCTTTCCGCCTAAAGTCAGCACTTCCGGCTACCTTACCTGCCTGGAGGGGGCACCTCACCACTGTTTTTGCTTTGTTATTTAAGCAGTGATGAGCACCAGGTCTCGTCATTATGACACTCATGATGTACCAGGTAGCCCTTACCTGGATGCCGGATATTGATTAAAAAATAATAGGTAAGTTTTATTTTATGGTAAAACTCTCTATTATTTGTTATGTATCAATATCCGGAATCAATCTTGAGTCACGTGTTTGTTATCACCTGGTGCTAATAATTTGTTATAGTTATTAACGCTATAATGTGTAAAGTAAACAATAAAAGAATGATTGCAAGAGATACACAGCAAACAAAAGTTATATATTATACCACAATTACCTTATTTGATTATAAATGACAATAATTTTTGCTTTTATCAATTACAATAATAAATACAACGAATATATTTGCTCTATCAATCAATTAATGGCATCAAAATAATTTGATAAAGATACAGAATTATTTATGTCAATTTCCTTTAGTTCTTTTTTATAGTAATTTTGAAAAGTATGTACAGTTTTCCAATTACCAGTCTTAAGGATTTTATCTAGAGAAAAATTTTCTAACCAATTTAAGGAAGATACTGCTGATCTTACTGAACCAGGAGTAGCTTCAATACCCGCCTCTCTCAGAAGCGATTTTACCCACCCAGCAATTACAGTACGGGATGCTGGCTTAGTGTCACCTCTAGCTGTAATAAATAAATGATTTATAGCCTTTCTGCGATTTTTAGATATCTTTAGTAACTGTCTTATCCAGAAAATAATATTCAAATTTTTGTCAGGATGTTCTTTAAGCCTCCAACCAGACTGTCTATGATTAATGCTGTCCGTTTTGGAACCAAAAGCTGGCCATAAGATTATGCTACTTTGGTCGTCTATTAAACTGTTATTGTCAATATGTAACAAAGTGAGGTCATGAACTCTCCGACTAGAAGCCAAAAGTAATAATGTAGCAGTATGCCTAGATACTTCATACAGATTGTTTTCATTTAGATTATATTTACTTATATACTGCATAAGAAATTTAGGATTCCAAATTGGTGGCTTTATGGCCGTGGCTGGTCTGGTACGGGCCATAGATATTGCTTTTAACATATGTTTTATAAAGAAATTTGAAGATAAATCTACTTTTGAAGTTAAGTGAGTGAATGTTGAAATCACAGATTTATGTACTAAAATTGTTCTGTAAGCAAGACCTATATCACAATGTAAATGTGCCAGATAACGGGCTACTTGTTCTGGGTGAGGATATTTATAATTAACCGAATTAGACTCGCACCATTTTTTCCATCTGTTCCATGCAGGTTTATATGTGTTGATCGTAGAGCCTCGCCAACTTGATATTAACAATTTCTGTTCTTTATCTGTCCATTCTGTTAACACATCTTGCCACCCAAAATCAACCATGCTTCCAAGAGCAAGTCTTGAATCTGTGGAGGGTGTATGCCTGTTCTCGTGTCTACTAGAGTGTGGACTAGATCTGGAATCCGATAAGGGGGGTGCAGAGCTCGGCGTTGAACATCTGCTTGCCAAAACACCTTGTTCCATTTCGGGGCAATTAATATATATAGTCCGCTGGCTTGATTCAAATGGTTTAGGACTCTGGGAATAAGATTGGGTGGTGGGAATAACCATGCTAGTTTGTAGTGCCACTGGTGACAAAACGCGTTGTGGTGTTGAGCTTGCTTGTTCTGAATGTTCACTGAAACATACTTCGGGGTCACGTGAGCAGTACTCGACGCAAATAGGTCTATCTCCGGCGTGCCCCACATTCGAAATATTTTGGATGTCGCCGCTGTTGTTAGGTGCCACTCGGGGCAAGTCCTTTGGCGTGATAAGGCGTCCACTTCGACATTGAATCTGCCTGGAAAGTACTGGGCCTGAAGGTGTATATTGAATTTGTCTAGAAGTGCAAGTAGTTGTAGAGTTTGCTCGAGAAGCTTTTTGGACTTGCTTCCGCCTTCCTTGTTTATGTAAGACACCACTGTTCGATTGTCCGTCTGAAGAAGCACTTGTGAGTTCTGTAGCAGTTTTTGTTCGTGTGATATCGCTGCCTGAACTGCAAACATTTCTTTTCTGTTTTCGTGCCAGGTTAGTTGCCGTTTCGTCCAGGTCCCTCCGATACTTATATCGCCGAGTTGCGCGCCCCAGCCGATGTCTGAAGCATCGGTTGTTAGAAGGTGAGTTAGTACTACATTCGTGTGTATCGGTACAGATTGACCTACAGCTTGTAGCCACCATTCCATCTCCGATTGAACTGGTAGTGGAATACTCACTTGGCGGTAAGGGTGGTCCTTTGACAACTGTCGACTGAAGTATTGCAGTGTTCGACAGTGAAGCTGACCTCTTCGGGTTACGTAAGTGGCAAAATTGAGTCTCCCCATTAAGATTTGATACTGTTTGAGGGACCACTTGCGTTTTAAGAGCTGTTGCTGAAGTGCGTTGCGTAGCGTTAAGCACTTTTCCTCCGATAAGGACATTGCATTGAGTTTTGTGTCCCATGTTATGCCGAGAAACTCGAGGCACTGTGTCGGAGTCAGCACGGACTTTTCGAAATTTATTGTCCAACCCAGTAACTGCATGATCTTTATCGTTAAAGATATATCTTCTTGTAGTTGTTGCATCGACTGGCTTGCCAATAGAAAATCGTCCAAATAAACTACACATCTGATGCCTCGATTCCTGAGAAACCCTGCTACCCAGTTTGTTATTGAGGCAAACGTTCTCGGCGCAGAGGAAAGGCCAAACGGTAAACAGGTCATCTGAAGCAGTTGGTGCTGGTTTGAATTGATGGGATAATTCAGCCTCAAATATCTTCGATGACGCCGATCAATCATAACGTGAAAGAAGGCATGGCTTAGATCTAATTTTGCTATCCAATCCTGATGCTGCAGAAAGGTGGGTACTCGAAAGTGACTGAACAGTCTGAAGGGTTTCGTTTTGACGAACCTGTTCAGTTGTTTCAAATTCAATATTGGAAGGTAGCTGCCGTCTGGTTTTGGCACCAAAAAGAATGTGGAAAGGAAGCTGGCACTCGGCTCCGCCTGTTCGAGTACTCCGGAGTTTAACATACTTTGAATTTGGCGAGTCATATTTAAGGAAGTTTTGGTCCTGTAACTCTGAATCACAATTGGATTTGGAAGTATTAGAGGTGGCTTGAGTTTGAATGGGATGTATGAGCCGTTTAATAGTCTGCATATTTGTTCCGGCGCGCCTAAATTGCTCCAAACACATTGAAATCGTTTTAGACAGCCGCCATGAAATTTTTGAGAGTCATTTACGACGATCATCTTTAAAGGAAAAATGCGATTGCGATTTCTTTCCTCTTTGTCTATTTTTGCCCGATTTATCTCGATTTGTTTGGTTGGATAGGCGGGGTGCTCGTTTTCCTCTTTTCGAGGGATTGTTTCGATGAAAAATGTATCATCAGATTGTTTACTAGTCGATGGCTTTTGATTTTCATAAAATTCTTTTTGAGTACGAGGCATTGATCGGGATGAAGTGATTAATTTATCTGCCCCTCCAATTTTCTGAAGGTAGGTCTGTATGGAATCGTCGTTAAACAGAGTTTCTACGTTAGGAGGGATTTTTTGCAAAACCTCGCGATGATATTCTTCAGGAATTTGTCGAAGTAATGAACCACGGCGTAAGCTAATTAGATCCGCTCGTCTACCACAAACTATTTGAAACAAATCTTCAGTTACTTTGCTATATGATGATTCTTTAGAAAATAACTCTCCTATTTTATCAAATAATAAATTTGGAGTCAATGTTTGTCGAGAATCACTGGCCCAATCTACTAGTGCTTGTAATGCTCTTTGTAATTCCTCTTTTTGGCAAAGTAAGGAGTTGGTTAATCCGGCGAAAGAACGTTCTAGCAAATAAGATCGAGGATCATCGCGCAACATTGCAGTTTCAAATCGTTTTAACGAATAATTTACAGCAAGTTCGACAAAACCGGGGGTAGATAAATATTTCTTCTGGGCATCGATAAACCGTACAGCATACCAATCATCACAATTAGAACGCTGTAATTCTACTAATTTCTTTAAATGTATTTCATTTGCACGTGGATAAATGGGATCTTTTACCGTGGTACTCAAATCTGATAGCTTGAGCTGGTTTATTTTGTCCCCGCCTTCTGTTGTAGGTCGGTGCAAGTTAAGATTAAGTTAAGGGACTATTTTTTGGTTTTGGCATGTAACTTCACTAGATTTTGTAATAACATTAGTTAAAAAGGCCACTTGCTGGGATAAAAATTCTAAATGTTCTTTACTCACGGTTTGATCCATTCTCCTTTTCTTGTGTCTCCTTGTTTGACTGTAAACACTGCTTTTTGACGAATCACTGCTATCCGAACTCGACAATGAAGTACGCACACGTTTTTGAGAATTTAATAATGTAACTTCGTCGACACTTTGTTCCTCCATAATTTTTTCAGTAGGGTAGCTATTTTTTAATTTTAGAAAAAAAATTGAAACTTTTTGTGCTTACGAAAGGCTGACTTGTGAATGGCGCGAAAAACAACGCTATAATGACGAGACCTGGTGCTCATCACTGCTTAAATAACAAAGCAAAAACCAAAATAAGTAAGGTAGCCGGAAGTGCTGACTTTAGGCGGAAAGACTAGTGCTTGACTCAAGATGGATTCCGGATATTGATACATAACAAATAATGTTTAATTTTACCACTTTTTGAATAAAACACTTAATATGATAAAAAACAAATAATTATGAATATCCAGTGCGGTATTTTGTTATTATAAATTGGAACAACAAATCTTATTTCCCGCTTTTGAAAATTTTCACGACAGTGTTTAAATATTAAGGGGATAATTTAAGAAAACAAAGGGGTTGCTCTCAAATTACTTTTAGAAATGGATTTTCATTATTCAAAGTGAAACTGTTACAAATGCGAATATCTAAAAATAATGTCTGCAATAAACAATTTGTTGTGAAATAATTGCGAAAAAATATAAAACAAACGGGAGATTTATACAATTTTACCTGATGTCTATTGTTTGAATTACACAATACTTCCTTTACGGAAACTTGCCTGAGCAAAGATATTCTATTGAAGAAAAAACTGAGAAAAGGTGATCTAAAATAATTTATTTTTTACTAGCTGTTCCCCGTGACTTCGCCCGCGCGGAACTTGGATTTCATGGGTTTTAATTTTTTTTTTGCGCGGAATCCTTATAATTTTTCTGAATCAAAAGTAGTCTAAGTTATTTCTTATATCATCAGCTATCTGCCAGTGAAAGTTCCGTCAAAATCGGTCCAGCCGTTTCGGAGATTAGCCGGAACAAACAGACAGACAGACAGACAGACAGACTGACAGACAGACAAAAAATTTAATAATAGTGTTTTTGTTATTAGTACAGTATATAATTTCATATGCATTTACTAAAAATCTAATATTTTAACATTACAAACAGACACTTCAATTTTATTTATTTGTATAGATATATTGTTTGTTTCATAAAAGCGATGGCTTAAAATTTCGCTGTATATTTACTTTCCAAAAACTTATAGGAATGAAATGTGTTTAGTATTAAGGTATTTTTTAAATTAAATAAAATTTATTAGTATAGTCTACAGTAGATGTTAGTTGAGTAAGAATCTACTTAAAGTCAGTCAAATATTTTAAATTTTGTAATTTGCCTACCATGTGCCCTTCCCCTCCATTCGTGCTTCAATAATAATATGACTCCAGCGTGCCTCTATCACGTGTAAGAGTATTTTTACGACACGTGTTTCGCCTCTACACGAGGCATCCTCAGGTGAAATAGACTCTGCGGAGGCTGGACCCTAAGTCAGCTTAGCGGCCAGCCTAAGATAGATCTAATTTTATTATTTTAAATTATAGATTATACACAAACCATCACTGTTAATTTAAAAAAAAATGACATAAAAGATAGAATATAAAAATATTAAACATTTGAAAAAAACATACTCACAAAAACAATACTTACATCGTTACTCGCGCGATGAGCAAAACCCCGCGCGTTGGAGGTGATTCGAACAAACCTTCCTCTATTACTGACTGGAGCACACTAACCCAAGGTCAACGTATGTTGCGAAACCGAGAGGGAATAAAACTCAGCTACACGGCACAAGATCCCAGCCGCCAAATTTCACGAACGCACATCGCGGCCGAACTCCCGATACCATCTACACCAGTGGTAGAGCCCCGCAGCAGTTTTTGCTGTTGCACGTATGGGCCGGCTCGAGCCGGGTTGGTACCACGACCTCACAGAATACCGGCGTGAAGTAGAGGCTCTGCTTCTGCGTTTCGTCTGATGAGTGCAGGTGGCCGGAGGCCCAATTCCCCCCCCCCCCCCCCCATCAACATGGTAGCGGAATTACACAGTAGACTACCCCAGGAGGGTACCAGTACCCCTGGAGAATCCCTCGCTGAGCATCTACGACCATGTTATTCCGATCCTGAGCGTGGGTGCTCAGGCTGCCCCACGTATTCTGGGGGGAGGGGGGGGGGGGGGGGGGCAAAATTCCGCTGCTGCTTGGGGCAAACTGAGCAACAATACCAAGGCGACCCCTGCCACGCTATCCGTGAATTTCTGCAACATCAGGGGATTTCACTCTAACCTAAACGCCGTCCACTACCATCTCGAGACGGCGAAGCCGGCCTTGCTCTTTCTGACCGAGACGCAGGTTTCCTCTCCGGCTGATATTTCGTATCTCTCCTACCCGGGGTACAAATTGGAGCACTCCTTTGTGCCTCGGGCTGGAGTTTGCGTGTATGTCAGAGAGGACATCTGTTCTCGACGCCTCGGCAGTCTTGAAGGTTCAGACCTGTCCATCCTTTGGCTACGCGTAGACAGCGACGACCATCCGCGTGTCTACGGGTGCCTCTATAGGTCCCATAGCGGTAATGCCGAAACAGACCGACTCATCGACCACGTCCAAATGGCTACAGATTCCTTGCTACAACAGGTCCCATCCGCAGAGATCGTGATCCTTGGCGATTTTAACGCCCACCATGCCGAATGGCTCGGTTCACGTTTAACCGATCATGCGGGAAGATCTGTTTATGACTTTGCCTTGGCACATGGTCTGACACAACTGGTTACTTCGCCTACGCGGATTCCAGATATGGAGGATCATACACCTTCCCTGTTGGACCTTCTGCTGACTTCGCATCCGGACGGATATCAGGTTTCCGTCGATGCCCCTCTCGGCTCTTCGGACCATTGTCAGATCCGGAGTATGGTGCCACTCACGCTCCCTTCGCGGTTGCGTTCTGCAGGTTGCCGCCGTGTTTGGCATTACAGGTCGGCGGATTGGGACGGAATGCGGTCTTTCTTTGCATCCTACCCATGGGGGCGGGTTTGCTTCTCGCCGGATGATCCCAGCGCTGTTGCTGACTCTGTCACTGATGTGGTGCTACAGGGAATGGAACTATTTATTCCATCATCTGTGGTACCCATCGGAGGCAGATCTCAGCCTTGGTTTGGTCGCTCCTGTAAGACTGCATTGCGCAGTAAGCAGGAGTGTTATCAAGCCTGGGCTGCGGCTTCGGTGACTCGGGATGTAAACACAAGCACATTAAAAAAGAAGTATAACTTCGCCTCCAGGTCTTTCAAAAGAGTTATTGCCAAGGCAAAGTCAGAGCACATAGGCAGAATTGGCGAGAAACTAGTTCGCCTTCCTTCGAGAACCCGTGCATTCTGGTCTCTCGCCAAGGCTGTTCAAGGGAATTTCTGTAAGCCATCACTACCATCTCTGCACAGGGAGGACGACTCACTGGCCCAAGACGCAAAAGATAAAGCCGACCTTTTAGGCTCCCTTTTTGCGTCCAACTCGACTCTTAATGACGGGGAGAAAATACCGCCGACCATCCCGCGGTGTGAGTGCTCCATGCCGGATGTGCTATTCTCACAGCGCTCAGTTCGCAAAGCACTTCTCTCCCTGGACATCTAGAAGTCGAGTGGGCCTGACGGAATCCCCCCAATTGTGCTGAGGACGTGTGCTCCGGAGTTGGCACCGGTCCTAACGCGTCTTTTCCGGTACTCCTACTCCCAAGGCGTAGTCCCGAATTCATGGAAGACGGCTTATGTCCAACCGATCCCTAAAAAAGGCGACCGCTCAGACCCGTCCAACTATAGGCCTATCGCGATCACCTCCTTGTTCTCCAAATAATGGAATCCATTATTAACTGCCAGCTCATCCGGTACCTTGAGGATCACCAGCTGATTAGTGACCGCCAATACGGTTTTCGTCGGGGTCGATCAGCTGGTGATCTTCTGGTCTACCTGACCCATAGATGGGCGGAGGCAGTAGAGTCCAAGGGAGAGGCGTTGGCCGTTAGTCTGGACATTGCGAAGGCCTTCGATCGGGTTTGGCACAAAGCGCTTCTTTCGAAGCTCCCTTTCTATGGGCTTCCCGAGAAATTGTGCAATTGGATCACCAGCTTCCTTGCAGATCGGAGCATCAAGGTCGTTGTAGACGGTGCATGTTCTGACTACAAGCATATTATTGCTGGTGTTCTACAAGGCTGTGTGCTATCACCAACGCTGTTTCTTCTGCATATCAATGATATGTTGCTAACTGGTAACATTCATTGCTATGCGGATGACAGCACTGGTGATGCTCTATACACCGGCCGGGCCAATATTTCTCGGGAAAACGTCGCCGAGTTCCGGAACAAACTTGTGTCTGAAGTCGAGTCTTTGCTGGACAAAGTCTTGGATTGGGTGCGACTAAATCTAGTCCAGTTTAATCCTCATAAGACACAAGTTTGCGCGTTTACCGCTAAAAAGAACCCCTTTGTCGTATCTCTTCAGTTTTAAGGCACTCCCCTTCTTGCCTCAGCCAGTATCGGTATCCTCGAAGTCGACATATCGAGTGACGTGCAGTTTCGTGGTCACTTGGAAGAGAAGGCCAAATTGGCCTCTAAAAAGCTTGGCGTGCTCAGCAGAGCGGGACAGTATTTCATGCCGGCACACCGCCTGCAACTTTACAAGGCGCAGGTTCGGCCTCACATGGAATACTGTTCCCATCTCTGGGCAGGTGCTCCCCAGTGCCAGCTCCTTCCACTTGACCGCATCCAGCGCAGAGCGGCTCGAATCGTCGACGACCGAGCCCTTTCCGATTCATTGGCACTGCGAGGAGATGTTGCATCTCTTTGCATTTTCTTTCGCATCTACCATGGGGAGTGCTCTGAGGAATTGTTCGGATTAATCCCAGCCGCCAAATTTCATGAACGCACATCGCGGCAGAACTCCCGATACCATCCATACCATCTGGATGATTGGCGGTCTACCACTGTGCGATTTAGAAGATGTTTTCTTACTCGCACGACTTCATCATCAGTCATGCGTTTTTATTCATCGTGTAGGTATGTTTATTATTCTCGTGTATTCAGTTATGTACCTATTCAGATTAGTCTAGTACTAAGTTATTTAAAAAAAAATAGTTATGAAACAGCTTACTGCTCTAAATCCTCCGTGGTCTTATGAGATGCGGCTCAAATTGTGCTCCATTCATTTCAAGGCAGACTTGGGTGCAGGCGGGGCATCATCGTGTGGTCTTCGACACAGTCCGTACGTAGTTTCTCGAAAGCATCCACGATCCTTTGGCGCATTTCTTCAGCACTATCACATTCACGATTAAAAACCCTTTCTTTCACATACCCCACAAAAAGAAGTCTAACGGAGTCAGATCTGGTGAGCGAGGTGGGCAAGCGTGTGGTCCTAGTCTGCCGATCCAGCGATCATCAAATAGCTCATTGAGGCGCTCACGGACGAACCTCACGAAATGTGGAGGGGCACCATCATGTTGGAACTATGTGCGGCGATATTCAGCCAACGATAGGTCGTTTAAAATGTCAACCAACTGTTCATTTATAAAGTTTAGGTATCGCTGTCCGTTCAGTCGCTCTGGCAGAAACACTGGTCCCAGTATGCGATCCTTAAATAAACCTGTCCATACGTTAACCGACCATCGGGTTTGGTGCCCGGTTTGTCGAACAGCGTGCGGGTTAACCTCTGAATACACGTGTGTATTTCTTCGGTTCCACAGGCCGTTTCTGGTAAATGTCGACTCATCCGTCCAGATAATGTGCTCAATGGAACCAGGCACACGTTGTTGCTGATATAATTACCAACGGCAGTATAATAACCACTATAAACGTACGCGTTAGGCATTATTAAAACAAAAAAGAATCCAAAAACGTAACAAAAACTTTAATATCAACACGTAATCACAAGTAAATTTATTAAACAAAACGATTGAACTGTCGCTCGCGCACGCGTGTACAAAATCAACACGAAAGCGAAACTGTCTCAAAAACTAAAACTAACGAACCCCGTCAAGGCTGAAAATTACTGCGTCACAAGCGTGAGGCGACAGGGTTAGGCATTCTGCCGTCATAATAAAAAAGGAAGTAACTAACAAAAACGTAAAATGGAAATAAAAAATAAATTGATGAATTTTTCTTTCAGAACCCGTGTCTAAAGTATATTAAAAGGTATCTATATTGAAATATATACGTAGAGACATGAAGATTTTAAGGACGAACTTATTTTTTTTTTAAATTTGTTTATTTAAATAAAACGAATTTTCCTTTTCATCTTAGCTTAAAAAATACACCTGGCAACACAAAAACATCGAAGGAAAGACGCATATAACTATTTGCGTCTTTCCAACCTAATAAATTAAAAAAAAAACTGCCATTCATTTAACAATTTTACATATTTTGGAAAGGTCATTTGAAGTTGAAAGGACGCTAATAGTAATTTACTACTTTTTTTTTTAATAAATATTAGAAAAGCATTGGTAGTGAGACACAAAAAATAATAATTTTAAAAAGTAATGATTTTAAAGGGGATATCATACAAGACTTACTACGATAATAATTAAAAATTAAAAATTTTGTACAACCGATTTTAATATAAATAATTAAGGATAACTCAAAAACTATTGGTCTGACCTCGATCAAATTTATATGGGACCACATGTGAAACACCAGCTCTTAACAATAAGATATAAGCTCTTAATAATAAGATATAGAATAATAAGACAAGACCAAGAATAATTGAAATTTAAGTAATCGATGCAAATATTGTTAAAGATGACGTAGCAACTGGTTAAATAAGTCTTTTCTTTTATGTTTAATTTGTATAAGTCTTTTCTACTAAAAAAAGTCATCTGTGATCAACAGTTACGTCTAAAATTCTTACGATAATTTCTAAAATATTGATATTTGTGAATATTAAAAAAATTTAGTAGATGCGCCTTCTTATCATGAATCGAATGGTATATTTAACTCATTTATTCATAAATTGTTAGATGCGCCCTTTTTTCTTACGACCGCGTGTTTCGTACCGAGCTAGATACAGGTCGATAGCGGAGGGGGTGTGGGTACAATCGCGTTCTAAAGTACTACATGGTATTGGGCTATTGTTTTATAATATTATAGTAATTAATTGTTTTAATGTAGAATCATAATAGGTGTTTTACTAGCTACTTAGAACTTTGGAAGAGGTGGGAATTAAAAATGGATAATGTTTACATGAGCATTATTTGTTATTTCTATCGTAAAATATAAAGTAGTTTGTAACAAGAAAACTTTAGCTAAGGGTAACACGCCGTCCATTATGACGTCTTGGGTCACATGGAAGCCAGATGTTAATGGTGTGTTGGTGTTACTGGATGCTACTTGATCATCACTTTCATCTTCGCTTGAGCTTCCGTCATCAGGTCGATCACATGGTAATTTTTTCGGTATTCTTCCTCCACACTTTTAACTTTACTGCACAATTTTCCCCATTCACCTTCTCCTATCATATTTACCTTTTCGATCACTAGTTTAGTCATAAAACAATAGATATAAATAATTTTTCTTTCCTTCCTTTTTAAAACATCGTCGCGAGTCGCAAAGTAAGCTGTGTATGCGACTGTATTTTTGGAGCGAACAAAGCGCGGGAACCAATAGCATGCAGGCACACTAATACTGGCGGATTGTTCCCCCGTCGCGCGCCTTTCGTACCAATATGTGATAAATCGCTCAGTGCCCAAGTTCAAGGCCAGCGTTTGTTTTTCACCGTTCGCGCGTACATTAACCTCCATTAGTCAGGTGATATCAATTCAGTTTCCACTGCTGGTTTTATGTTTCAGTATTTTCATGATATTTTTTATGAAATTATCGTTTCATTTAGCTGTACTAACATGATGGCGCGTGAGTAAAGCTAATAAAACGTTGTTAAAAGATGATTTTTTTTTCATCAGGATCGACTTTATTTGTAACCCATGATCAAAGGTATACTTGGTGCTGTCGCCTGTCTTAGTTTTCGGGAGCGTTCCAAAAATACCCTGTATACACATCATTAACGGAACCTATTAAATTATACAGTTATTACCAGAAGAAAAACATGCAATTTAAACAATATTGCATGCCTTAAGCGAAAGCGCAAGGTATGTTCTACTATCGCCTAAAAATTAAGATTCCAACGTTTTATCGCATGAAATAGTATCTAGCAATCATATTATACATATGAAAGATATAAAAAGTACATTATTAGAAAGATAAATGATTGTTGAACTTAGTAATTTTTTTTTAAATCGATTAATTGCTATTTTTTTAAATAAAAAAGGGGTTTTAGTGGCTTATGGTGTTGATTTATCAAGTCCGCAAGGCTTGTGAACACGATAACTTTTGAAAATACCAATTGTTTAACTCAATCTATTTTTAATCTCTTCATCTATCACGTGGGAAGCCATTGAATGTAAATGGCAGTGTAATTTTGTTTTGTTTAGCTATAATTAATTTTTTTTCGTCTGCGCAGTCAGTGCAACGTCACTCAGATCGGCATCAGTCGCCGTCGTGAGTGGACATTGTAACGGTTGTTTGCAGCGGCTCAAAAACATCGTTGTACAAATACACGATATTCGAATATCCAAACTTAAATACTTGATTTTATTAATAATGACAGATTTATTTTATTGCAATATTTTAAAAGCACAGAATATATAATAGTAGTACTTACTAAAAGTAAGTACTATCAATTTTTTGTCATGGGTGTTTCATGGTTTTCGAGGGTGTTGAAGCCTATAGGGTTGTCGAAATATAAATCCAAGATGGCGGCTGCAATAGGTATCAATTTTTTCATCATGGGTGTCATTATCATGGTTTTTTAGAGTGCTGAAGCCAATAGTGCTGTCGAAATGTAAACCCAAGGTGGCGACTGCAATAGGTATAAATTTTTTCATGATGGGTGTTATTTTCATGGTTTTCGATGGTGTTGAAGCCGATAGTGCTGTCGAAATGTAAATCCAAGATGGTGGCTGCAATAGGTATCAATTTTTTCACCATGGGTGTCATTTTTATGGTTTTCGAGAGAGTTGAAGCCGATATGGTTGTCGACATGTAAATCCAAGATGGCGGCTGCAATAGGTATCAATTTTTTCATCATGGGTGTCATTTTCATGGTTCTTGGTGTTCAACACCCTCGAAAGCCGATAGTGCTGTCAAAATATATTTAAACTACTTTTAAAAATTCCGTATAATCATGTTATACGTAATTTTTTTAATGCGCTTATTGAATCATTGGCATGCCCAAATATGTGGTAATGTGGTATTACATCTTAGTCTTCAGATCGTCTATGTGATCGACTTACGTGTATAAAAAATAAATAGACTGAAATCAACCTCTGAAAGTTTTATTTAGTTATAAAATGTTGATGAAATGAGCTGTCATTGATTTTGATAGAAGCCACATTTGGTCTTGTTGAAGGGATGGCATAATTTTTGACTATCAAAAAATGTGAGATAGCATTTTACCATTTCAAAATTTGTACTTTAAAAAATAATTTAGGTAAGTAATTATTTTTAACCAATTTTCATATTTATTTGCCATTAACTTTTAAGTGTACCTCTATAAATTAGGCGTCTGACGTATATATCCATCAGCGACACTGTCTCAAATTCGTTGTATGTGCCATAAAGAGCAATTTCGTTAAAGATCATATATGCTATCTATACTTAGTCAACTCATCGTGTACTGGCAGTGTAAGAATATTTTTTTGTAGAAGAGGGGGCAAACGAGCATGCGGGGTCCATACAGGACTTTAGCATAGTGCTAGTGATACACGAATAATACCTAACATACATACTCTAACACCACGTTCTCTGCTGAAACAATACGCTCGAATAGCTTTTTATATTAACGCGAACACTACACATTAAATGAAACTATTTTTTACGGATATTATCGCGTTTAATTTAACTTTTTTTGGTAACACAACACTCAACACGGCATCTTCACATATTGTTCACATATTATTAAATTTTAATTGCGGGGCGCGTCCATAAACTGAGTTATGAGTCAACCCAGGACGGGAAATGCACCAATTGCCACACGTTCACAAAGTAATTCCACAGACTTTACTCTTTTATTACATTTTATTTATAACAGGCGCAAACACTATGTTTTATTTTATTTACTACCAGCAAAAATGCTCATCAACAATTGTAACACCAGAATAAAAGCAGGTGCTGTGCCGGCCGGCCGGCCTTTTGTAAAGAAGCATTTTGTAAAGAACATTTGCAACAAGCGAAAAAATAATATTGTCATGAAAAGCCAATTCTTTTACATTTTTTAAACTATGAGGTTTAAAAAATAACCAAACTACATCGTAGTACCCTTTTTAAGCTCTCCTATCTGAAGATTTGTTATAACCTTCGTATTTTAGTCCGGCCCATGAATTATTTAAAAGTTGTTCCTGAAGCTTTATGGCTTTACTCGCAAAACCTCGTTACCTTTTTATTTATCGAGTAAAGTTAATTTTATGTGGAAGTACATTAAAGTTAAGATATAATAAGAGGAACGCGCGTAAATTTTTTTAATACGTGTCGCTCAAAGCTTTTTCGCATATTATGATTATATATAATACATATTTACGCCGTGTCATAACTTTGATGTTGCTTTTGGTGTAAGTTGTATTGGAAATTAAAAAATGTAAAGGCAAATTTCCGTTGTAATGCTTTTATGGTGCATTTTTTTTAAATTTCCGTCTAAGATGTTTCTTTACCATGTTTCTCTTCTTTTCTGCCGAGCATATCGTAAATCAGTCTTAAAATTACAATGAACAATTTTATTAATGCTGTGTCAAATTTTGGTATTCTCCGCCTCTTCCGCCAAATTGCTACAGTATCCGTATCAGTATCTGCTTTTGAGTTATTTTATTCCTTAGATGTTTTCTCATGATGTTTTCCTACACCATCAAGCACGCGGTAATTCAGTTACTCACTTAGGAGCCCTTAGCCCCCGAGCTACTACGGCTGATATAAATTAATAATTTTTTCCAACACCGAATGTTAAAAATCTGAATACAAATGTGTTTTAAATGGGAACGAACTGAGCCCGTTGATTCCTATTTTTTCTTTGGCATCACTCTCGACGGCTAGCGTCGATGGGTCCCCAAGCAGACTAAACTCTGCAACTTATGCTGTAAAAAAGATTAGAACTCTCACTAATACCGAGACTACTAGATTAGTATATTTCAGTTATTTCCATAGCATAATCTCTTACAGAGTATGCTACTTACAACCGAAAACTGAGAGATTCTATTAGAAAAATTTTAAATAAATAAATATGCTAACGAAAGAGAACATAATCACTACGTTTAAGAGGCGGCACTTCCATTGTAAAAGTAAATGTACGAAAGTATGTCAAGCTAGTTATGGATACACCCCGTCCCTCTGTTTTAGACTAAAATATTAAAATATATAATATTGTATTATTTAGACTAAGCAGTAAAACTAATGTATCAGCATTTGTATGTAAGTTCCTAGTACTTAGTTGATGAGTCGCATGTCTGCGCACAAACGGACTCTTTGAATATCGTTCATTATTAAAGCCACCTCCAAATCGGTCGGACATAGTAATCTAATTGTATTTTAGTTTTTAAAAACTCCTTTCGACGTTCCCGAAATTTGACTGGCGCAGCCGGTAGGATTTGTTCGTAAAGGCTGTACCGTCTCTTGAAATATTCAGGTGTCAAAATTCGCCTGAATTCGTGATAGCGGCGCGAATAGCTGTTGGGCAAATCCAAGAACCAAAGAAATTTGTCATCGAGGGAAGCGGAAGACATGGGAATAGCGGCTGGTTGGTGAGTAAAACTTTTCACCATCCTAGATTCCACTATTATCCTTCATTTTTATTTAAATCTGTTATTATTGAGATCAGACTTCTCTCATTCTAACGTATCTGGTTTTTCAATTAAATATATTTAGTAATAGACACTCTATTAGTGTAGACGTAACGGTGATAAGAATAAGGGACAAAGAGTGCCTTTTTGCACAGAGATTATTAACGTTCTAAAAATAACACTTTTTATAAAATTAATAAATTAAATGTAATTAAAGCTTTACTTGATAACTAAAGAATATATGTTTTATTAATGCTAGAGATATAATACAGTTTTATTTAATTTAATTTTATTTTTCATTACATTTACATCTTTTACACATTTTATACTTTAAATAAAGTTTTATTTTATAAATTATATTTTTATATGCTTTAGTGTGTTCTACCTTATATTTTGTGTTATTGCATAAAATTGCGCCCTATATTAACTGACTCCTCTGACGCGTGTATTACTCTATAACGATGGAACAACCAATGGCAGCAGAACGACAGACCGTTGTAATTAATCCCATTCCTACAGAAATGCTACGGCTTATTCCAATTTTTAATGGCGACAAAAGACAGTTAAATTTGTTTTTGAGGAAATGTGAATATGTCATTCGTAGGTATAGGGGTGACGAAGAACTAAATTTATACGTTTATCATTCTATAACTAGTAGGCTTACAGATAACGCGGCGTCACTCTTATCGGAACGGGAGGATGTCGTGTCGTGGTTGCAGTTGAAAGATTTGCTAACGCAACATTTCGGAGACCCCCGTAGCGAAGAGTGTATTAGTATTGAATTAGAATCTTTAAAGATTAAATATGGTAAAAACTTTCAAGATTTTTGTAACTGCATTCAAAGTATTCGATTATTATTAATTTCAAAAGTAAACATAACGGATGATAGTAATCTTAAAAGCGCTAAATTGGCAATTTACAACAATACAGCTCTAAACGTATTCCTATACAATCTTCCCGAGAATATGGTTCGGATAGTGAGGTTAAAGAGGCCAGCGACTCTAGAAGACGCGCTGAGCATTGTACTAGAGGAAGTCAACTTCCACGATCAATACAATATGCGTAATTGTGTTCACAGTAGTAGTGGCTTAGCTTTAAGGCAGCCTCAAACATCAGTTCCAATACAAGGATTTAAATTCGGTAGTGCGCCTCACACGGTAATGCAACCAAACGGATACAAACCGGAGTTTCCAAATAACATTACACCAAAATTTAATTTCGGCATTCAAAATCAAAGCCAATTTAAGATGCCCCAATCTGGCTTTCGTCCTCAAACAATGCAACAGATAGGTTACCGTCCACCTCAATTTGGTTATCGGCCACAACTTGGCCAGCAACCACAACAGTTCAGCTATCGTCCACAACTCGGCCCTCAGCCACAACAGTTCGGTTACCGTCCACAACTGGGCTTTCACCCACATCATTTTGGTCAAAGACCTCAACAGCAATTTGGCCACATGCCAACTACACAATTTCGTAATAAACCACAAACTCAGAAACCCAATTTTCAAGAGACTGACGTTTCCATGAGGACAGCTCCTCAAGGCCACAACCCGGCTTTAGATTAAATGAGTTGACCTTAAGAGAAAATGACGGACAGTATAAAGAGTATTATGACACAGACGACGAATATGTAGAGCAATATGATAACGAATTCACACCATCTCCGGAAGAAACTGTTGACGAAACAACTTATGACAAGTTTGCAGACGAAACTCAACCTCAAACTCTTGAAAATTTTCACATGAAAGACTCCATCGGAGACAAGAAGTCATAGAACTAAATTGTGATCCGAATCTCAAGTTACCCTATATTTATATCCCTGAAATAGATGCAAAATTAATGGTAGATACAGGTAGTACTAGATCTTTTATCAGCCCCCGTAAAGCATACCAACACTTCTACCAATATATAACACACGAACCAGTCGAAGTAGTCAGTACCCACGCCTCTAGCAGACACGATGTGGTGATAGAAATCCCCCTACCATCCACTTTTAAGAGTTTAGATTTTCATAAATTCTATCTATATGACGTCGACTCTCGATATGGTGGTCTCATTGGTAATGACCTATTGGAACAACTAGATACAATTATAGACCTTAAAGACCTTGTACTTAAAACTAAAACAACTTGCATACCAATAGTTAATAATAACTTGAATTATGTTATAACACTACCACCACGATCAGAACGGCGCGTAAAATTGCCACCAGACCATTGTTCTGGAGAGGCAATCATTAATTATAAGGAATTTGTCAGCGGTGTACGAATGCCTAGTGCATTGGTAAATTGCGTTAACGGTTATGCCGCAACCGTCATACAGAACGTTCTTGACAAAGAAATGATATTGACAGTAACACGACCTTTTACAGTTACTAAGTATGATACGACTACTCAATGTGACATAAACTTAACAAGTACCTATAGTGACTTAGAGATCGATAAGGTACTCGAGGATAATCTACTTAAACTAAGACTTAATCATACTAACGATGAGGAACGCGACAAAATTTTTAGACTTTGCCAAGAATTTAAAGACATATTTTACTGCGACAAATTACCACTAACTTTCGCAAACGAAATTAAAGATAAGATACGCACAAAAAATGAAGACCCAATTTATGTTAGACCCTACCGTCAAGCACCAATGCATGTAGACGAGATAAATAGGCAAGTAGACAAGTTATTGAAGGACAATGTTATTCAGGAGTCACATTCGCCATGGAATGCTCCTGTACACCTTGTACCCAAAAAAATGGATGCATCTGGTGAAATTAAATTTCGTATGGTTATAGACTACCGACGTTTGAATGAAATATTCATAGACGACAAATACCCACTACCAAACATAACAGATTTATTTGACAAGTTAGGGAAGAGTTCTTATTTCAGTACAATCGACTTAGCAAGTGGTTATCACCAAATCGAAATAGAAGAACAAGACAGGCAAAAAACAGCCTTTAGCACTCAAAACGGCCATTATGAATTTCTTAGGATGCCATTTGGCCTGAAGACAGCTCCTGCAACTTTTCAGCGGACCATGGATAGTGTGCTGAGGGGATTACAGGGGATACACTGCATGGTATACTTAGATGATATAATTGTGTTTTCGGCAAGTCTGGAAGAACATATACAAAAGTTACGGACGATATTTGACATATCGAGTAGCGTGCAGTTTCGTGGTCACTTGGACGAGAAGGCCAAATTGGCCTCTAAAAAGCTTGGCGTGCTCAGCAGAGCGGGACAGTATTTCATGCCGGCTCAACGCCTGCAACTTTACAAGGCGCAGGTTCGGCCTCACATGGAATACTGTTCCCATCTCTGGGCTGGGGCTCCCCAGTGCCAGCTTCTTCCACTTGACCGCATCCAGCGCAGAGCGGCTCAAATCGTCGGCGACCGAGTCCTTTCCGATCGGCTCGACTCATTGGCACTGCGAAGAGATGTTGCATCTCTTAGCATTTTCTTTCGCATTTACCATGGGGAGTGCTCTGAGGAATTGTTCGGATTAATCCCAGCCGCCAAATTTCACGAACGCACATCGCGGCAGAACTCCCGATACCATCCACACCATCTGGATGATTGGCGGTCCACCACTGTGCGATTTAGAAGATGTTTTCTTCCTCGCACTATTTCCTTGTGGAATAGTTTACCACCAGCGATTTTTCCGGACCGATACGACTTAGGGACCTTCAAGAAAAGAGCCTACTCCTTTTTAAAAGGCCGGCAACGCATCTGCAATTCCCCTGGTGTTGTGGTTGTTCATGGGCGGCGGTAGTCACTTACCATCAGGTGAGCCGCATGCTCGTTTGCCCCCTCTCCTATAAAAAAAAAAAAAAAAGAATTAGGGCGACTTATCTAAAAGTTCAATTAGACAAGTCTGAATTTTTAAGGAGAGAGGTTTTATATTTAGGACATACCATTACAAAAGAAGGGCTACGTCCGAACGCAGACAAAATTAATGCTGTGTTAAATTTTCCTATACCTAAGACAACAAAGGAAATTAAAAGTTTCTTAGGACTGGTAGGGTACTGTCGACGCTTCATAAAGGACTTTGCTAAGATCACACAACCTCTAACTGCATGCCTTAAAAAGCGAAATAAAATTACCATCGATGAAAAATATATTAATGCGTTTGAAAAATGTAAAGAAATATTAACGAGTGTACCCTTATTACAGTACCCGGACTTCGATAAAACCTTTATTTTGACGACTGACGCCTCTAATATAGCTTTAGGAGCAGTTCTATCACAGGGACCTATTGGTAGTGATAGACCTGTTGCATACGCTAGTAAGACGCTTAGTGACACTGAAAGTAGATACAGCACCATCGAACGAGAACTTTTACCTGTTATTTGGGCCGTAAAACATTTCCGACCGTACCTTTACGGACGAAAATTTGTAACCTTAGTTTGGCTTTATTCATTAAAGGAACCAAACAGTAAGCTTACCAGATGGCGATTACGACTACAGGAGTACGATATTGAAATCATTTATAAAAATGGAAAACAAAATACAAATGCCGATGCCCTATCCAGAATTAAAGTCAATGCCTTAAATTCAGACGACGAAGGTCATTCGATGGACGTTAATTTCGACAGCAAAGAGTATAAACTTAGGGAGCATTTGAAAGACGTAGTTAAGGAAATATAAAAACTAAACACTCAAAATAAAAGACATAATGACACAACGTCCATTGTGGCAATATCAGACTCAAGTACTGTTTCCGCGAGTCCTATGTCTCTTTCCGACACAATATCAATTTTTAGTTCAGAAAAGGTTTCCGAATATCCAATTCGATCACCTTCGGAATCTAGTAAGACCCAAACTGTGCATTCAGCCGTAGAATTAGAGTCAAATGGAATACCAATACTACACGAGGCTATCGATAAAAAGCCAAATCAAATATTAATATCTTCATGGTTTAAAAATGAATATCAGGTTAAAGATATTTCTAGGAAAAAACAAAAAGTTTTAGAAGTATTTTTACCATTAGATAATTCCGAATTAATTAAAGAATTTTTAAAGAAATATATTAGGCCTAAAATTAAATATTTTATATATTTCGAACGAAAAGAACATCGAAGGCAATTTAGCAATATTATTATACACCTTTTCAAAAAGTACATGGTTCAATTTTATGAATGCACGGAACGAGTAATTTTTGTTGAAGACGAAAAAGAACAAAGGGCGATTGTAATTAAGTATCACAAAGGAAAGACATGTTACCGGAGTATTAAAGAGACGCTAGTTAGAATCCGCAGAAATTACTATTGGGATAATTTACAAGAAACTGTTTCGGCAATAATAAATAGTTGCACTGCATGTAAAAAGATGAAATATAACAGAAAGCCAATTAAACCTATTCTTCAATTAACCCAGACCCAAGATGCTCCGTTTCAAGAGATATTTATAGACCTGTTTAATATCGAAGGAAAACATTATCTGAGTCTCATAGATGCGTTTAGCAAATTAGGCCAAGCGATAGAAATTGCAAATAGATCCCCCCCGAAGTAGTCCGAGCTTTAATGAAGTACTTTTCTTTTTACGGGATACCAAAAAAGATAAGTTCAGATCCGGGCTCCGAATTTAACAATGAATTAATTAAAGAATTCTTAAGCTTACATAAAATTGAGCAACACATTGGCACACCAAATAGCGCAAGCTCGATGGGGCTTATAGAACGCTTCCACTCGACAATCATAGAAGTTTACAGATTGGCAAAATACGAAAGAAAACCTACTGATGCGGCAGCAGTTATGACGTATTCCGTACTAGCATATAATAATACTATTCATTCGGTAACAAAACTTACACCCTTCGAGGTAGTTTTCGGACATACCGACACGGGTAGCCCGTTTAATACAGAATTTGGTAAGCAGTATTTACAACACTTAGTAAGATACCATGCAAAGCGAACAAAATTCTTATACAAATATTTAGCAGAAAATATGGTAGCAATTAAAGAAAAGATTAGGAAAAAGAAAGGCGGTGAAGATGAGATGGTATTTCAGTGTGGTAAAACTATATTTGCTAAAGATACAAACAAAAGAAAGAGTAAGGACAAACCGCGCTATGTTAAGGCTAAGGTAGTAGGCAAGGTCGAAAGAAATATAGTGCCGATACAAATAAGTGAAAGGAAGACTAAAGCTCCAATTAAAAATATCAAACGCCCTCCACAGGTGGTACATACTGATGATTGCGAAGACGATACTGGCCCATCATCTGCAGTCACTTGAGGAAAACCCAGGGATACTTCCGGTAAAACAAGGACAAGTATATGCCCAAACAGATCACTGGACTATAATAAATAATAATTCCGTTATGCTGGATGCACGCTTGAAAAGTGTAGAGACAATACTAAATCATTTAACGACTAGAGAAAATAACTGGGTTTTCTCTACGTATATTTTTGGATTATTTAATTTATTTATAAGTAATTTTCGAACTATATTTTATAAATTAAGTGAAATAGAGACTGCTCTAGCTTTTAGTAGAGTATCGATACTTCATCAATATATAGTAAATTCTACAGAACTTTTAGATCATTTAAAACTAATATCGAATACCGAAAATTTAGTGTACCCACCAACAGAAACTAATTTGGTAAGACTAGAACAAACCATAAGTGTAAAATCTTATCTTAAGAAAAACCAGATAGCATTTATAATGGAGATTCCGTTAACTGATAATAATACTTACAATTATTTTAAGGTTTATTCCGTACCTATTTTCCGCGAATCTGTAAACGAAACGATTGCCATCTTCCCAAAATATCCTTACCTCCTGGTGAAAGGGATGAAATATTTACCAGTGACGAAACCGTGTCGTCCCCTTGCTGCTGGTAATGATTTCATGTGTACCGAAGAAAATAGAGCGCTCTACCCTGGACTTACCTGCATAGAACAGCTAATGAAATTTGAGAATAATCTTACTTGTTGCACACAACATGCTATTACAATTGAAGACGTTAAGGTGCAGCGAATTAAAGCTGAAAATTGGATTGTTTTTACAAAGTTAAAAACGACGCTGACAAAGCACTGCGGTAACTAGATCACCAAACAACCAATTTTTGGAACCTATATACTAACCAGCGATGATCCCTGTGACCTGGAGATACACGGTACTTATATTCATCACCACCGTGTTTACACGGAATACGAAGCGGCGCCACCAGTTTCAGTCATCAACTTACCTCATTTACGTGCAAATATTAATGTAACAAGTACACGCGTAATTAACATGAATGGTGTCATCTTGGACGAAGTGAAATATATGTCAAATGCTTTAAAACACAGTGAAATATATTACACAGATTTAAGTGCTCTCAACGGAGAAAAAGACTCTAACTTCAGTGTTCTAACATATGTAATTTTAAATTTCCTAGCTTTAAGTTTCTTATTGTTCTTTATATACGTGTTAAGAAAAAAATGTATATCTTACATCCAAAATTACCGTAAAAGCATCAAAAATGATATTACCGATAATTTTGCTCTTAGGGAGGGAGGAGTTATGGATACACCCAGTCCCTCTGTTTTAGACTAAAATATTAAAATATATAATATTGTATTATTTAGACTAAGCAGTAAAACTAATGTATCAGCATTTGTATGTAAGTTCCTAGTACTTAGTTGATGAGTCGCATGTCTGCGCACAAACGGACTCTTTGAATATCGTTCATTATTAAAGCTACCTCCAAATCGGTCGGACATAGTAATCTAATTGTATTTTAGTTTTAAAAACCCCTTTCGACGTTCCCGAAATTTGACTAGCTACGCTACCAACATCCAGATATGACATTTAGTTTTTGACAAACAGTGCTGACAGACATTGACGAATTAAAAAAGTGGTGCTAATGTCTATACTCCAATAAATGTATTGATAGAACCTTTATCGATATATTGTTTATCGATATGTTTACATACTAAAAGTAAGACCTCTATACTGAATTATTTATGAGAAATAATTTTTTTAAATGGGGATTGAGTAAAAATGCCGATTAGGATAAGAAATCAATGTATTTTACACACAGCAATTTGTAATTATATAACTACAATTATTAGGTACAAAATATGTATAAAGAAAATATAAAATAATAACGCATTATTATACTAGTAATTAATTGAGTAATAAATAAATGACTACTCCGTAGCGCAGTGGCTAAGAGTTTGGCTGCGGCACTGCAGGGCCGAGGCTTCGCTCTCGCACTGAATAAGTGTTGCTATGCTGTAAAATAAATATCAACGTTAGTTTTTATTAGATGATAAAAATATTAAGTTTTTCAACACAGTGATTTCTTATATTTACGCGAGCACTACACATTCAATAAACTATTTTTTACGGATTTTATCGCGTTTAATTTACTATTTTTATTCCCGACTTTTCGAGTGCTTTACAGCAACCCATGGTCACGGGTGGGACTGAGATGTCGCAGTTAGCCCGGCTGCCTTCAGCTTTTAATATTAATTTTTGGTTCGATTTACAGAATGAAATTACAGTATCTTGAAGTCTAGCAGTGGTATTCTTGGGTTTGGATTTAATTTTGTTAATTATAGGATCCCAAGCGGATGGCAGCACCCATCTATCTTCTCTATTGAAATTAGGATGTTTTTTTTTAATTTCAATAGCCTCGCGTATCATCCTTGGTAGGAATCGGTGTTCTTCTTCTTGTTCTCGGTGCTCACCGACGCTCTGGGAAGTCTGCAGTCTGTGAGCATGTTTGAAATCGTCCCCGCCATTACATCAGATCTGATAGACCACAAATCCTCGCAAAAGAACTTGATGAATTATTTTAATTTTTTATTATGTCTTAAATTATGCATCAAAATAATTTTCTATTAAGAGCAAAGTTTATCTTCATAAAATCGTCTTTATGATGTAGTAACTTTCGATCATAAGGATTAATATGCCATGCCTAATAATAACGCTCATCGATCACTTTTTAATTTTCAATAATGTTTTGCAACAAAATAGCTTATTGCGGCTTATGTGTAAGAAATAGGCATAGTATGGTGTCGCAGACTTTTTTTTGATGGAGTAAAGATTTATATACATTTATACATTGTATTTACGAATCACTAACCATTACGCTAGCGCACGCGGACTTATAATTTTGGGAGCGCTTTTTCTTCTAACTAGCTAGGACGTGTAGCAGGATGCTAGATAGCTTATACTATTTCTCATTAATCTAGCTATAATTTACAAAAAAAAAATCAAATCGGAATGGTAGTTCTAGAGATTAGAGTGTTTAAATAACAAAAAAAAACTCGTCCGCTATATTATATTAAGAATAGAATTATTTTATAAAAATGTTCCGCTGGGTTTCTTGCTGGGTCTTCCTAGGACGGAAGTTTATTCGAACCATTGTTAAAGTGAAAAAAATACTTTAAATAAGAATTACTTGTATATTGATTAAAAGCTATTCTTTTCTATTGAATTATATCGCGGTCTTCTTTTTTATAGGACCGGGTGACAAATGAGCACACAGTCCACCTGATGGTAAGTGGTTACTGTAACCCATAGACATCTACATCTATCCTCAATAAAGACTCAAGATGAAGATGCGTTGTCACCCATGAGGACTAAGATGGAATGCCTCTTTGCCAGTAAAAAGGGCCTCCGGTTCTCTACACTCACCATACGAAACACAGCAGCGTTAAGCTGCTATTTTACGCTGGTTTTCTGTGAGAGCGTGGTCCTCCCCCGTTCGAGCCGACCCATTCGTGCTACAACCATAATATAGCTGCAGCATGGCTCTACCACGTAGATCTTTGCCCGTTCGACCAAACCCATTCATGTTACAAACATAATAGCTGCTAAAGCCATTACGTGGACATTATTATATTATTTTTTTAAGAAGTTGGATTTAAAGTTTTATGCCAATTTAGTTTTAATGATTATTTTATTTCTTTTGGAGTTATAATACAGTAATATTAACTATAATATTAACAACATGCTTGACAAAATGTTTACGAACTTGTCAGCAAACCAAAGTGTTGTAAAATTGAGGGGACGCGTGAACGTTGAGTACAAGAAGATGTGCTACTTCGCGGATACAATTTAATTTTAAAACGAGTAGAAAGAGTGATCGGTCCGTCCTAAAACTGTTACAGATGTGACATTAAATTAAGTGTGTCAGGTGTAAAACTTATAAGGTGCTAAAAATCGGAGTTTCATCGGAAAAATATACAATTATACATTGTATACACACGGTACTAAGGTCAGTCTTAGTATCCATTTTAAAAATAAATAAACAATCACCAGTAGCTGACCATAAAATTACAGATAAACAAGTGGATTGACATTCCAATATTTGCCGTACATTTCACAATTTAGTCGAGTGGTCGGAGTTGCGGTTTGAGTGTTCGAGAGTTCCATTCCATATCTCAATTACGCGAACATGCTGAGGATGGAGGCACGCAGAAGATTGCATTTGACTAATATGATGTTTGGAGTCATCTCTACAAGAAAACCTAAATACCTATTTCTAAAGCTGAAGTGTACCCGTGATCACAGGAGATACCCCAGGAGGGAGTGCATCAACGTTTTTTTCACTCCAAAACATCGCACAATAGCGTTTCGGGACTCCTTCAGATTCGTTGCGTCACCGTGTTGGAACGACCTGTCTCCGCCTTTGCATGTCCTGCAAGTTATAATCACGTTTAAAACTCACGTTAAAATATTATATTATCTTAATGCAAAAGGCAGGTGGTGCTGACCCACTTATGATGGGGTCGTAGAGTACGGGCGTTGGCGGGCACGTCCCACCGTAAATAATTCCAGCGTCCGGATGAGTTCCAACAGACGCACTCTAAAACATTCATTCAATGAGGTTTTGGACAGAGAACGAAGGAAACCAAGTAATATGTCAATGCTTGCCAGGAGGTATTGCCCGAGGCGCATGCCGAAGCTGGCGCGATCGGCTCAGAGCGGAATCGCGCGCGTTTAGCATTCCGTAATAATAAAATGGCATCTATTACAAGATTCTCACACTCACACTTAAGTGAAAATGCACCTTTTCACTCTTTTCACTATAAATAAAACACGTGGCAAAGGCATGGCTTTAAACAAAGACGTCATAAATAACACAGATTAGAAGAAATGGACACATGATATTTGTTTTACAGTTTCTTTTTTTTTCAGATCCTTCGTCGGTCGGGACTCGAAACAATTTGTTTGATTTCTATATATGTTTGTTGAAGTAGCCACAATTTTAGTTTTTAGTAGTTATTGAATAGTGTATAATGTAATATAATGTAATTTAAGAAAATATTGTTGTTTGTTTATTTCATAATTTCGGATAATTACGATCACTATTACAAATATTTTTAACCTTGTATTTTCTCTTCTTTTTAGCATTGTTTTTTTTTTGACAACCGTAATGAAAACCATTATAGCGTTCCCGTATTGTGCAACCGTTCGAGAGACACCCACGTCACATAAATACATTCCCATTATAATTACTGAATTTTAAGTTAGTGTCTTCTAGAAAGGCTGCGCAATACCAACAATAAGTGTACGCGGAAAGCCAGCGTCGTGACATGCTTCTTGCGAGCATGTCATGACAAATGCTGAGCGGAAGCCTGTTTCGGCACAGTATCTATATATATATATATATATATATATGTTTAAGCCAAACAATTACCATTGAAATTTGCATTCAACACTCGTGTCCGCCCGCTGACTTTATAAAGGTCACCGTCGCCCCACCCCCGTGTGCGTCGCTCGGCAGAGGGCGTGGGCGCAGAACGCGAGTGCGAAGACAGTAGCTTGAGAGCAGCGGCGCGGTCGATTAACGTATTTTGTGGTGACCGCTGCAGCGGTTTCGCGCGACAAGTTTTGGTTTTGTGGTCTAGATTTTTAGTATTTGTGCGCGTTTAATTCGCTATTGAATTTGGGGTTTCGTGGAGACCGCCTCGAGTAAGTTTGTCTGAGTTGTACGTTCGTGACAGGAGGTTTGTATTAAATTTGACCGATTAAAGTAATTTCGTTTGAAAGTAATTGCGTCAATTGTATAGTGATTGCGTGTTGAAGTGCATTTTGCAATATTTAACTTTCTTGTGTGACGTGAAACCTTGCGTGCACGCCGAGTAGAGATACGGTCTGGAATTTGAAGCTCGCATTCCATTTCGAGAGCGTGGCCAGGTTAATTGTTTTTGGAAGTCATTGTTTAATTGTACCGTCGCGTTAAGAGCCTTTTGTGTGTTGACACTGTAGTTAGTTTGTGTGTCAGCTAAGCTGATTTTGAAGTCTTATTGCGGCGTAGTATTTAATATCGTACGAAGGAATTTAGTTTTTTGTTTGGGAACGCTGAACTTTGAGACTCGAGAAGAGGCCGTGTTCGATCCCGTGTTTGTAAATTTGTGCTTCGTGAATCCGGAACCTTGAATATTGAACTTTGAACGATTGTTAGTTACTTGTGTCGGGTGTCACGTGTTTGATTTCGATGAACGTTGACTTGGTTGACTTTGAAGTTAATTATATGTACAATAAAGTTGATGGATTGAAATAGTGTACAATAAAGTTGATAGACTGAAATAGTGAAATGAAGAAAGAAGTTGTCAATTGGTGCCTTCCGCTGGAGTGATACAACATGGTGGGGCAGCATCGGACCAGGCCGCTGCCCGATCACCTCAGTTGGGTCATGTCACATACATAAACACTACTACACACCACTTACATGCACCTACACCTACCTACCACCGTCTTAGCTTCGGAACCAGGTACGTACTATTTGTTTACCTAGCCTTATATCTATTCTGTAGAATGATAAGTCTCCATAGGCCGTTGGGCCCCACCCTTAGTTGTTCGTCGAATCTACAGCTGTATGGGCTCCTGTATGGTCGACTTTTGTTGGGGCAGCTAGGGGCGTGTACAATATATATAATATATTATTAACCGTTTGTAAATGTGCATGCACTGCTGTGTCAATAAAGTTTGTTTTATTTCTTTCTTTCTTTCAGATTAGACGTTATTTAAAATAAATGGTGAAATCAAAATTTTGTACAACCGACTTCTATATAAATAAAATGAGAACATTATCAATGCATTCGAAGTGAATTAAATACACATTATTCAGAATAACTCAAAAACTACTAGTCAGATCTTCATTAAATATATTGGCCCACATGAGAAGCACCAGCTTTGAAATAAAAAAAGAATCATCATAATTAGTTTACCTAGAAAAAAGTTCGAAGGCAACACACATAAAAAATACAGTCAAATTGAGTACTCCATTCTTTTTTGAAGTCGGATAAAAATATCAGACCTTGACTCTAATCTCTTTGGTGTCATTTAAGAAAAAGTGTCTGAGGCTTAAATAATATAATTAATTACAAGATATTTTTTTAAACTTTATCTATGGACGTCATTTTTTGTCTATTTGTCTCAGGCCGCTATTTTATGAAGCCAAAATATAAAATAAATATTAATTTTATATTTTTTCTATTATTGCATGCTTTAAGCGCAAATCGCGTAGGTATGTTCTACTAGCGCCTAAAATCAAGATTTCAACGATTTGTCGCATAAAATCGTATCTAATATATAAATGATATAAAACGCACATTGTCAGAAAGATAAATGATTGTTGAACTTATTAATATTTTTTTTGAAATCGATTAATTGGTATTTTTACATTAAAAAGTGGTTTTAGCTAGAAGCTTTTGAAAATAACAATTGTTTACCCCAATCTATTTTTAATCGCTTCATCTATCACGTGGAAAGCCATGGAATGTAAATGGCAGTTTAATTTTCTTTTGTTTAGTTATAATTGATTTTTCTACAGCGTAAAAATCTGGAAATTTTCGGTGTTTTAGCAGCCTTTTAATAATTTATTTTACTAAATAGACTGCCTCACTCACGCACTTCCGCGTCAACCGCCGTCGTGAGTGAATACTATATCGGTTGTTTGCATCGGCTCAAAAAGATCGCTGTACAAATACAAAATATCCGAAAAACCAAATTTCAAACATACTTGATTATTATAATAATCAGAGATTTTTATTACAATATTTTAAAAGCACAGAATTAATAATATTACTACGTACTAAAATTAAGTAGGATGTATATACCTATTTAAGTATATTTATACTTAAATACGTCTTGGACTTTATGGAGTGACCTGAATGATGATATGATTATCATATGAGCATTATGAGTCGTACACTTTTGGATTTTCCAAACATTTTTAAAATTGTAGTTTAGTAAGTCGACCTGGTAACACATGCATGAAGTCGATGGATATAGGTGACTCAGGACCGTGCTTTGTGGCATTCCTTGAGGGAGGCCTATTTCAGCAGTGGACTTGTGAAGGGCCGTAATGACTTCCACAAAATGACTTTCCACGTCATCCACCAACATACCATCCTCATTCTCACCATCAGAAAAATAATAACTTGTGTTGATATTATCTTCATCACCTAACAACGTACAAACTATGTTGTCATCTGTGATCGACCTCGCATCCATTCTTTACAGCAAACGTTATAACTAAAAGAAAAAAGCAAAAATCAACACAAAGGACAAATGAAAAAGATACGCATAAGCTAACCATTCGTCATTTTGACGAGTATGCAGCACGTATCTAAAAAACAAAATTACTTACCAGTTAAACGTGACCACCACGCGACACATTCTAACAATCATTGAGTTGGCGTCAAAGCGCGATATTCCCTCACCCTCATAGAAATCCGATTGAATGGCAATTCGAAAAGATCGGTGTAAGA
Source organism: Parnassius mnemosyne (assembly GCA_963668995.1). Taxonomy (NCBI): domain Eukaryota; kingdom Metazoa; phylum Arthropoda; class Insecta; order Lepidoptera; family Papilionidae; genus Parnassius; species Parnassius mnemosyne. The sequence continues at coordinate 37,954,395 of CAVLGL010000024.1, read as the reverse complement.
TCACGTGCAGGACCAGCGACTTTAAGTGCTTTAAGAGGCATGAAGGGTAACCGCCACCGTTAATTTCCCAACTTCGGTCTGCTATTGAGAATTTTTGGCGTAATGAGCATCATTACCAGCCACGCTTACAACATTCCGTTAAAATAACTATAATGTTTAAGTATCTATGCCTTCTCTGTTCTTTGAAAAACACTTTCAAATTATTTGATTGTAACTTTTAAATATTATAAGGACCGTAAGTGCCTCAATTACGTATATTGTGAAAATGCATGCATATAACCGCTAATAACACCACTTACATTTCATGGGAAATGTGTTCAGCGGTGCGCCATAAAACTTTTATTTTATCATAAGTCTACATACGAGTAGATAAAGGGTGATTTAATAATAGCTAAATGTACATCCAATTTTGTCTTAAAGGATCTTTAAAGCTCAATATCTTGCTTATTTCAAAAGAGCATGGAGCTACGTTAGGTCTTTAAGTGTGTTTACAGAGTCGCAAGGGAGTTATTCGTTTTCGTTTACGACGTTCAAAGAATTTCTGCAACTCAGTAAATCATGTATATCGCAGTCAAATGTTTGTACAACATCGTAACTAATAATAATTTTTAATTTCGATTAAAATAAAATCGCTAAGAGCTATTTTTAATTAAAACTAATTTTACGGATTTTATCGCGTATATTAATCTATTTTTATATTCCCGACGTTTCGGTTGCTTTCCAGCACCCGTGGTCACGGGATCTTGAGGTGTTTGACGTCCTGCTGTCATAGTTAGCCCGGCTACCTTCAGTTTTTTAATATTAATTTTTGGTCCGATTTACGCAGAATGAGCTTACGGTATCTTGAAGTCTAGCAGTGGTATACTTGGGTTTGGATTTGATTTTATTAATTATGGGATCCCAAGCAGATGGCAGCACCCATCCATCTTCTCTATTGAAATTAGGATGTTTTTTAATTTCAATAGCCTCGCGAATCATCCTTAGGAGGAATCGGTGTTCTTTTGCGAGGATTTGTAGTCTATCAAATCTAATGTAATGGCGGGGACGATCTTGAACATGTTCACAAACTGCAGACTTCCCGATACGTTGGTGCTTCACGTCAACTATATGTTCTTTAACGCGGGTTTTAATAGATCTTTTTTTTTGTTTGTCCTATGTACGAGAGACCACATTCACTATCCAGCTTGTACACTCCTGCATCTTGTAGAGGGATATGACACTTGACGAATGGTAAAAATTGACCAATCTTCTTCAGCGGCTTGAAGTATGTTTTAATGGAAGCTCGCTTCAAGATGTAGCCAACCTTGTCTGTGACTCCTCTGACATAGGGTAGTACAGCAGGCACACGCTCGACTGTGGCTGGCTTCACTCGGTCACTGTGACGTAGGCGCGGGACCCGAAGCTTGTTGTCTTGCAGTACTTGCTCGACGTGCTGAAGCTCGGCGGCCTGATGTTTTCTGTCACAGATCCCTCGTGCTCTCTGAAACAAAGATTTTCCCACGGTAGCTAACTGTGAAGGATGATGGTGAGATTCACCATTTAGATATCGGTTGGTATGGGTATTTTTTCTGTACACAGTATGACCAATAGTGTTATCAGGATTTCGGATGACTAAAACATCTAGGAAAGCTAAAGTATTGTTTGCCTCTAACTCCATTGTGAATTGTATTTTAGGGTTTATGGAATTAAGGTGGTTTAAAAATGCAGTTACTTTGTCAGATGGTAAAATTGTGAAAGTATCGTCTACGTACCGCTTGTAGAATCTTGGATTTACAGGAGCAGTAAGAAGGGCTTTCTCCTCAAAGTCCTCCATGAATATGTCGGCGATTACGGGAGATACAGGTGAGCCCATTGCCACTCCGTCTACTTGCATGTAGAACTCTTCTTTCCACAATAAATAGCCAGATGTGAGGCAGTGTTTGAGTAATACTGCATATTCTGTAGGCATGTTGTTATCTTCTATCTTTCTAGTAACAATTGAGATGCAGTCTTCAATAGGTAGGCATGTGAATAGTTACTGAACATCAAAACTGACCATAGTTTCATTGTAAGCGAGATGTAGGTCTTTAATCTCACTAACAAAATGGTATGAATCCTTTGTGTGCGCTCTGGTATGTCCTCTTAGTGGTGACAGTATTTTAGCCAAGTGTTGAGCCAACTTATAAGTTGGTGAATCGATCTGGCTTACTATAGGACGTAGTGGAGCGTTTGGTTTGTGTATTTTCGGTAACCCTTACAACCTCGGTGGTTTGGCACATGATGGTATTGTCGAATTCACCTAGAGATCTAATTTTTCGGATATTTCTTTATTAAATCCAGCCACAGTCGAGCGTGTGCCTGCTGTACTACCCTATGTCAGAGGAGTCACAGACAAGGTTGGCTACATCTTGAAGCGAGCTTCCATTAAAACATACTTCAAGCCGCTGAAGAAGATTGGTAAATTTTTACCATCCGTCAAGTGTCATATCCCTCTACAAGATGCAGGAGTGTACAAGCTGGATTGTGAATGTGGTCTCTCGTACATAGGACAAACAAAAAGATCTATTAAAACCCGCGTTAAAGAACATATAGCTGACGTGAAGCACCGACGTATCGGGAAGTCTGCAGTTTGTGAACATGTTCAAGATCGTCCCCGCCATTACATTAGATTTGATAGACCACAAATCCTCGCAAAAGAACACCGATTCCTCCCAAGGATGATTCGCGAGGCTATTGAAATTAAAATCATCCTAATTTCAATAGAGAAGATGGATGGGTGCTGCCATCTGCTTGGGATCCCATAATTAATAAAATCAAATCCAAACCCAAGTATACCACTGCTAGACTTCAAGATACCGTAAGCTCATTCTGCGTAAATCGGACCAAAAATTAATATTAAAAAACTGAAGGTAGCCGGGCTAACTATGACAGCAGGACGTCAAACACCTCAGTCCCCCGTAACCACGGGTGCTGGAAAGCACCCGAAACGTCGGGAATATAAAAATAGATTAATATACGCGATAAAATCCGTAAAATTAGTTTTTATTAAAAATGTGTAGTGTTCGCTAAGAGATATGTTTTTATAAAGCTTTTAACGTATGTTACATGTGAAAAACTGTTGTAGTATATATTCTCGATTACTATGAAAACTGCGGTTTCAAATAGCTATAAAGGTGTTATTGATTTCTTGAAGTATCTTTGAAGCAGTGAAAAAGTCACTAATTGTTAAATGTCTTCATGTAACATGCTTTTTTTAAGACTTTTAGATCTAGGAATTCCCAAAAAGCTAAAAGTGAGGTTCAACAATCCATTAGCGTTGACGACATGAGCATAAGTCAATCAATTAAAATAAGAAGTGAAATACATTTATTACACTTTTGTCATGAAATGTCATTTTTATGTTAATGCGCTTTCATTACATTCACGTGTATCTATTTGTCTATCTATCTATCAATCTATCTATGTAACAGAATCTTATAATGTAATTTTCACCAACTTATAGACAGCCGATTAACTTGAAAATTTGCAATCGTATAAAAGACCGATGACAATACAATAATTTAACAACTTTATCTATTCTTATCAGAATCACCAGGATAAAATAAAATAATTATTATGATTATCACAGCTATACACAGGAGAATAAATCTTAACTTAAAATTACAAATATTGTAATTATATAAGGAATAATTTAAACAAGGGGTGAATAAAAATTAAAAGTATGTTATATTCAGGTAGATAGCGTGTTATGTTATTCAAGTGAGCACCTAGCCCAAATCTACCACTCTCGTAAGATAGTTTGAAACTAAAGTCATTTGAACTTTCATCATAATAAATCTTCTTTTAACTTGACGAATTTAAGATGAGTTGTAAAGTATTGTATACCTTGAATAGGTTCTTATATATATCATATTACCACAATTCTAAATTTGCCTTAAAAATGAAAAATATTGGAAATTGACTTGACTGGTGTAATTACGAATTTTTCAATGCAAGCAAATTGTGAACTTATATATTTAACAATCCCTCAAATTTAAACGATATTTTAAACACTTCTTCATTAATATTATAATGTATGTTAGCCTCACTTTCTAAATGCGTTTTGTAATCTAAACTTAATTACTTACTATTTTTCTTAAAAGACATCATACTACAGTTACGTTGTAATAATATTAATGCTTTGATACAGTGTCATATTACAAATATTCAGCGATGCATTTAATATATATTTTTTCTAATTTTCTAACATAATATAATTAATAAAAGTTTTGCAAATTACTTTGCTTCTCGGGCATAATTTCATTTTCTTTGTTTTTTTTTTTTTAATAGAATAAGGGGAAAATTATCATGCGGCTCACCCGATAGTAGTGCGCACCATCGTCCATGAGTATCGCAACACCTGAGGTAACGCAAACTACACCTGCAATAACTCTTCTGCTCAAATTAATTAATATAAAATGACTATTTAATATTTGGTATAACAGGATAATGTACATTTTTAAACGTAGAAAAAAGAGCATAGTGCATAGAACAAGTAACTGTATGGACTACAAGTATTTTTTCGGGTCTGTATGTTTGTTTTTGTAAAATTTATGTACGTTAACCGCCTCCACGCTAAAGGAGGGTATTTTTGAAACATGTCATCATCATCATCACCATCATTACAGCCCTTCAAAAGTTCACTGCTGAACATAGGCCACAACCAAGGAATGCCACAAAGCACGATCCTGAGCCACCTGCATCCATCGACTTTCTGCATGTCTTATCAGGTCGTCGCTCCATCAAGTAGGGGGTCACCCTACACTTCGCCTACCGGTACAAAGCTGCCACTCGAGAATCTTTTGCCCCATCGGTTGTCGGTTCTTCGAGCTATATGGCCGGCCCACTGCCACTTCAGCTTTCTAATCCGTTAGGCTATGTCGGTTACTCTGGTTCTACTGTGGATATCCTCATTTATATTACTGTGGTTATCCTCTCCATAGCTCGCTAAGCGACCTTGAGCTTCCTCATACGGCCAGCAGTGAATGACCACGTCTCAGTTCCATTGGTCATCACTGGTAACACGTAATGGTTGTACAGTCACGTTTTCTAGTTTCGAGGTATACCTGACGAGAAGATGTGCCGTAATTTTCCGAACGCTGCCCAGCCGAGTTGAATCCGTCGATTGACTTCTTGGTCAAAGTTGGACTTACCTAGTCGGACTATTTGTCCTAGGTAAACATACTCGTCAACAACTTCGAGCTTAGTGCTCCCAACAACTACCGGCATAGATGTGACATGGGCGTTATAGATGATCTATGTTTTGTCCATGTTCATCTTAAGACCCATCCGTTGGGAGTCACCATTTAGGTCACTGAGCAAAGTGTTTAGGTTCTTCAGCAATTCTGCTATAAGGACTATATCTTCGGCAAATCGAAAGTAAGTGATTTTCTGGCCATTGATGTTGATACCGTATTCTTTCCAGTCAAGTAGCTTGAAAACGTCTTCCAATGCAGCGGTGAAGAGTTTCGTGGATATAATGTCAGCCTGTCTTACACCCCTCTGCAGTTGGATCGGTTTTGTACTCTGGTGCTGTACTCTGATAGCCATTGTAGCCCTACTGTGCAAACACTTCAGCACCTCGATTTAGCTACAGTAATCTTGGCACCGCTGACGGAATTTCAGCACCACCCAAATTTCGACGAAATCAAGGGCTTTCTCGTACAATTCAACAAAATTTCAAGTAAAATTTGCCACCATCTCTTACGTGTTGGACTATTCCACATATGCAAGACATAATGTCAAAATGTACTCCTTAGTCTTCTGATCAATATTCCGAAGGATATGTATGTGGTTTATCGTGCTAAAGCATTTTCGGAAACCAGATTGTTCGGGAGGCTAGAAGTCGTTGAGTCTGCGTGCAAGACGATTCGTAATGACTCCCGAAAACAGCACGTGGACGCGGCTCATAAGGGAAATCGGTCTGTAGTTCTTCAAGAGTACATTGTCGCCTTTTTAAAGAACAAAACCACCGTACTTCTGCTGCACCTCTCCGGAGTAGTGCCACCCCATGGTGGACCCCATATGCTTCCTCCATAGGAAGGAATTAAAGAGCTTCTGAAGGCCTTCAATTACCGGTTTTCCACCCGCTTTCAAATGCTCCGCTGGAATTCTATCCTCGCCGGGGGACTTTCAGTATTTAAAGTGCTGAAGAGCCATTGTAATCTCGGTCAGACTGACGTCCAGGATATCATCGGAATAGTGTCGGTCATACACACTTGCATGTTGCTCCAACGACGATGTGTACAGCTGCCCATAGAACCTCCCAATCTCACTCAAAATCTCAGGTTTCCTGTAAATTTTGCTGCCACATTCGATCTTCAGCTTCGACAGTTGGCTGTTTCTGGCAGAGAGATCACTGGCAAAGACTTTAGAGTCCTGGTTCCGCTCCATTGCTTCTTCAATACGAGCAGTATTAAAGTTGCGTAAGTCCCACTGCATGCATTTTGAGATCTGTTTGTTCAGTCGCCTGTATGCTGTCAAATCTTCTGAAGACTGCGGCTTCATTTCCCGTCTAACTGCCTTGAGATTAAGTGTGTGATCGGAGAGTTTTTGTGTTCTTCTGCGGCGGGGCCTGCAAAATTTAGCTCCGACCGCATGTACAGTTTCCACGAGCTTATCATACATATAGTCCACTGCATTGTAATCTTCTAAGCACTGAAATTGGTTTTGTAACTTGAAATGAAAGGTTTCGGGAACTTGGATTAAAGCACGAGTTGGATGGAGCGCTGACTTCATTAGACGACACCTCTCCAACTTAACGTTTACATTCAGTGTGCTTCTAACTATTCGGTAATCGCTACTAGTTTTCACCTTCGCGATCACTGAGACATCACTGGATAGTTGCTGTCTTGACGTCATAATGACGTCAATCTAATTTTTTGTCGAACCATCGGGGCTCGACCAGGTGACGACGACCTATGGGGCCGCTTTTAGAAGAAAGAGTTCATCATAAAGTGTCCCTTTTTCTTCATGAAGTCGGCTAGCTGCTGGACCCTTAGAAACATGTGTGGTTATGCAAATTATAATATATATTCGGACACTTAAAAATAAAAACCAATTTTACATTATGTGATCTGTGTTTTCATATTACCACAAACGGCTCGGTCACGTATGAGACCATGACAATTAGCAGACGCTACAAAACGAATACATAATAACAATAATAATATGTTTTTATTTCGATATAACTTCAATATGTATTTAACCAGTGTCCAGTACAATAATCGGCATCTTGTTGCGGCTATTCCTACTTTACAGTGCATTAGACGAACTTTCCAACTTTGTCCTCAGGGTAACAAAGCACCTAGATTTTGACTCTTAATCGAAGATAGTTACGATGATGTGGACTATGTGTTCGTTTGTCTCGGATTTTCTTTTTAAAAATATTTGCAAAGCCACTTATATATGAAGACTACGAAATTATAACAAAGAAAACGGTCATGTTGCTCAGTATGAGGCGGACTTGCGGCATTTCCCACATTAAAATAATTGCTGAAAGTTATGACTCATTTATTCTTTAGCAATACCACTGACTCTTTAGTTACTGTGAAATTTGTGTTTAACAATTATATAATCGTATTAACATAGGTTGTAAGTTATAGTATAAGTTATTTGATAATCTGAAAATGAACATACTATTATAAGCGCAATTGACTTTAAACATAAAATGATCTTTATATGAAACCTTTTATCTTATAATAATATAAAATTATAAAAAAATATTTCGTAAAGTTTGTTGAAATAAACAAGTTTTCAAAAAGTTTTGTATACATATTCACGAATAATCATTTTTTTTTGAAAGATATCGAAAATTTTGTTGATCAGCTATTGCAAACAAATTTATTTTAAAACGAAAAACAGAGTAAACGCACAATAAAAAAATACAACTTCCAGTTAACCTGTAAACAGTTCACACTTGAACACGCCAAACGTCCCAGCCGTAGTAGAGTAGATTTTGCTGTAATCGCCACATCTGTCAGGTGCACTGGCTATAACTATAAATCGGATATGTGTGTATGTGTATTTTTACCTTTCACATAGACACGATTTAAACTGTGACATATTCTTGCATCTCAAGTCAAACCTTGCATCTCAAACTGGCATTAAGCAAAGTCGCTTGACTACAGATGACGGACTATATCCAGTATAAATTAACACATTCTCTTACATGGGCCTTAACTCATTATGTAAATTATCATATAATGTACAAGGTTAAGATTATTAAATTCTCAAAACTAAACTTGATTATTGAATATTGTATATAATAAGTATTATTTATAATTTATACTATGATTAAAATTGGTTGGCAGAAAAAAGAAAATATTATTCGATTATTTTACATTTTTTAGTTTACCTATTTTTTAGTTTCTTGTATACCTTAGCGCATATTTACGTTACTTAGTTTCATTTAAATATAATATTAAATGGACACGACCTTTGTTCACAGTGTTCAAATCATCCATGCGCTTGATCGGTTTCATGATTAAATTACTACTTATAAGTATAAATGTAAAGATGTTTGAGTTGGAACAGTGGTGTAGTTTATAAAATATAATCAATAGGCTCAAGTAATAAAACTTCAAAACAAATCGCAAGCAAGCAAAACGAACTCGCGGACACAGCTAGTTTAGTAAATAAAATTAACCATGTAGAAGAAATTATTAAATTTAATCAATACAGGATATCCGCAGTAGAACCAGAGTAACCGACATAGCCCAACGGATTAGTAATATGAAGTGGCAGTGGGCCGGCCATATAGCTCGAAGAACCGACAACCGATGGGGAAGAAAGGTTCTCGAGTGGCAGCCTCGTACCGATAGGCGAAGTGTAGGGCGTCCCGCCACGAGATGGAGTGACGACCTGGTAAGACATGCAGGAAGTCGATGGATGCAGGTGGCTCAGGACCGTGCTTTGTGGCATTCTTTGGGGGAGGCCTATGTTCAGCAGTGGACTTGTGAAGGGCTGTAATGATGATGATGATGATGATGATTCACCGAGTGATTCATATTGGAGAATCTACCACCTTGTTTCATTCCGTCGATGTCAATAGAGGTGAAAATTAAAATTTCAATAAAAATTAAAAGCCGACTTCAAAAATAATTTCCGCATAATAGCCTCAGAAGTGTAAGTCATAGTGTGTAGAAGTATCAAAACCCCAATCAAAGCAAAAATTTTATTTTAATACTGGAAAATCGTGCATGAGGTGAAAAATCGGTGAGACAGTAAATAAAACTTGCACATAGTATAATATTGTATTGATATTATTAATAATGTATTTTCATTCATTCTTTACAGCGTATTACAATTACTGCTACTGAACATAGGCGTCTCCGTAGATTATGCCTATATGACCCATAAATTCATAAGGAGGATATTTGCCCCGTTTGATAGTCGGGTTCGTAACCGCAGTTTATTTATTTTCTATTTGTTGTAAGGAACAGTTTCTTGCCCTAACTCTACTTAAAAGGACGACTGTGACCAACATTGTTAACTTTAATTTACGAATTTATAATATATAAGAAAGAAAGAAAGAAAGAAAGAAAGAAAAAAACATTTATTCACGGTCTAATCACAATAGATACAAAACAAAGCAAAAAAATGGAATTAAACAGAAAGTAAAACAATATTTCCCTAAATTAACAAAAATGTAAAAATAATATAAAATGAGTCTGTGTAGCAGCATAAGACCGTGAAATGGACAGGACTCAGTAAAAATCGAGATACAGAAACATGAATTGCTCTGATCCCGACACTGGTTTTCAGTCCGGCCCGCACTCCGAGGTAACTCGGACGGCTGCCTCAGTGCAAATGCTATAATGCGACGCGGAATACATAAAAAAATATGTGTTTTTAAATTTTTATTCACATGAATAGTGGATATCATTAGTCTAATGAAGGTAAGTACACAATAGAATTAAAGAGAATTAAGACGCAATCTCTTATTCATTTTTATACAGAATAAGCTTTTACAAATAAAAAAAAAATATTATAATCTTTACGTAAGGTGTTACGGCCTACGGCTGCACCAGCAAGGGAACAATCATCCGGGGCCCATCAGCGGACACTTCACGAGCAGACGTAGGTCGGGCCTCAATATGGCCACGTGGAATATGTTCTATCACAATAAACTATATGGGAGCCAACTAGAAAGCAAAAGTACTTACCTGTATCAGGAGCTAACTTCGCTCCAAGGCTTGGGCAGGCCGTGTGTGTGTGTAATAGTGGATGGCGAGTAGTGTACAGTGAGGTGTAAATGTCTGCGACCTGAGCAAGCTTAGACGACCAGCAGCGGCCGAGTTCCAGGCTGCCCCAAAATGCTGCATCGCTCCAGCAGGCTCGATCGCTGGACCATTTCTTTCTTCATTGTCACTAATTCAGTCTCTTAGCTTCATTGTACATTTAAATAACTTAAATTCGCCTAATTCCACATTCATCGTAGAATCGAACACGTGATACCCGACAGATTCAGCGTTAAACATAACTAAGTTCCTTCATTCGACACCAGAAAAACACGTCGCGCAAGATTCAAAATACAACTCGTTGACACGCGAATTAATCTAACTAGCCAACCAAAACACAAAAAGGGCACTAAACGCGACGACACAATTATAATGATATCTTGACAATTAACCGGGAGAAGCTCTCAAACCTGGAATGCGCGGCTCGAATCCTAGACCGTATATCTACTAGACGCGCGTACACTATTCCGCACTCTCGCCCGAGTTAAATATCGCACAATTTACATATCTACGTGACAAAGAAGCAAATACTTCATCTAGCTATCTAGATCCACGACGGGCCGTGAATTTTGAGCCTGACCGTCTCCCCGCCTCGAGGTTGGCGGGGCATCGACGTTTTGCCCACGCGTCGAGCGACTGACTGCCCACGCGTCGAGCGACAGACTCCCCACCTCGGCGTCTCCTCACCGGCATACCATCGGGTGAGGCGCCAGCTCGAACACAATTGGGTGGCGTTAAACATGACCAAATTTGGGCATAAACATAAGGTATAAAATTTAAGTAGTTATTCCGCTACATAACTACTCCTCAAGCAACTCTAATTGCATTTAATGAATAAGTATAGTTTTGTTTAATTTGTAAATAATATTTAATACGTTACCGGGGTTAATGCTGGAATAAAATATTTATATAATTTTTCAATACGTGTCTGGTTACATAAATTTGTACTCTTTATATATTTTCAGTGTTAATATAGCGCATAGCAGTTGGTAGCATTTCCTCAAGTGGTAAGAGATAACTAAAGTGAGAAAAGTTCCAGAAGTTCTTTGAGTTTTCTATAGAATTATTAGATATATTACATTGAATTTTATTTTGGGGTTCCAAGTGAAATTAGAAAAGACTTGCTGTCACAATTGAAAAGTAAATTAGATAAATGGTTGTGGGAAATTTTTGTTACTTAAACTAAAACAGATGAAGGATTAATTTATAGGATAAAGGTGACACGAGCACACAGTTCACCTGATGGTAAGTGGTAGATACTATGGGCCACAGGGCCCATAGACATCTATATCTATTCTCGATAATGAATCAAAATGCTGATGCATTTTTACCCGTGAGGACTAAAATAGAATGCCTCGTTTCCAGTAAAAAGTGTCTCTGTTTCTCTACACTCACTATAAGAAACAAAGCAGTGATAACCTGCTTTTTTACGCTGGTATTCTGTAAGGGCCTGGTCCTTTCCCGGTTGGACCAACCCATTTGTGCTAAAACTGTACTATTAATATAGCTGCAACTTGGCTCTACCACGTAAGAGTTTGTGACTGTATGCGCGTTTGTAATCATGTAAACAATTTAAACACATTTTACTCTAAAAGACATCATCGGGATTTCATACATTTTGGTCGAAATATGAAAGTGCCGGCCAATAAAAAAATATGCTGTATTCCGTTAGAACTTGTCCCCGTGAGTATATATTATTATGACACCAAAGCTGTAGGGTCATTGTCCTTGGTTTTATTGGAGTTCAAAAATTCAACATCTTCATACATTTTCAGTGAATTTAATAAACAAAAACAAATGATTTGTTCTACCATATTTTTATTTTGAACATCGTTTAGTAAAATATATTGGTTCTTGACCTATTTCTGACAAGATAACATTTAAACCACTAATATTACTGCATAATCGGCTGGGATGCCGGGACTTTTTCCTAGAAAATGGCAATAACAATGGCCGCGCAGGTAAACACTCACGCGAACAATGGAATACAGTGCAGCGAGCAGATGCCCCTCACTTTCCCGCGAACTACCGCCATCGCGCCAGGCTCATTCGTTTGCTAGCATTCGCGTTAATTGTTTAGTACCGAAAGCAACGCTGCCGTGTATGTCTGTGTGATGCCCACTAGTTCTTGTGCTTTGATTTGTTTTGTTTTTGTTATCTCCGTTGTTAAGTTTGAACATTGCTGCGAGTCATGGCAGAGTTGTGTATCACGTGCCGTGCATCGATAGAGAATCGGCGAAGATATGATTGGGTTTCCAGAGAAATGCAATATCTTGATATCGCCCAAATAGTGATAGAAGATATAGTAGCTCGACAGTTGGAGCCTACTGCATTCTTTTGTCGACCCTGTTGGCAAAGAACGGAACGAACGCACCAGCGACTTATTCGGGAGGCTGAACAGCAAGCTGATCAAGACCGTGATCCATCGGAAGTTCCAAATTCAAGACCAATTTCGCTGATTTTGCCAGGTCTTCTTCGTGCTCCAAACACCGCAAATAGTTGCATTTTCCTACATTGTACGAATGAATCTCGCCGTCGTGTTCCAGAGAACATAATTTTTCGCATGGTATGCTGCTACAGCTATTTCGTGCCAGAAAGCGCGCGTGTCTGTAATGAACACGTGGAGCAAAATCTGTGGCATTTACTTCCTGTACAAGACAAATCTTCTGAGGAATTCACTGCAGCTCAAATAATGACTATCGTGTCGATGTTACAAAGACATATTACGGAGGAAATACTTGATTTTGAGCAGTATGAAAATATAGCACCAGCCGAGTTTCATACTTGGACAGGACTGAATCAAGATCAGATTACTGAATTATTAGATAGTTTACCAAGTCTGAGAACTAAAAAGAATAAAAGAACCTTACTGGCGGCAGTATTAGTCAAGTTAAGAACAGGTGACTCAAACGCGCGGCTTGCTAATATTTTTAAATGTAGCGAAACAGCGTTTCATACGTGGTTAAAAATCGGACGCAACGCTCTGTTAGAAGATTTTGTGCCCTTAAATGTTGGGTTTAACCATATTTCCCGTGAGTATGTAGCACACAGGAATCTTTTTCTACCCAACAATCTGTTTGGGAACCCATCGAGCCCAGAAGATGAAAGGAAAGCTATCACGATTTGTGATGGCACGTACATCTATCTGCAAAAAAGTGGAAATTATTTTTTCCAACGCAAGTCTTACAGCCACCACAAATACAGAAACCTCCTAAAACCGTTCCTCTTGGTTTCTTGTGATGGACACATTATCGAAGTTAACGGACCATATGCTGCCACCACGTCTGACGCAGATATAATGAATGATATGCTTAATAATGCTGACAGTGCCTCCCACTGGTTTTATAGGAGTGGCGATGTTTTTATTCTGGACCGTGGTTTTCGAGACTCAGCAAGAAATCTGGAATCTTGCGGATACGTACAACATATGCCTCAAACAAAGTATCCAAATGAGACACAGCTAACCACGGATCAGGCCAATAAGTCCAGACTGGTAACAATCTGTCGTTGGGTGGTTGAAGTGGTCAACGGCAGGTTCAAAAAAGATTTTCGCCTGTTGCGAAATGTATATAATAACAGAGCTCTTCCCAGCAGGTTCGACTATTTCAAGATAGCAGCGGCGATGATAAATCGTTTTCATGTTTTGATTGAAGATAATCCAAATGCTGCTGCGATTTTAGAGATTATCCACCAAAGAATTAATATGCAAAATACATTGGCAGATCTTGTAATACGCCATAACTACAATCGCAGACGTGCTCAGTTTACTTTAATGACTGCAGATATGCCAGAGTTTGTAGATTTTCCAAGAATGGATGAGAACGAATTATTATTATTCGCTCTGGGCGTTTATCAACTAAAACAGGCCAAAAGCTATTACGGTGAGCACGTTCTTGACAATGGAGCATTCACAATTGAGCTCAGCAATGAGTTATCAAATGAAGACTTGGCGGAATTGCAGGGCAATGATTTATGGATGATAAGAGGCCGACTGCAATCGCGGCATGTTAGAGCAAGACAGTATTATGTCTACATTATAATAGATAGGTTGTTATCAGGCCGACAAGCAATCGCTCACTATTATTGTTCGTGCATCATAGGAAAGCGAACAATTGGATGCTGCTCCCATATTATGTGCATTATATGGTACATGAGCCATGCACGACATTTGCCAGCAATAACCCCTCCAGCTTATGGATTGGAGAACATTATTGTTGTACCAGACGATGATGATTTTATAGTGTTTAATTAAACAAAATAACCCCTGTATACATATTTTACTTATAATCCTTAAAAACACAAAACAAGATCAACATGTCCAAAATAGGTCAAGAACCAATATATTTTACTAAACGATGTTCAAAATAAAAATATGGTAGAACAAATCATTTGTTTTTGTTTATTGAATTCACGGAAAATGTATGAAGATGTTGAATTTTTGAACTCCAATAAAACCAAGGACAATGACCCTACAGCTTTGGTGTCATAATAATAAATACTCAGGGGGACAAGTTCTAACGGAATACAGCATATTTTTTATTGGCCGGCACTTTCATATTTGGACCAAAAAAGATAATGTCTTTTAGAAATATGTATGTATTTTTTGCTTGCAATTGAATCATGTTATAAATATTTGGTAATGAACTTGTTATTCAAATATTTGTTGTTCGCAAAAAATGAAAATTAATAATGGATATACATGGTGGCGGACGTAAGCTAGACTGAAATAAAATTAAAAGTTAATTTAGTTATTAATTGTAGTATTTAAGATTTTTTTAATAACACACAAATATTCGCATAATATTATTGCAATGTTTTTATAATACTCACAAAAGAAAGATCATAAAACGATTCCTCAGATTTTTTTAACCTTTTTCAATTTTATCACGTCGTATCTTGTTTACGAAGTTCAAATGATTCTTTGTTGAAAAACGTTTAAAGCGAAATTACCGATACCGTTCCAAAACGATAGCCTAATTTGAAATGTATTTTAAACATTATTATTCTTTGTTGAAAAAGTGCTTATTTTCTTAAGTTTGAACCACTTAAGTTTTAGACATATTGCAATTGAAATGAAATATTTTGAATGGTTTCATTTATCGCATTATTAAAAGAAGAGCATATCATGTGCATTTTGATTCGTAATCGAAGATTGATGTAGATGTCTATGGACCACAGCAACCACTTACTATCAGGTGGACTGTGTGCTCGTTTGTAACCCTTATCCTATACAGAAAAAATCTACTGAGGGGCTGCCCTACACTTCGCCTACCTGGCTTCTTCGGCTGCCACTCGAGAACCTTTTTTCTCCCATCCGTTGTCGATTCTTCGAAGCCAGCAGTGAAGGAACCGAACCTTGTCTCAGATCCATAAGTCATCACTTGAACATGAACAGGTTGTACAATTTTGTCTTCAAGTTTTGAGGTATACCTGACTAGAAGACGTGCCGTAATTTCCCGAACGCTGCCCAGCCGAGTTGAATATGTTGATTGACCTCTCGATCGAAGTTGGACGGTATTTGTCCCGCTGCCAAATACTACCGGCGTAGGTGTGACGTGGACGTTACACATGATCTTTGTTTATTCCGTGTCCATCTTATGACCTATTCGTTGGAGGACACTGTTGAGGTAATTGAGCATAGTGCTTAGGTCCTTCAGCAATCTGCCATAAGTACTATTTCGTCAGCAAATTGAGTGTGAGTGATGAACTCGCCATTGATGTTAATACCGTATCCTTTCCAGTCCAGTAGCTG